>JAINUG010000252.1:81783-351783 GCA_029706075.1 Aldrovandia affinis | reverse complement strand
TTTTTGACTGATGCAAAAATTGACTTTACTTTCATAACTTAATACATTTTGTTGCCAGTGCAAATACACATCTCATTGTGTGTGTGTGTGTGTGTTTGAGAACATCGTGGCAGGTGGCAACAACGGTAGCAGAGGAACAGACATTTTGCAGTAACGTTATTGGAAAAGGAGACAAAAATATATAACGTTACATGGAATAAGATATTTTCATGACATAGCTTTTTCACACATTTCAGATTTTCCATGACCTAATAATTTTCAATGATTTTCAAGGGTTTTCCATGAGGCATGGGGACTCTGGAATATGCATCAGTGTTTATTTAATGTCTAGTGCCCATGAATCCATTAGAAGGCCATGCACTACACTCACACTTCCATGTTGCTTTGCGTGAGAGGATATAAATCTCAACGTTATAAATCCCAAACTATGGTGGATATTTCGATCCATTCTACACAATGTGTCTATATTTGCAGTGCACTCTCTCCCTAATGAGTTCCTAAGAAAGAACCCATTCCTGAACTGGAACACAGGTGACAATGTATTGTAGTGGTGGATGCCATGGAATGAAGAGTCATGAGACTGCTTTTCCATTTCGGTACTACTTCTTTATTAGAATAAAGTGTGTAGCACATGGGAAATACACTCACAAGCACAGAATCACACAATGATGGTTGTTAGCTTTCTCTGTTTTAACAGTTACTTATAGAATTGTATAATATGCAAATGAGACACAATAGCATCTTAGTCTCTCATTTGTGTAACTGCAGTAGTTAAGATTAATGATAAATGCTGAGTTATGAATATGTTTATTAGCCAGAAGTGCAACAATTGACCCTTCGCTAAACCACGCCCCCCTTAGTTATTGTTGCTAAGTCCATCAAGCTTTCGGAGCCAGCATGGCGTTCACACTGTCGCTAACTGCACTTCCTGGAGAAATATTGTCAAACTTTTGGAAAATAGAAAAAGCGATTTCAGATAGAAGCAGACAGAACGGTCTACAATATGCATTTGAAGGTTATATTCAAGATATCACACTGACTCAGCAACAAAATGACGTTAAAAAAATTAAGATAGAAGCGAAAGCCTACAGATCAGAGTAAAAGTGAACCACCGCATCACCTGGCGATTGAGACAGAGGACAATGACATTAAGGAGCAACACTGTTTCTGTAAAGCTGGGTAGGTCTCTATTCACTATTACAATCATTAAAAAGCAAAAGCAGTAGGCCTATATAACGTTACATTCAGTAGTAAGTTAGCTAGCATTAGCTAACTAACATAACATTAGTAGCCTATAGTGTGCTGTAACGACATTACTCTGGTTAGCTCCACAGGTAGCTCCATACCCTGGACCTCTGTAAAGCAAAAAATATCAGCAGTGTGTCAGCCCAGTCCTCCACAAGATTTGGGTACTCGGGACTGGGCTTCCCATTGACAAAGTGCTGAAATAGTAATGAAAAAATAGTATTACATTTTGACATCAAGGTAACATTACCCACAGGTTTTTTAGAGCTTGACTGTAACATCTTAATGTTAGCAAGCTGGCTGGATCACGAATAACAAAGCTAACATTTAGTCTAACTTTACCAACGTTGCAACCCGGAGCTGTATATCCAGACCGTAGCCACGTTAGCTTAGCTGGCTATCACTTTTCAGGATTTATATTTTGGTTTTGTAAAGGGAAAAAAACGTATATCTCCTTCCAACCTCTCTGGGTAACAAGTGTCACTGTTACAAGTGCCCCAGGCATAACGTTTAACCATAATTAGCTAAAAATCCACAAAACCAGCTCGAAAATGAAGAAAATATTTTCCGTCAAAGTGAATGGAGTGCAGCAAAAAACTGTCTGAACTCTGTCGGAGTCTGTCAAATACTGCGCTGTGATTGGCCAGTCTGTGTTTTGGGGCATGGTTTAGCGAAGGGTCAATTGTTACACATACACTACCGGTCAAAAGTTTTAGAACACTTCCATTTTTCCAGTTTTTATTGAAATGTACACAGTTTAATGTTTCAATGTGCTCTGAAATTAAAGCATAGAGCAAATAAACAATTGGAGATAAAAAAAGAAATCATGGAATCGTTTTATTTAACAAAATGTAATAAAACATTTTGTCTCATCAAAGTAGCCACCTTGTGCAGATGTAACAGCTGAACACACTTCCATTCTTTCTACAATAGAAATCAAATATTGTTTGGAAAGTTCTTCCCAACACTTGCAGAAGTTCCTACAAATGGTTTGCTTTGCTTTCACCCTTCTGTCCAGTTCATCCCAAACCAGCTCGATTTTAAGTCTGGAGACTGTGCTGGCCATTCCATGATTTGAAGCCTACCGTCTTGTTCTTTTCTTCCAAGGTAATTCTGACATTGTCTGGAGGTATGTTTTGGGTCATTATCTTGCTGTAGAATGAACCCATGATCAACTAGGCATAGACCAGAGGGTATTGCATGGCGCTGCAAAATGCTGTGGTAGCCCTTTTGGTTCAGGGTGCCAGTCACTCTGTGCAAGTCGCCAACTCTGGATCCAGCAAAAGAGCCCCAGACCATAACGCTTCCTCCTCCATGTTTGACAGTTCATAAGACCTTTTCCAGTCTTCAGTAGTCCACATGCGGTGCTTTATGGCTGTATAATAAAAGAGGCTTTGCACAACAGGCTATTTGCTGATATTAAATCTGCTATTATACTTTGTGGAGACATGTGAACATGAAACAGTGGAGGCTAAAATCTTACTTTTCCCCCCTGAACATGTTTTGCAAGATTAACAAATGTGCTGATTTAGAAAACCCACTAGTAGCTTTAGGTCCTTTAGGTCCAGCTTGTAGCTTGTACTTGAAAACTTTATTGCAACTAATATGGTGCCATTACCTTAGAGTACTTCTCATTTTATTTTAAGGAATAGACTGAACAGGACAGAGATGAATCGATAATAATATTTCTATCAATTGAAAGAATATTAATTTGAAGTGCACAAAGTTGTACTTGTAGCTTCCTATATCCTTTTTAAGTCTGCACATTCACAATAGGTAGTATTGAACAGGTATTCTGCTAAACTGTTTTCACGCCAAGGTGTATATGCATTATTTTATTTATAATTTGTGATTGGACCTCCAGTTTCAATTACATAACAGTACAATACCATAAATGAGATTTCCAACTCTTATGTCAATCCTGTAATTGAAATGGCCAATAAAATATAAACAAATACATAAAACACATTCTTTAAAACACTTTTGTATGAGGCCATGTCCACACGAATAAGAAAAATGCATATTTTGTTCTCTGCTTTGGCCTTCTGTCCACCCACACTAAGACAGCGTTTTCATCCATCGAAAATTGACCTTTTTGAAGAAGCTTTCCCAAGTGGATAGATTTGAAAAGGCCAGTCTCACATTGTAGTATAGACAGGGAAGATGGAGGGTTTAGAAAATGCTGACATATGATTGTTATGTGATCCAGGCTGTAGCCAAAATATTCAACATAGCAGGCGAAGTTGTGCAAGTGCTGCTCTAATTTGATTGCTTTATTGGAGTTAAACATAGCTTGGTATAATGTACAAGCAGCACTCCTACATAAGAAACAAAGCGCTTTATATTCACGGCTGCTGTTGTTACCCTCAAAAGCAGTTCCACTTCAGCATCTGCCCAAACCTTCAGCATCTGCTTTCCTTTTGTTGTCAGATTTTCTCTGTTTGTCTCTTTGTATCTTAAATGACTTAATCTTAACTAAATTATTAGAACACTGCTTCTTTGCGCTTGTAAACAAAGTGCTTTGGAAATGGCAGAAAGACTTTTGGCGGATGACCATCTTGTCGAAAACATTATGAAAACGCTAGTGTGGACGGAAAACAGTTTGACACGAAAACTGTGTTTTTACATGTATACTCATTAATGTGGACATGGCCTGAGTGTATCATATTGCACTCTGTGTAATATATTGGTCATGACTTTTTCCTCTGCTATGATCTTTGCTTAATAATCAGTCCATGGTTACCCGATGGAAAATGATAGCTCCTATTGAATTCTGCCCTGATTTCTATGTCACTGTATACACATATTAAAATAAATGATAATGTATCTTCCATTCATTTTGAGTCATTACTCAATGTGTTTACTTTGCTATACAGAGACTGACTGTTTGTGTTGCAGGTTCCTCTCTGGAACAGAACAGAGAGACTCCTCTTTAGCAGCATTAAGTGTATCCAAAGGATGAAAAGCCAATTTCTATTGACGGCATGGGCAGCACTGTTGAAGTAAAATCTCTTGCAGACATTACATATGACCCTCCTGCAAAACCTTCTTCGGAAAGGAAATATTACATTTCGGATGTTACTTTATGCTTTTAATGTACTCTGATCAAGAGTGGGGAACTTAAAAATAGTCTTAAGTCTTTGAGTAAAAAGATCAAAATCCCCTCTGGCCCCCTTAAGTACTATAAAAGGCAATCATTTTTCATAAACATGATGTGTGTTAGAAATGCATTACTCTAGCCTGTAATGTTTGTCTACATTACACATTTAACCCTTTGGGCACTTTGTTTAATCAAACCTAAATGCACGTAGCTTGCATTTCAATTAGTTACCAATTCCAGAACTTGCTATGTTAAGAAATAGCTCATATAATTTCAAGGAGCCCACAGATTGTGTGGATAAATTCTGGGTGCGAGGGTGAGCGCAACCAATTAATTAAAATTACACATAATGGGCCTCCCTCGTGGTCCAGTGGTTACGTTCGATGCTGGCCACGGTGACCGGGGTTTGATTCCCCGTCACGCCAGAGTCGGCTCTGGCCAGGAGTGCCACCGGGGGCGATGATTGGCTGTCCGCCCTAGGGAGGGGGGAGGGAAGCCAACAAGATGTTCGCAGCGCACAGGAGTGGCCCTGTAGTATCGGGTTACAGTCGACAGCCCGGCGAGTGCCGTCTCAGAGGAGACGATGCTTTGCCTTTGTCACTACCGGTCGCAGGACTACGGCAGTGAACTCACATTACTAGGGGGGATTGACTTGAAAAATAGCGGGTGTAATTGGCTACCAAATTGGGAGAAAATGTGATAAAATAAGAAACAAAAAACCCCAAAACAAAACAAAAAAAAGACACATAATAATTTTAATTATTATTTAATTAAATTTTAATTAAATAAACAAACGAATTATTACCCAAATCTTTTTCACAAAGTTTATTTTCCCATCTCTTTTTCCCATTGCTTTAATAATCCCTCCTCACATACAACTGCGACACCAACAATATGACAACAAGCACCCCCCTCCACCACACACACACACACACACACACACACACACACACACACACACATCACATAACACACCAAACCTCAACTAGGACACCCTACTCAATCCAGGCATGCAAAGTTGAGGCTGGTAAATCAGATATATACTCTTCCATGCACACTCAACCCCGCCCCCCACACCGCCACTCCTCTCAATTTCCATAGACATCTCATTTTCAGTTCAACCTCTCACTTGGCCCTCCTCTCATTCTGCCACTCAGACACACCCATCCACTCATACTCATCCATCCACAAGAACAAACCACACAAAAAAACCATTATCATTACATTACACTACCAACAACAAGAGACAATGTCAACCGCCAATTACAAAAATTTGCATCTGAATTATATCAATTAATTTTCAGAGTATTAATGATAGTTGTATGGCTATGACATGACATCACAGTAATGCACACCATAAATTCCCAAGGATAACACCAAAAAGTTGGTAAAAAGCCAACATTTTCCCATTGTGGTCCTCTATATGCCGGCAAGTAGAAAGTCAAGCATGATCAAAATAGAATACAGGTTATGTCTAGCATCACGTAACCAAACCAGAAAACAGGTCTCCTTCCGCCAGTCAACAAGGTCAAGGTAGCCGCTGTCGATAGCTAAATGAGCTGAAAATTAACTAAGGTTGACGGATAATTTATTCTGTATTAACAGGTATGACTGGTGCTGGTGCTCAGCCACACCCCTACATGGTTATCGGAGTTAGGTCGACCCTTTAAATACGCACTTCCCTTTTGAATAAAGGAGCCCGCGAATTCATTGTTTGGTGTCCTCTCGCTGCATTTCTTTGTCCTTGCTGGAAGAGTTGAGCTGATTATCCCTCACTGGAAAAGCGAATTCAGGTTGCAATCGTCCCTCTCGTAGCAGTTGCCTGGGTTGGCTTTCATAGCGCTCAGCAGGCACAATCATCGCCTTACAAAACGGCCTCGCGGCTACTGCCAAGGGTTCAGGCCTGCTACAAGCTAGTCTCAGAACTTGCCTGTACGTGTTACCACTTTTGACTTTGACCACTGTTTTCCCACTGCTAAAATAGTGTTGACACCAATGCAAGGCAGAGCACAATTATGTGGATTATTTTGGTTGACCGTTTTGTTAGTTGTTTTGCTTAAACCAGCTTCCCCCCCTTTGCTTACCCCTTGTCCCCAATAGGAGCCTTGGCCCCCATTTTTTGCACCCCTCTACAACACTAGGGTCCCACCCCCAGGCTTTTTCCTCCACCCCTGGTTTTGGTTGCCCATTAGAGGGGTGTACTTTCCCTTGCAGTGCACCAAGATAATCACAACCTCTAAAGAGTGCCCATAATGGGGTGTAACCCACGTTGCTGTGCATAGAGATAATCACACTCCCTATAGATTGACGCCCTAGCACCATCCCTTGTACTGCCCCTTAGTGCTGTGGTGGCTCAGACCGTGTAGACTCCTGCGGGTGAGCATGCTCCTGGCCTTGCTCTACTCCCCTTTCTTCCCTGGTCTAGTAAGGGAAGTAGTATCTCCCCTTTTCAGTTGGTTTCTTGTTAGTTAATCTGTTTTGTGCCTGCCAGTATATGGTGTTTGTGTATTCCAATGCTCTGTCTCCAGTGAACTCTACAAAAATGTACAACCACGACAAGAGACGAATAAAGATATTTTGTATTTTTGTATTACAGCCTCTGTCTAAGTTCATTTAATTGAACCTCCTTGTGCGGGGAAGTACTTACCAGGTCAGGATCTCTCACCACATGAGAGTGGCGTAGTCACTATCTTCATTGGTTAACTGCCAGGTCTTAGCGCCCTGGGGGTTACATTAAAGTTAAACCCACACTGGCGCAACACAGAAATCTGCAAACACATCTGACAAATTTTACGTGAGATATTAGTTTAACCTGCATCTCGTGTAAATTACTTGAATTTATCCTTAGGGATATACTGGAATTCTTATTTGAAAATACGACTATCCAGTATGAGTTAGCCAACATGGTTTTTCCAGGAGGAGGTCATGCCTAACAAACCTGGAGTTTTGCGCAGAAGCTACAAAGTGTTTTAACTCCCAAACCAGGCTTATGTTCTATATGGCTCAGTTGGTAGAGCACAGCGTTGGCAACGCTTAGGTTGTGGGTTCGATCCCCACTGGGGCCACATATACTGAAAATGTATGCATTCACTACTGTAAGTCGCTTTGGATAAAAGCATCTGCTAAATGGCGTATATTATTATATTACTATATTTGGACTGTTAAAAAGCTTTTGACAACATGCCACAGGAGAGGCTTATTGTCAAAATGAAATCAATAGGAATTACAGTGGATTTCCCCCCTTTTTACTTGCGATGTATGATGTTTTCATTTGTATTTGTATTTGTAATTTTGCTATGCCAGCCATACGTTCAAGATTAAGTATAATGTAAGTCTGTGAAAAGATGTGATTTTATTTTATTAAATGTAAGAAGGTCTTACATTGAGAGCCCCATGAAACATGTGGCTTTGCTGATGTGTGTTTCAAATCTGGACTGCAGCAATGTTGAAGGTTTAGCTAAATGATTTTGTTCTCTGGCTGATAAACAGCCACTGGTCTTTGTAACAAAATTCAATATTGCATGTCCAGCAACATATGTTGAGATTGTTTTGTGTAAGACATGGCAGAATGCACTTATGGGGACATGCACAACATATGTCACACAACTGCATCGGAATATCTGAATGGGTGTGTATAAAGAAACATATTACTTATGACTGTAGAAGCTGTATCTCATCATTTAATCATTGAATGTTTAACAGTCTTCATCATGACTTGTGTGTGGAGAGGGGGGGGGGTGAATCATGTTCATATATTTCATTTTGGGATAACATGCACCTATCACTTTTGATATGTTAAAGTAGGTGCTTGTGAACTCCCTGTCCTCAAAAACTGGGAATTGTGGTGTCCCAAAACATGGAACTGACAAGTACTGGCTAAGGCCACTTTTTAAGTTCTGTAGGTGTCTGCACTGGCAGACTATTGTGTATTTCTGAGCAGAGCTGTTGGGGGGAATTACCGTATTGACCCGAATATAAGACGACCCCGATTATAAGACGACCCCCCTTTTTCAAGACTAATTTTTGGAAAAATACTTTTTTGAAGACCAAATCTTGTTTGTATAAAGAAAATCATTTTATTTGTCTTCACATTGAATAAAACAATGTAGGCTGTTTGTAACATCTTTTGGTAAAATCATGTTTTCAATATTCAACAATTGTCTAGATTGCAATAAAACAGTAGTGCAATTGTCAGGAGTGTAGTAGGGGTGGAACCAAATGCAGGCGCGAAAGAGACCCAAAATACGGAAATACGTTTATGGTATTTATTTTCCACAAACGTAAGCAAAACAATGTCGGTGGCGACACGCAAATAACTAACCAAACAAACCACAATGATAAACGAACTGGAACAAACAAAGCTAGCTAAGCAGCAAATCCAAAACGTAATCCAAAACACGGATTTAACTAAACAGAGGAACTCTAATAATAAACACAAACAAGAATCAACTTTATCATAAATTTCTGATTGCCGGTCGAATCGTTACAGCAATGAAACAGTGGGGCACATTGGCCTAACTTGTGCAATAAAACAGTGCAATAAAACAACAGTGCAAAATGTCAGAACATCAGTCTATTCCTCACATCATAGACGTCTTCTCATTGAGCTGCATCTTCTGCATCGCTGGGTCCACTCTCGCTGTCGTCAGACTCGTCACTCACTTTCTCTGGTTGGGCATCCCCCGGCTCCGCCTCCTCCCACAACACATCATCCTCGCTGCCATCCATGGCATTTGATATGCAGCATTTCTTGAACCCGTTGACGATGCTCTCTGGGGAAACGTCAGCCCATGCTTGGAGGATCCATTCACAGAGCCGATGTACTGCAGGCTTCTGAATATTTTTCTCTGAAGTCGGAGGGCAGGCGCTGGGCCAGGCTTGTCCTGCGTTGCAGTGACAGCCCGTTACGTCGCATCATTCTTCTACACCAGCCGAATTTTAGCTTTGAACTCGGTAGGTGGTATGTTGAGGTCTTTGGTGATTTCCAAGGCTTTGAGCTGAATGACAGCTCTGGTAATGGGCATACCGTCGTTACGTTTTTCAGTCACGTATTCACACACCCTCCTGTCAATCTCCTGGAAGCGGCCGCTTTGCGGACCGCGATTCGCTTTTCTCTGACTGTTTGCATTCTTAAGATGGTCTTTTTGGGCTCGCCATCTTCTAACATTACACTCTGTAATGTCTTATTTCTTGGCTGCTCGACAGTTGTTTGATGACTCTGCTTCATTGATCACCATCATCTTAAAATTGGCATCGTAACTCCTCCTCTGTTGTTTGTTAACTTGACCAACTTTAGAGCCACTTTGTTCAAGCGGGTCCGCTTGTCTCTCCATCTCTCCAGGCACCTGTCACTGCGTGTGTGTGTGTGTAACAGATTAGATGATTCCCTTGCCATGAGCGGGAATTGCAGTAGGACCGCCCCTTGTGCCCTCGAGGTCTGGGCACGAGACCCCTTTACTCTGCCCAGTTACATGAGGTTGCCGGGGTAGGTAGTGAAATGTTAAGCACCCGTTGTTTTATATTAATTAATGTGGCGAATGTAAGATTTTAACTTTTTATTGTTTCAATAATTATTGCGTAGTGTTTGTTTAATATTCTGGAGACCTGTAATATGGTTTATGATAATTATTTTTATTTAATTTGGTGGCGAATTAGCCATTCGAAGGTTAGCTAGCTAGCCAGCAGGCTCATTGCTAGGTACAGTGTTTGTGTAATCCTCCTTTTCTTTGTTAGCCACGCAACGTGTATGAAAGCTGCGCACGAGACGTATGGGTCCTGATAATGTTCATCTGTTACCAGGTACAGTGTTTGTGTAATGTACAATGTATTGTTTTTATATGAAGGCCGAGTTGTTACATGAGGTTGCCGGGCCATGCAACGTGTATGAAAGCTGCGCACGAGACGTATGGGTCCTGATAATGTTCATCTATTACCAGATTGTGGAGTCCCCACAATAAATGGCTAAGAGCCAAAGACAGCAGCGACTGGACATCATTGACTTAAACACAACGCAGAGCAGAGTACTACCCGCTACAACTGGTGCCGTGACTCGGATAATACAACTGATGGCAATCGGTTGGGCCGTGGTTGCTGCCGCATGAGTTTCGGTCACATGTGGACGGAGAAACACAGTGGCTGGCTTGGGGAACAGTCCTTTGGCGCCCTCTGTTGTTGTGAATGAATATTGATGTTAAAAAAATTTGGGGCGCAAATATAAGACGATGCAACTTTTTCTGACTTTTTCTAGGGAAAAAACCCTGTCTTATATTCGGGTCAATACGGTATAATATTAAGTGATTAATTAAAAAACCCATCAAAATTGATTTGAGTGTAGCTATGTAGCATTTGGTCATGCTACAATGCTACTTGATGGAAAAAAGTAACAAGTGACTGGAAAAACTACATGGTGAAGCTACTGTCATTCTGAGAAATGTAGCTAAGCTAGTAGCATCACCAACGTACTGCCTAACACAGGTGAATATATTCCTTGGTTAGTTTCTTATGACATGTCATAAATTAATTCAATACATTTTTGTGTGAGTGTCTAACTATGGAATGTTTTACATGTATTTAAATTTTGTCATTTTGACCCCAGTAGCCATTTATAGGATGTTCCAAATCTTGGCTGTTCCAATGTTAAATGTCAAATAATATCGGTTAACTGAGTTAATAAGTCAATGTCAACATCTTAAGTTACAGTATGACTAGTTTGCATCCCTGTCATATCTCAGCCTGTGTTGTTGAGGCACCAAAAGGCCCATTCAGTAAACAGCCCAATGACAGAGAAGTATTTTTATTCAATTTTTTTTTTTGTCTTCTACTTGCACAAATGTTGAGTGTATCTGTAATATGTGAGCTACTGTATAATATATCTTATATAGCTTTTTCTGAGTGCTGCCTTCCTTAAATAATTCATGCAACATGCTTGGCTCTGAGGTATATTGCGCTTTGTGCTTTTCTCTGCCCTTTTTGGGAATACCCTCTTTATTTCTGGAAAACATCTGTACCATTTGATGATGCAAAATCCTTTTGAAACATGGGTAGCGACCTGTGTATTTTGAATCTACTGGCAGTACATTATAGCATTTCTTCCTGGGAAAATCCAGTTTTGCTCCAAAAGAAAAACATGCAATGTATGACAAGAATTACCAGATTTGTGAAATAGTTCTTAGCTGGTGATAGCATGACTGAACTAACCTTTTTCTATGTTGGTTAAAATTGACATGGAGATCAAAAGTCACACCAAGGTTTCTCGAAGTAGGCTTTACATTAGAAACAATAGAGGCAAGATTCAACTGGATTTGATTGGAGATATGCCTTGGACCAAGAGAAAGTGTTACCAGTTTTATCAGAGTTAAGCTGGAGGAAATTTTGGCACATCCAGTCTTGAACGTCAATTAGTCATGGAGAGCAGCTAACCTGCTGAAATCATTTGGTTTGACAGACACAAACATCCTCCAAAAGTAAGGACAAGATCAAGTGTATGACCCGTATTATAAATTGGCCCCGATACATGTTGCACTAAATTGAAGGATTCCATGAGATTTAAGAACTCAGTGGTGAAAGGATTTGAATGTCAATGTGAATATTAAAATCACCACTGATAATAATACTATTATCAATAAAACTATTATTCTGTAACTAATATTATTATTTATAATCAGGTCATTATAAATAAGACAGTGTTCTCTGTCATTCTGGTGGTCCAAAACCCAAGACCCTGTGCCATAAAGCAAACAAAGGTTTAGACTGTCCTTTCACTTTGAAGTATCCAGCATATCTTAGCATACCCCTAACCCACAATGCCGCATCAGGTGATTATAAATAAGCTGGTTTATGGCAAATTTTAGAAAATCAGACCTATTCGTTATTTTGCAATGGCTTAAGACAACAAAAGAATTGTCGGCTACAAATTTTATTTGGTGAGGGGAACAGTCAAGCTGTATAAGACCAACAAGACTTCAGTGTTTAAGACATGATACAGGCATGTCATTTATTGAATATTTTCAGGATGATTGGTACAAAATCAGAGAAGAGCTGCGTGGCAAAAACCAGGAATGGAATTTGCGGGTGGAAAGCCCCACAGTACATATTCTGTGATATATTTTACATTTACATTTTTTACATTTTAGCCATTTTAGCTCTCATCCAGAGCGACTTACACAGTTTACATTTCTTTACATACAATCCATATATACAGCTGGATATTTTACTGAAGCAATTCAAGTTAAGTACCTTGCTCAAGGGTACAACAGCAGTACCCCAACCTGCAATCTCTGAGTTACAAGCCCAGCTCCCTAACCATTACACCCATTACACTACACTGTTGCTATACTGGTGCTACACTGCCGGTTTGCATTCTGTTTGGGGCCCTACACTACACTGTCAGCAATATGATATATGATTATCATATTGCTTTTATAACTGTCACTTAGGAATGTCACCTTTGACCCTTTAAGTAATCAATCAAACTATTTGACAGGTGGGTGTGTGACCTTTCGACAGGGAATCCCCAGGGGGTGACATCTGTGTTTTTAATGTCCAAAGCTCTGATGTTTATACAAACATTTGGTGAACTTTTGACCAGAGATCCCCCCTGTAACGTAAATAATGCCATATGTTCTCAGACCTTTAGTTAAAAGGAAATTGAAGCTTTTAAAAAAAGGATTTTTAAAGAAAAAACCGATTTGTTTTAAACAAGCATCTTTTAAACTATACAACTTGGTCTGAACAGTTAAAAACATCATACATTTGTACACATAGGGTGAAAACAGTGCATTTATAATATTATAAGCCCCCCATTTACCTTAAGTCCTAGCTAAGGTTTTATATTGTTATTCTTAAAAATGTAAGGAAAAAGCTATATTATACACAAGTAAGAAGAGTTGGTTTTCTCTCTTTTGAAAATGCGTAAAAAAAACAAGCATGGCACAAGAGGGGGAAAGAAACATTGGGTAAGTAAAAATAATTTGTACATTTGGCTTATGTTTATTATTGTATATTGTTAGCAAAATAATTTTTTAAGTTAGATTTTTATGAATGAGAAATTTGCATTTAGTGTTGATTAAGAGTGTATCCATCAACTTCAGAGACACTAGCAGCATTACATCGGCATCAGCTTCAACATTTGTAAAGTTTGCGACAGTTGGGTGAACTTATGGTCATATAGTTGCAAAGCATCATGGGCAATTGAGTGTTAGGCTTTTTGAAGTGTGATCCAGAGTTTCTATTAAAACGGCTAAAATTAGGTATGTCTCTGAATGATAAATTGTTATATTTTCCATTATAGTGAGTTTTTAAAATAGAATATGGTTTAAACAAGCATGTATCAAATTTGTCTCTCTCCTCCCTTTCCTCTCCAAAAGTCTAGAGCGGGCTTTCTATAACCTTTCTAGAATGATCTGCTTGATCCTAACCAATCTAGGTTCAAGGCAGGCCACTCCACAGAGACTGCTCTCCTTGCGGTCACTGAGGTTCTTCAAATGGTTAAGTCCTAATACCTTAGCTCCGTCCTCCTCCGCCTTGACCTGTCAGCTGCATTTGATACCATGGACCACCGGATCCTGCTCTCATCTCTTGTCGAGATGGGAATCTCAAGATCTGCACTGACATGGTTTGAGTCCTACCTGGCTGACCGGTCCTACTAGGTGGCCTGGAGATGATCCCTCTCCTCTCCCCGCACCCTGTCTACCGGTGTCCCGCAGGGCTCGGTGCTAGGCCCTGTCCTATTTTCTCTGTACACCAAGTCACATGGCTCTGTTATTTCTGCTCATGGTTTTTCTTATTACTGTTATGCCGACGACACTCAACTCTTTCTCTCCTTCTCTTCATCTGAGACCCAGGTCCCGGTGCAGATCTTTGCATGCCTGGCTGACATCTCTGCCTGGATTTCCACCCACTACCTGAAGCTGAACTCTTCCTCTCAGCGAAGGGCTCCCCGATGATTGATGCTTCAATCTCCGTGGAAGGCTCCATAGTGTCTCCTCCCCGGTCTGCCAGGAGTCTTGGAGTGACCCTGGATGACCAGCTGTGCTTCTCGGGCTACATCACAGCGATCACCCGGACCTGCCGATTGTCCCTCCACAACATGTGGAGGATCCGACCGTTCCTCACCCAAGAGGCCACACAACTCCTGGTCCAGGCTCTGGTGATCTCACATCTGGACTACTGCATTTCCTTGCTGGCAGGCCTACCGGCCTGTGCCATCAAGCCACTGCAACTACTCCAGAATGCTGCCACACATCTGGTGTTCAATCAACCAAAGTTCACCTATGTCACTCCTCTACTCTCCTCTCTGCACTGGCTCCCCATCGCAGCACGCATCAGATTAAAATCACTGGTGCTTGCTTTTCAAGCAGCTAGAGGAACTGCTCCCCCTTACCTCCAGACACTCATCACTCCCTACACCCCAGCCAGACCCCTTCGCTCCACCTCATTTGGTAAACTGACTGTTCCATCCTTCCGGGCACCTGGCAGCCACTCTTCGTGGTCTCGTCTCTTCTCTGTCCTGACACCTCGGTGGTGAAACAACCGTCCACAATCTGTCAGGACCGCGGAATCACTTGCGATCTTCCACAAGAGACTCAAAACCCACCTTTTCAGACTCCACTACCACTGAACACTGTCCATCTACCATGATTGTTCCTACCATGTATTAATGCACATCTTGCAAGTCACTCTGGATAAGAGCATCTGTTAAATGCTTAAAATGTAAAATGTCTTTTCTGCATTTATCTGGAAACCTTTGGATTTAATTTCCATCTTTTTTGTGCTTTTTCTTTTACTATTATGGAAAATGCATCAATAACTCTCCCCTCATCTCTCACTCTGGACAGGGGCAAAGTTATGAAGTGTGGAGTCTGTGATTTGTTTAAAATTGTCCTGGAGGATTATTATTCACCCGTTTTTATCTGTTCATATTGTTCTTGCATATCTGAGCTTCATGATAAAGTAATTGAGCTTCACACCCAGCTGAAAACTCTCTCACACAGCTATGTTCTGCTCAAGAAGTGTATAAAAACTCAGGAAGCATTTGAGGCCACAGTCCTTCTTGAGCAAGTGGGTCCTGGACCTCACCTCTCCAGACCTCTTGCCTAAACTCTACCAGTCAAGGAGCCTAACTATGGGGACTTTACTGAGGAACAGTTCCCCCTACTTCCTCATCACACTGATCCTGTTCACCACCCCTTCAAATGACTCTCCTTCAAATGGCTTCTACACCATGACCATCCTCCTCTCAGTGGGAAAGAAGAATACAAGGGGCAGATACAACTGTCACAATTATCTGCCCCTTTCTCAACCACCCCCTTTAATGATATTGAACCACTTCTATTTCCTTGCATCTCTGAAACATCCTTCCACCTCCCCTCAAGATGCTGGTTTATCCACTTCTGGGCAATGCCAAAAGTCCACGGGCCCCAAACAGAATGCAAACCGGCAGTGTAGCAACAGTGTAGCAACAGTATAGCAACAGTGTAGTGTAATGGGTGTAATGGTTAGGGAACTGGACTGTAACTCTGATTTTGCTGGTTTGAATCCCAGGTGGAGAACTGCCATTGTACCCTTGAGCAAGGTACTTAACCTGAATTGCTTCAGTAAATATCCAGATGTGTAAATAGATTGTATGTAAAATAAATGTAAACTGTCGCTCTGGATAAGAGCATCTGCTAATTGCAAATGTAAACCAGTATTCTTATCACACCTCTCCTGGTACTCTCATCTCTGGAAGAAACATTCTGTTTCCCTGGTGCCAAGGTTAAGACACTGCTACTTAAACTCCCTGACATATTACAAGATCACCAAGAGGCAGATACCATAATCACTCACGTAGGCTCAAATGGTACAAGCAACCAAAGTTCAATGTCCCTCAGAAGGGATTTCATGAACTGATACAGAACTTGAGAAGAACATGGAAAAGGATCCTCATCTCAGGCCCTATCCCGACATACAGAAGGGGGTCTGAAAAATTCAGCCAACTACTTGGAGTCCATGATTAGTTAAAGGCTTACTGTTCCTCCTTGCAAGATTTTGGATTTATAGATAACTTTGACTCCTTCTGGGAGCTCCCCGCCTTCTATAAAAGTATGGCTGCATGCTAATGTAAAGGGGGCTCCTATTCTGTCTCAGAACATGCACCAAGCCATGCATTCAGGTGAAATATATCAGAAGGCCCAGCTTTGACTGCTTTCTCCTCTTACGCCTGCAAATAGAGCTCTTAAGCCTGCAAATAGCTGCTCTGATTATATTAATTAAATAATCAGTCTGCTCCCCCTCCTTAATTTCAATCGATTATGATTTGGACAATGGGACTTGCAATGGATAATACCCTATCAAACTGTGGCTATCCCACATATCAGACCTCTGTCCAAATCAACTATTCCACTTATGATATTTTTTATGTAGCTAGAAATAAAAAACAATATTATTGCTGTTCCAATACAATGTTATGATACCAAAGTGTTAAATATACTGCCCCTATAGGCAGATACAACATCTTCTACCTTGAAGACGCCACTTAGTTTTAAATCTCGTAATGGGGGTATTCGATTTTTGCATATCAATGCTAGGAGTCTGATCTTGAAGATGGACTTTATCAAGATCTGGGCTTGTCAAACTAATACAGACATTTTTATTGTTAGTAAAACATGGTTAAATAAATCAATACCAGACAGCGATGTAACATTTTTGTATTAAGCTGGAATGCTAGAGAAACATCCGCAGAGGACATGCAGGCACTAATTAACTCAGTGGGATGCTAAGGTTTGGAGTAGCCAGGCAAACAAAGGCTTTTCGCGCAACAACTTCAAAAGAACATCTGTTCTTTTGTGATGTTTCCCCCCCCACTACAGGAAAACTCAATCCCATTGGTTTATGGTTTTGCAGAAACACCCTGTTCTATCATCATGTTGCCCCATAGCTCCTATTACCCTTAGGTTAACACCCTGTTACCTCCCTCTTGTCACTGTTCCCTGCCTTTCCATTGTGTTGGATATAAATATCAATTTGAATTTGAAGGCGGGAGATTCGCTGTCCTGCGTGACACGGGTCTCCGTGCAGCTGTTCATAATTAAAGCCTTAATACTGTTTAAACAAATTCTCTCTGATCCTACTGAGTATTAATTTCCATTACATTCTTGAGATGACAAACTTAGAGGAGAGGTGTGTGTATGGTGAAAATTGGAATGAGCTGGATGTGCCCCACTGGCAATCCTATATTGGGTTGCTTATTTTGGCAGGAGTGTACAAGTCAAAAGGTGAAGCAACAGCAAGCCTTTGGAATGCTAATACTGGTAGGGTAATTTTTCCAGACACAATTCCATGTTTTCTCCCACATTATACGCTTTGATGACAGGGAAACAAGTCAGTCGACTGGAGCATGACAAACTTGCACGTAGAAGGGATTTATGGGACAAATAAGTCAAGCGATTGCCCTTCCTTGCCCCCGTGTGACTGTGGATGAATGTCTGGTTGTATTTTGTGGGCGCTGTCCCTTCAGACAATATGTTCCAAGCAAACCGGCAAAATACAGTATCAAAATATGTTCATTTTCTATCAAAACTAAATTTTGATGACTAATTTACTTTTTATTGGTGTTTCTTTATTATTGAAAAACTGTTATGCGTTACTTATTGATGTTCTGAAGGGTTTTCTGAACCTAAACATTTGAAATGTTTGAATTTAATGTAATTTTGTCTGGGGTCAAATTGACCCCGCACATAATAAATGATATTATGCTTGAGAATAAAAGGTGTGTTTCTTTCCAAATGTTATTTTTCTTTCTTAATATCAACATAAAGCACTGAAAACACCAAAACATAATTTGTTTTCCATTTTAGGTCAATGAATGAGATTGTACAGTGATTTGCATATTTCGCAATAGTCATATAAAATCAATACTTGGTGTATAAGGGGAGGATGGGGGGAGTCATGTTTTATTTACTGGGCTATTAAGATGGTCAGTAGAAAGGTCTAAAGTAGCTGAGAGAAAAACTTGGGTAACACTTTCAGTTACAATCATTTTCTGCAGGTTTACATTGCTGGGGTCAAATTGACCCCAAACATACAATTGTTAGTTAATTTGAACATAATAGGAGGGTTAAGGACATTTTGCCAAGCCTATTGTTTTGAGGGGCAAATGGGAAGTTGTTATTGCAGAGATACAATACCCTCATGCCTGGGACTTAATAACAGCTAAGGATAACACGTTTGTCTTATTTGACAAGGAAAAACAATGGATGTTTTCTTGTGCAATTAGTTTAGGCTATTACAAAAAATATCTACAGAATCATCAATGAAATTAACAAGGTTATTTATTTGTTTACTGAGGGGTCGGGTGTTTCTCTAGGTTACGGTACAATACAACGCACTGTTTTTATTATGGGTCCCTCTCAGTTCTTTATAATGGCACATGGTAAACTGGCGCAATCGCTAGGACTGCCTCCAACGGGAGTACTTTCTCGTTGAGCAGAACATCTTCCCTCATCCTATAGATATTCACGCTGGGTTCTACACAATGTACATATATTCACACTTTATAGACTATCAGAGAGTATAAAGCTTTGCACTTTTGTGATGCATACATATAACAGGACAAAACAAATGTGGTCGCAGTTACTTACTACAAGCCACGTTACGTACCGGTCAGCAACAATATATTGACCATAGTCGTTGAAGTCAAATCATATCAAAACTAAGATATCCCTTTTTGCTATGGAAAACATAATGCAAAATTACATTTTAGACCTTCAAATGCAAAAAGTACAAACTAATCTCATCACTATCCAAAGGTAAAAAAATAGTAAAGAAAAACACTCCATCTCAAGTCGTAATAGGAAAACTTTAACTATCTTTAAAGAGCAATGTCTTTAGTACATAGCATGCTATCCAAATTGGATTTGTTTACAGTACCCTTCACAAAAACCGATATAGACAAAAGCCAATATGTGAAAATACCACCCCTATCTACCCTGTCCTTTGGAAGTTTTCATTGCGGCCTCATTAACAATCCTATGACATCCATATTCTCCCAAGTAGATGTTTATCTTGGGGACAGGCTTGTAGGTCAATCCATCTATAAGTTCACCTACAGAGTAATAATGGAATGTCTGCTAAATTATGGTAAGGATACTGTCTACTCAATTCAGCACTGGTTTGTTTTTTAAAGACACCGCTGGAGCCATGCATGCAACAAACTCTGGGGGGGAGACAATCTGGGTTTACAAAAGCATGCCTTGTAGTCTGCAAAAAGCAAAGCTATTGAATTACTAGGAGATATACATTTTTTTTTTTTTTTTTTTGCGAATATATTTTTATTGAACAAAAAACAAGACACAACAGCATGACACTACACACATGTACAAATATACAAAAAACCCTATGGATAAAGAAGTAAAAAAGGAGAAATATATACCATGGGGGGGGGTTATACCATGTAGTATACAAATATTATAATGCAATTCCATCAATATAATGCCATTTAAAAGGAATTTATAAATACAGGCCCTGACCTAAAATAAGGCCATAACAAACATATTTTTTAAAGAGAAGCTAACGCTTATTGGAGTGGACCCGAAGATTAAGATGGTTCATTTCAAACACGAGTTTTGCCTTATGGCTGAGGTGGCCAAGGCATTCAAACAAAAAATTCTGAATGCATCACTTTTTGTTAAAAAAGTTTCCATATCTCCAGCTGTGAAAATCTGGCATGCACAAGCCCTTCAACCAACTAAATATATCCTATAGAAACAGAAAGCATAGCTGCAGGTAGTGTGGGAGACCTTCTTCATGGTCATTTATCTAGTGAGGGGAGGACCACGGTTGCTTTGAACCACAGACTGCAGCACCTGCACCTTGAGCTTAGGTCGCCCAGTCCGGTACACATGATCATTACTTCATCGGACAGAGACAGTTTTACGGCTGCACAAACAGACACTCAGGAGCTGGGGGCTTTTGCAAACATGTGCTGAGTGTATCTGTACAGACAGGTACAGTTATTAGCTTATTACAAGCAAAAGCAGCTGTAGGACAAACAACTTAAATCGATTTTTTATGGATAGCTAGCCACATTATTATCAGTGATATAATGTTGTACCCTACTACTAATTTTGGTAGCCTAATAATAAAGCTTGAGACTCAAGGCAAGCATGAGGATTTTGCAACTCTGCAATTCAGGTGTAGTAGCCTAGTTTTGGTAATAACTACAGGTGGGTACTAATAAGCTTCAAGCCGAAACATCTAGCAGTAGCTCTTAGCATTGCATTATCTAGCTAGCATTAGCTTGTTTATAACTTAGCTAGTTAGCTCCCTAGCCTCCTACAATAACACAGAAACACAACAAAACGGCATTTTGAAGACATAGCCTACCTCATAATTGGGCTCTTTTTTCCTCCTCCTCCTTCCTCCATTTTCTCCCCTGCGCATCTGAAGGCTTGTGCCTTTTCAAAGTCATTGTGCAAATATAAAATCTGTCATCGATCTGATATCTATCTTGCGTCGCGCTGATGTTAGCTCTCTGCCTGACTGCATCAGTAGTGCGTGCCTCTCTGGCCCTGTCACCTGCGCTTGACCCAACAGGCGACAGCACGTCTCTTGGGTTGCCTGTGATGCGTGCACGTAACCCCCACTTTCAGCAAGCAGCCGGGCATCGTATCCCCCACCTCAGTAACAGCATCTCTGTCAAAGTGCAGGCCAGATGAAACATTGTGTGAGGAACAGAACAGGGGTGCAAAGTGTATTTATTTTTGTTTATTTGTTCATTGGGAGGAAAGGAGAGGGCACCCACCAGCCACCAGTGATTTTTTTTGATTTTTTTTGTGAGGGCAACCTGGCGCCCCTAGCCGACATGGTGCCCCAGGCAGCTGCCTGTATGGCTTGTGCCTTGAGCCGGCCCTGCCTAAACATGTCACTCCTAAGCATAGCATGTAGGCAATATTTCTGTTTTGCTTGACATTCTGATAATATACTAATAGTGGTTTTATTTATGTATAAAGCGGAATGTTACTGGCCCAGTTAACAAAATATACAGGAATTAATCCATGTGCATCCATTAGGGTATCTAAGTGATCTAGTGGAAAACATAGGGACAGAACATGGAGTTCCTAAGTGCAAAACTCCTCTTGCCTCTTGTTTTTGCTTCCACAAATGCTTTTGAACAAATCAAAAGGCTGCCTACGGACAGTTTTGACCACCAGGAAATCAATAATCTTTTACAAAAGTATAGTATGCATTAAACAACAAGGTTTTAATTCCTGAAATGAATGGTTTATTAAAATGATGAACAGCAGATCCTCGATTACGTGGACCCTATAGTAGAAACTTTTCTGATGGCTCTGATATCTTTGAGGATTTGAATGGTTTTACAGCGAGGGGGCGCTGTCATTGGTGCTGACAATGAAGACCCCCGGGAGTGTATCTGGGCGGTAATATCCCTTTAACATCAGTGCAATTCAGTATATTGAAAAGACGAAAGGCCATGATTAAACCTTTTGCTAATAAAAAAAACATCGCTTAAGGAGTTTCCGGCACCGGCGCCGTGTTCAAAACGCACCCGTTAATAATGAAATTCTATCTTTGATTCTGTACATCGCACACACATACAACTTATATGAAAATGAAACTAAACGCCCCAAGCTTTCTAGGCTAATCACAGCCTGATGTAGACCTGTGGGAAAGACTATAAGTGAGTAAGACCATTGAATGAGTGATTATTATAAACGCTTCCGGTAAATCCTTGATCTTATCTTGTGGTAGTTCGTCCTTGCAAACACTCCTTAAAACAGTTCTTTGGTGAAGCGATTACAGCTCCTCATGTTGTTCAGTTCTCTTGCATTCATGTTTAATAATGATAAATTAAAACATCCCTTCTCGACTCACTTCAATAATATTGTCAAAGATAGACAACCATATAATACCATGGCCAGAATCACCAATACCGATACCGATCCTTTTTATTATTCAAAGCGGCTAATGCACTTTTAAGTAGGGGAGAGCAATGTGTCATGATTTATGAGGTGAATGCATCATTAATAGGCTACTTCTGAATACATTTTCATTATCACCAAATTATTTGGCAAACATTAATCATTTATTTTTAGGTTCTTTTCAGGTTTGAGGTATATTATGTTTTTAAATATGTTATTTGTATGTATGAATATAGATAGTCTACTACAGTAACAGGTAATGATGACCAATTACAGTTGAAAAATGTAACATTAACCAACTCTGAAGATCCAATTTGACTAAAATATGAATTTCACTACTATATAGCCTACCTGGATATCCCTTGCCTCTCTGAAAAGACTCTGCCAGTGAACTCTGTCTCTCTCATGGGTCCAACTGCTGGGGCATTTCCCTCCTCCCTTCTGTTTCAGCTCAAAGTTCTATTGCTCGTTGTTTTTTGTAATGTGCTTAAACAAATTGGTAGGGTTGCCACGGTAGCGAACAGCTTTCCTACATACATCGCAGTTTGGGACGTTTTCATTCACAGCTGTAAAAAATAACTCCAAATGATGCTCCTCTTTCGTTCAGCCATCAGTGCAACAATGTGTCTTCTCTGATCTAAAGAGAGCACTGTGCACATGTCGTTTGATAGTGAGTGCACCCAACACCAGCAGAGAAGCAAAGAGTGCATGCACTAAGAAATGTGTTCACATGCCCAGAACGTGATCTAACTTTACACTCTTGTCGGAAGATGACAACGGAACATTGTTTGCAGAGGCAGTTTCTCTACTCTTTGTACCGATCCTATTGAGACGCTAGTATTGATACTCAAAACAAGACTTAGTATTTGTAGTATCGATACTTTTGGTATCAATCTGCCCCCTACTGTTTTAACCTAATTTCCTAACACATGTTTTCAGATTTCACCAGAGAAAGATGATGTCCAGATACTTTGTCGGGGGTAAAGCATATATGGAAATGGGAAGCATATAGATCTAGATCAGGCATGTCCAAAGTCCGGCCCGCGTTCAAATTTCCACCGGGCCGCAGCCTCTGTCATAAAATCAATAATATGCGGCCCGCCAGCACTGTTGACCACAGTATAAAATACACGCGTACAAAAAAGCTATTTTATATTTCACCAGAAAATGGCAGTAGACCTGTGGTCATACTCTCGCCGCGTGACCCTTGTCAGCCCATTTCAAAAATGGCGACTGTAATTTAAAAAAGGAAAGTTGACAGCGAGGGCCGCTGCTTCCAGGAAAAGTGGAAATTGGAGTATTTTTTCACTGAAATACGAAACAACTGTGTCTGCCTAATTTGCCAAGAGACTGTGGCTGTTTTCAAGGAATTTAATATCAAGAGGCACTACCAGACTAAACATGCTAACTACGACAAGCTAACAGGGAACGAACGCGGCGAAAAATTGAAGCAACTGGAAGCTGTTTTAACGGCACAGCAGCGCTTTTTCACAAGAGCCCGTGAGTCAAATGAAAATGCCACAAAGGCGAGCTACGAGGTGGCAATGCTGATTGCCAAGCACTGCAAACCTTTTACTGAGGGTGAATTTATTAAAGACTGCGTGATGAAAATGGTGGAGAAAATTTGTCCTGAGAAGAAGCAAGATTTTGCCAATGTTTGCCTGGCTCGTAACACTGTGGTACGGAGAATTGAAGACGTTTCATATGATATTAAGAGACAGTTAGAGGCAAAAGCAGTGGAGTTTGACTTTTTTTCGTTAGCCTGCGACGAAAGCACGGATGCATCTGACACCGCTCAATTACTTATTTTTTTAAGAGGAGTGGACAATGAAATGAACGTGAGTGAAGAGCTACTTGACCTCCAGAGCCTTAAGGACCAAACAAGAGGAACAGATTTATTTCTTTCTGTTTGTTCCGCCGTAGATGACATGAAACTACCGTGGAATAAAGTCACTGGGATTATTACGGATGGTGCACCTGCCATGGTTGGCAAGCGAAGTGGATTATCAACCCTAGTCTGTAACAAAGTCAGCAAAGAAGGAGGCAAAGCTATAAAACTCCACTGTATTATTCACCAACAAGTTCTCTGTGCCAAACATCTGAAATACGATCATGTTATGAAACCGGTGATAAAGGCTATTAATTATATTCGCTCCAAAGCCCTGTGCCACCGCCAGTTTCAACAGTTTCTACTCGACATCCAGGCTGAATACGGAGATGTTGTGTATCACAATGACGTAAGATGGCTCAGTCGGGGGTCTGCACTGCAGCGCTTCTACTCTCTTAGGGAGGAAATCGGACAATTCTTGGCAAAAAATGGACAACCGATGCCAGAACTATCTGATCCTGTTTGGCTGGCTGATTTTGGATTTTTAGTTGACATAACACGACATCTGAACGCGCTGAACACGAGCCTTCAGGGGCAAAATGCAGTGGTAAGCCAACTGTATTCACACATCAAAGCCTTTGGGATCAAGCTGCTACTTTTCCAAAGGCACCTGTCACAAACGTAGCCCAATACCACACATTTCCCATCGCTGCAGGAAATAATGACCAGTTTTCCACAGAACAATATCAGTGCGCAAATGAGGAGGTATGCAGCAGACATCTCATCTCTGGCTGAGGAGTTTCAACAGCGCTTTCGGGATTTTGCAGCTATTGAAAAAGAGATCATGCTTTTTTCCTCTCCTTTCTCCATGGACCCTGATGACGCTCCAGACCACCTGCAGCTGGAGCTCATTGAGCTGCAGTGTGACGCCGAGTGTCGCAGTCGGCACCAACAGCTCCCTCTTGTCAACTTTTACCGCCAGCTGGATAAAGGCAGGTTCCAAGAGATTCTAACATTTGCTAAGAAAATGCTGAGCTTGTTTGGCTCGACATACTTGTGCGAGAAGACATTCTCGGTTATGAACATTAACAAGAACCGCTTGAGGACGAGACTAAGTGACTCTCACCTGCATGACATCTTGCGCATCAAAACCACTGTTTTTGAGCCAGATCTGGCCTATTTACTGCAGTCGAGATCTCAGTATCACCCTTCACATTAGTGCAGGCGAGTTATTTGTTTAGTCTTCTGAGGTGAATAAATTCTAAAATGTCAGTGAATTGATTTTTTTTTGTGATGATCAAAACCAGTTTTGAATATGCACTGTCTTTTCAATCCGTGTATCATTGTTCTTTTGTTTTTCATTTGACAATCAAACCGGGTCTCGTAAACCCGACATATTAAATATTAAAATCAAATTCGGTCTGGCAGCCCGTTTTTCCATTTCGTATTTTTGATCCGAGTCTAAAATTTAAATAATTAAAATCACGGCCTTTTAGGTTTTTGATATCCGATTCAAAATCAAATAGCATATTTTCGTTTTTTGATTTTTGATGGTCAATTGAAAAACGAAAGAACGAGTGATACAAGGATTCATATGGCCCTCAATGTTTTGTACTTCTGAATAAGATAACTGTTAGTGTTATTTTCCTGTTCACATGTTTTGAATTTAGAAGTTTACAGTGAGCATTTAATAGTGAATAATATGTAATGTTTCAAATGAACCTAGATATGTTTAATCTTCTCGAAAGTTTTTTTTTCCAGACAGACTTTTTCTTCATTTTATGTGGTCTACAAATATGAAAGGCAGAGTGATTTTGGTAAAAACTTGTTTAAATGTATTTGTGTTCTGTGTGAAGAAATGAAAAGTATGCTATTTGCAATAAAAATTTCACAAAATAGTTCATTTGCATTTAACCCCCTGAGGTCAACGGGAGCGGTGACGCTCCCAGCAGCAATAAAAGTATATTACTATTTCTAACTTCGCGATATTTTATCATACACACACGACAAAAACATTGACAGAAACCTTAGAATCGCGACTTTCCGATTTGAGCACTGGCAAATCAAATGGGATTTTTAAAATTAGGTTAATTAGACCAAAAGTAAACCTTGCCTTTTACTCTGTTTTTTACCTGGAGGTAACGTCCCCCTTCTATTGACATGGTAACTAGGTGCTAATTTCGGGGAGGTGTGTGGGGAGGGGCGTGGGGCCATGTGTGAAAATGCCGAACAAACTGTCCCGACAATTTGAAGCAAGATTTTATACAGACATACAATTTTATTCAAGATGGAAAGATTTTCTGCGCTGCAGTGTTTGAGAGCATTGATGGAAAGCGACGAGGACAACAACTGACGAAGAGTAAGTAACTATATTTGATTTGCCATGTTATCAAATACTCGTATATATATATATATTCAATATATGAATTCCGCGTCTTGTGACTACATATTCCGCGTGTTGCAACGTAACACATTGCAATAGAAACACAAGATCTATGTAAGAATACTTTTCAAACAGCCTAAAATGTTATTAAAAATCGTATGTAGCATCTTGTCTGTGTTTACGCTTGCAATCTGCCAGCAACAGTCTGTATGCTTATATTTATTTTATTTAGCTTGTTTTCAAATACTCGCGTAAATATATGAGTTCCGCGTCTTGTGACTACATATTACGCCTTTTGCAATGTAACAAATTGCAATATCTATGTAAAAATACTTTTCAAACAGCCTAAAATGTTATAAAAACTCTTATATAGCATCTTGTTTGTGTTTACGCTTGCAATAGGCACACAATGAGGGAAACCCCCTCTTCCTGAAGAGCCAAAATGGCTGCTGCCACAAGAAGCGCTTGTCGTGAAAGGAGAAATGGTAACTCAAATATTGCTTAGCCATTTAAAATCTAAATTGTGAGTTGTTGTTTTAACTCTAAAGAGGCATGAAATCACAAAAAGTTTAATTGGAAGACCCTTTTTTTCCTTGGGTCTCAGGAGGATATTATGTGCATTATTGTTAGGCTGTATGACTTGTAATATGTGGCATTCCCCTGTATATCCTACTGTAGTTTGTGTGCTGTTTTAAATAAATCTTCCAAAATGAAAAAGCATTTTATTTTCTGTCTTCTGCATGGCTTACTGACTTGCTTACTCTGATGGCCTTTGAGAGAGATTTAGAGGTGTGGACAATGAATAATGAATATTCAGGTATTTAGCATTTAGCCCTCCCACAGCCTGAAATAAATGTGACCAGTTCTGATAAAAACAGGTTTTTAGCTATTTAGATCTCAGATGTGCTAAACTATTTTCACACCCTTACATAACCAAGACCTTGATGAACAAACGCACATTGGCAAAACAATTCGTCACTATAGTTTAGTGTGTGCTTTCACAACTTTTGTGACAGCAGAAACATTGACTATTTTTAACTTGTGTGTTTGTAGATCTATTTACAAGCTGCATATGATACTGACCAAACTATTGATGGCATACAAATGTAGCTGTGATTGTCCTTCAAATAAAAATATCAAACACTTTGGAGTAAGTGTGTGTTAAGTTAATGAAATTGAGATAAATATCAGACCATGCCAAAATCAAAAACCATCTCAAAGCTTAGCACGGACCTTATGGTTAATGTTAATGGTTCAAAGAATGTCAGGCTGAATGGTCGGCCCCCACACATTTTCACCTCACCAAATCTGGCCCTCTTTGCAAAAAGTTTGGACACCCCTGGTCTAGGTATTCTGTTTTGTTCATGTTCAATGCCATGTTCAATTCCCACACTGCCATATACATAGCCTATATGTACATATAAAGCTAGAAACTGCATGGTAATTTTGCAAATTGAAAGGGTTACTGAAGGGTTGTGAGTGTTAATTTGTGCAGCAGTAAAACTGTCTCTGTCTGATGAAGCAATGGTTATGTGTAGGGGAGAAATTCGGATTTTGCAATCTGAAGCTCAAGGCTCAGATGCCGCTATCTGTGGTTTAAAGCCACAGAGGTCCTCCCCTCATAAGATAATGACCATGAAGGTCTTTGAGCATGGCTGACCCGTCACTGGAATTTACTAGTCCAGTCCGGGTGACTCTCCGATGCCATGAGGAGGAGAGGACATGGATTAAAATGTTAATTAATTAATCCCATATACGTATAATTTTACTTTGTATTAAGGATTCTGCTAAATTTACTGTCAGCATTCCTGAGTCATGCGGCGGATAGATTATAACCCCCTGCAAGTGGGCTATCTGCATAAATTGTGTGGGAGTGATGTAGCTATTTAGCAAATACACTTTTCTGTACATGATATATGTCTAAATATAAATATATGCACTATTAGGTCAGGCCAGCTGAAGTGTCTGTTTATTTCTGTTTATTTATTTTTATTAAGGCAGAATTTAGTAAACCCTGTGCTGTCTTCAGCATGCTTGTCTTCAGTCCATCCGCAGTCAAATTGTCAGGAACTCGGTATCTCTTTCTAGCAATCTCTGGATTTTTTGGGAAGAGATGAGCGGGCTGGTTGCAAAGAATACATACATTCTTGTACAGAAGCTGAACGGACCGTGAACTTGTAGAGCTGCATGCAGTAGATGCACTGAACCCTCTTTCTCTGCCTCTGATGCACAAGTTGACTTCGTGGTGACCTGGACAGACTTGTTGTACAAATCACGTCTACACTCCATGTGGTATCTCAGTCTTCCCACATTTTGTGCCTCCTTCATGCGCTCCAAAATTGTAGCATCTTTAACTGCTTCTGCATACGCTAACAGAGTAGGGTAGCCTTTAGTAGTTGCCTGTGCGAGCTTCTGAGCTGGCGTGTCCGGGCCTTCACAGATGAAGCAATTGAGCGGAGGTGCAGGAATAACCATACTGCTAGACTGTAATGCCCTACAAAGGAAAAAGGCAGTAACATTTTTCGTCGAGAATGAGTCATAATCATTCTTGCAACATTAAAGGCATCCTTTGTCATGTGGACAATTATCTTCTCTCTAATGTGTTTTATTTAGGAGAGAGTAGGGGGTCAGATTTACAGTAACTGCAAAAAGCCCTAGAGAAACCGAGAGAAACCACTTTAAGCTAGCTAGCCTGAAGCAGTCAGCTAGCAATGAAGCAGTCAGCTAGCAATGAAGCAAGTAAAACGGTCATCAGATGCACTTGGGGTATGTAATACACAAGTGGGAGTTAGCTAGCTAACCATGTTACCTGGTGTTAGCTAGCTAACAAGTAAGATAATTTGATGATAGTACACACCTTATGTATTATTTATATATGCATATTATGAATGTAGTGACATGAAATATTTCCAGTTGTAAAAAAAAATTTGATAATACTTACACATCAGATGTAAAATCTTCTTGCAGTATCTTGCTGAGTGGTGAATATTGTTATTTGATATGTGTGGAGTCTATTGTGTCTGTCCATGATCCACACAAGAGAGGGTTGCAAATGGCTTGAGCATGTCTGTAACCTTCCACTCACTTTCTGCGAATGCCAACCAACTACAACAGTTACCAGTAAACAATAAGTAGTTACCATGGCAACTACATGAATAAATAAACTAATAAAGCTACTTTATTGGTAGGTGTGTGTTACGTTCCACGTGTATGTGTGCTTTTGTCTTCTCTGTGTCCATGTTCCGTAGGAGTACCATCCGCCATTCCATTCGCCTTCCCTACTGTCAATCATTTCTGTGTCCTGGTCCCGCCTCCATCAATCACCTGCCCTTCTATAAAAACCCCATGACTGCTCCTGCAAGATCCCTTTTGCGCCCCTTTTGCCCTTTTGCTGAACGTGAGAGACAGAGTGTTTGACCTTTGAAAGTTTGTTAGTGGAAGTGTATGGTTGTTTGTTTGTTCCCACTTAGGCCTTGGGATAGGTAAGAGGGAGGCCTCCATACATCTTCATCGATAGGTCAATCCTGTGTATAGAGACATTAGGAAAGGGGTGGTTGCCATCTGTGTACCTTTGTTTACGGGTAGCTAGTGTAGATTAGATAGGTAGACTTTTATTTCGTATAAAGGTTTAGATAGTCAGCCTATCTTCGTTTTTGTTTGTAGCTAGCCTGTTCTGTTTTACTAAGTTCATTTCTTTGGCAACACCCGTGTCCCTTGGCCTTGTGTCTTTGTGTTTGTATTTCCCCTTTGTAAATAGCCTCACTATTGCTTGTAAATATATGTATATAAACACCGCCCCTCTTGCCTTGTCTTTATTATTTACCCTCATAATTCGCTCAAGACCCGATATAAATTACAACTAATATGTTACGGTCTCCCCCGTACCCCTAAAAGCCGTCGGGTTCGTAACATAAATGGGGGCTCGTCCCGGAGATTGAGCGATTGTGTGTGTGAATGATATTGTAAAGGTTAGTATTGGTAGTGTGTTTAATAGTAGGCTAGTTCGCGTAAGGTGTGCTTGCGCTTGTTAATTGTGGTTGCTATTGTTCGTGTTACTGTGAATATTGTTGTGTAGTGTTGTATAGTACAACTAGCTATATAACAATTAAGACAATGGCTTCGTCACATGTTGATTTGGAATTGTTTATTAATGAACCGTCCATCGTTATTTTTGAACAGTGTCGTAAGGCGGATTTATTCATTATCGCGGAGCATTTTGGTGTCTCTGTTAGCCGTCTCTTTCTTAAAAAGGAGATTCGTTCGGTCGTGTGGGATAAGCTCGTGGAGCTGGGTCTCTTTATCCGGCCTGTTTTGTCCCTGGTGCCGGACGCTGAACCGATGTTGGGTGCTACGGCTTCCTCTGGATCGGAGGAAAAGGAGGAGACGCCGCCGGTTACCCTGCCGAGGTTTGAGGCGTTCTCTTCGCGAACCTCTTCTGGGTCAATGGTTGGGGCGAGGTTGAAGATCCGTTTGGCCCGCCTGCAACTAGAAGCACAGGAGAGAGTCCAGGAGAGAGAGGTACAGGAGAGAGCCAAGGACAGAGAGGAGAGAGCCCAGGTAAGGAAACTGGCATTGCGGAAAATGGAGATTGAGGCAGAGACTACCCTCAAGCTGCGGCAATTGGAGTTGCAGTACGCCGCTGCACAGTCGGTTGTGTCCACAGCCGCCTCAGGTATGTCCACGCCATTCACTGGACTCTATGATGTGAGGAGACATGTGGCTCTTCCTCCCTTTAATGAGAGAGAGGTGGATACCTACTTTAGCACTTTTGAGCGCCTCGCTACCGCACTTCAATGGCCGAAAGACATTTGGACAACCTTGTTACAGTGCAAATTTTCCGGTAAAGCACAGGATGCTACTGCTACCTTGTCTCTTGAGGACAGTTTGAATTACGAAATTGTGAAGGCTGCTGTGCTGCGTGCTTATGAGTTAGTGCCGGAGGCATATAGACAGAAATTCCGAAACCAACGAAAAGTCCCGACTCAGTCCTTTGTTGAGTTTGCAAGAGAGAAGGGAATGGTGTTTGATAAGTGGTGTGCTGCTAGCAAGGCTACGGATTTAAATTCTCTTCGAGAATTAGTCTTGTTGGAGGAATTTAAAAAGTGCACACCAGAGCGTTGTGTGGTATATCTTAATGAGCAAAAGGTTACGTCCTTAAATGAGGCGGCCATCTTTGCTGACGAGTTTACTCTCACGCATAAAACGGTGTTCGTGTCATCCGGTGAGAAGGCTTCTGATGACGACTTACCTGTTAGCTCACAGCTGAAACGTCCGAACTCTCCACCGATACGCTCCAAGGAAGAGCGAGAGTGTTTCTATTGCCATAAAGTGGGTCATGTTATTGCTGACTGTTTTCAATTAAAGAGGAAAAACTCAAGCCCACCAAGACCTATCGGTTTCGTGAAAGTAGTCTCAGAAACTACTCAGTCCTCCAGTAGCCGCGACAGAGGTGACGTTGGCTACGATGCCTTCATGTTTAATGGTTTTGTGTCGCTATCTGGTGTAGCGAAGGATCAGAAGGCAGTTCGAATTTTGAGAGACACTGGTGCGTCGCAATCCTTCCTCTTGGCTGGTGTCTTGCCCTTATCAGATGCGACTTCCGGTGGTGCGAATGTAATGGTACAGGGAATCGAAATGGGCTTTGTAACTGTTCCATTGCATAAAGTGCATATTAAGACCGATTTAGTCTCTGGGTATTTTGAAGTAGCTGTGCGTTCCGTTTTACCAGTCCCAGGTGTAGCCTTTATCATGGGGAACGATATAGCAGGTGGTAAAGTGCTACCTGTTTTGACACAACCGAAAACGTGCGCTACGCCCGACATCCGGCAAGCTCCCCCTGATGTGTTCCCCGCCTGTAGGCTTAGCCGAGCAGGTGGAGCTGAATTCCATTCACGGAAATGGGGCGAGCAGGTGAAAGATATGCCCTCGATTAAGCTGCCAGTCACGCGCGAACAGCTTATTGTAACTCAGAACACTGATTACCTAGGGGTAACAAGGAAACGTAGGAGTGTTCCAGCTTTGTTTTTGCCACAATTTAAGAAAAAGAAACACAAGAAGGGTACCGACAATGTGTTGGCAGACGCATTGTCTCGTGTGTATCATGATACATTGTAGCCATGTGTTCTTGTGTAATTTCGTATTTTGAACGGACTGTATTTTGCGTAATAAGTTCGTTCTTATTGGTGGAAGTGTTACGTTCCACGTGTATGTGTGCTTTTGTCTTCTCTGTGTCCATGTTCCGTAGGAGTACCATCCGCCATTCCATTCGCCTTCCCTACTGTCAATCATTTCTGTGTCCTGGTCCCGCCTCCATCAATCACCTGCCCTTCTATAAAAACCCCATGACTGCTCCTGCAAGATCCCTTTTGCGCCCCTTTTGCCCTTTTGCTGAACGTGAGAGACAGAGTGTTTGACCTTTGAAAGTTTGTTAGTGGAAGTGTATGGTTGTTTGTTTGTTCCCACTTAGGCCTTGGGATAGGTAAGAGGGAGGCCTCCATACATCTTCATCGATAGGTCAATCCTGTGTATAGAGACATTAGGAAAGGGGTGGTTGCCATCTGTGTACCTTTGTTTACGGGTAGCTAGTGTAGATTAGATAGGTAGACTTTTATTTCGTATAAAGGTTTAGATAGTCAGCCTATCTTCGTTTTTGTTTGTAGCTAGCCTGTTCTGTTTTACTAAGTTCATTTCTTTGGCAACACCCGTGTCCCTTGGCCTTGTGTCTTTGTGTTTGTATTTCCCCTTTGTAAATAGCCTCACTATTGCTTGTAAATATATGTATATAAACACCGCCCCTCTTGCCTTGTCTTTATTATTTACCCTCATAATTCGCTCAAGACCCGATATAAATTACAACTAATATGTTACGGTCTCCCCCGTACCCCTAAAAGCCGTCGGGTTCGTAACAGTGTGGCCGTTTTTCCGGCAAGGAGTGGTTTTAGTGCAAAATAAATGCTTGCAATCGATTCAGAATCATGAAAAACCCCTAGTTTGACCCCTCACAAGTACTTAAGGCAAAAATAAACATTTTCAATTTTTCACAGATAAGGTTCTGGGTACCCCAACTTTCAGCAGCTGTCACGGGTTTTCCTATGGGAGTTGAATTTAAATATTTTTATATGTGTTATTAGACACCTTTACAAACACATTGGTGACGAAATTTCTTGGTAAGGAATTTATTCCTAGATTTTTTTATATTTCCCTGACTATTAGAGCATTACAGTGAATACAGTATTTTTACATAGATCTTGAGTACATATTACAATTTGTTACGTTGCAAAAAGCGTAATATGTAGTCACAAGACGCGGAATTCATATATTTACACGAGTATTTGAAAACAAGGGAAATCAAATAAATGTCAGCATACACAGACTGTTGCTGGCAGATCGCAAGCGTAAACACAGACAAGATGCTACATAAGAGTTTTTATAACTTTTTAGGCTGTTTGAAAAGTATTTTTACATAGATCTTGAGTACATATTGCAATTTGTTACATTGCAACAAGCGGAATATGTAGTCACAAGACGCGGAATTCATACATTTTCACGAGTATTTGATAACATGGCAAATAAAATGTAGTTACTTACTCTTCGTCAGTTAGGTCCTCAGCTGGATCAATTCTAAATTGAAAATGCTGTCTCTCTTCATCTGAATCCTCTTCAGAATCGGGACATGATGAGCTGTTGTCCTCGTCGCTTTCCATCAATGCTCTCAAACACTCGAACGCAGAAAATCTTGGCATCTTGAATAAAACGTCTTTCAAATTGTCGGACATTTTATGTGTTGTTTACGCCGGCGTTTTCACACATGGCCCCACGCACCTCCCCGAAACTAGCACCTAGTTACCATGTCAATAGAAGGGGGATGGTCCTGCCAGGTGAAAAAGAGAGTGAAATGCAAGGTTTACTTTTGGTCTAATTAACATAATTTAAAAAATCCCATATTATTTGCCAGTGCTCAAATCTGAAAGTCGCGATTCTAAGGTTTCTGTCAATGTTTTTGCCGCGTGTGTATGATAAAATCTCGCGACGTTAGAAATAGTAATATACTTTTATTGCTGCTGGGAGCGTTGGCGCTCCCGTCGACCTCAGGGGGTTAAAGAGTGAAGAACAAAGAACTAATGATGGAAAATGTAAACAGAGGAGAGTAAAAGTGAAACAAGGGAGAATGACAATGTGATGAGATCATGGAGATGGGCTGAGTCAGGTGGGTGTGATGATGACGTTAAGCTCCAATGCAGGAGGGGTTATGACATGTTAAAAACCAAATGTATGGAAAGGGGGGGCAGAGCTGTTTTCGCGAACCAGACAGGTTTCTTGTATGTAATTTCGCATTATGTATAATAAACCCTATTACCTCAGAATCTGAAGATGGTGTTTGTTATTGAAGAAGTATTCATTGTGGTTTGGATCCCTCAGTCTAACTGGCCCTGGCTGAGATCTGATTCTCCCACATTCACTCCCTGCTTTTCTGTACAGTGGCTGGAGTTGGAGATTTGTGCACGTGTGTGTAGCAAGTGGGGCTAACGAGGCTGTCAGTTAGTAGGCTAGCAGTGAGAGGGGACAAGTTGAAGGAGCGCTGCAAAGCATGTGACGTTAGCGTTTGGGTAAATTAGTGTAATAATTAGTATAGGAAATCTTGTTACATATGTTACATTGACTAGTGTTGTTGAGTAGCTTTTAAATCCTGTAGCTAAAGTTGTGATGCTAAGAAAATGTCTCTCTCACTGCAGTCTGTTTCAAAGAAAGCATGTACACCAACTTAAAAAATATGGAGAGCTGACATCAACAAAGAGAAAGAGGGCTGAGACTCCCTCGACTCCCTCCTCCACCAGCAGGCAGACCACCATAGTGAACAGCACCGTGTCTCAGAGGTATAACAGCACCCGCACTGTGTCTCAGAGGTATATCTTTGTATATATTGTGTATCTTCAGTACCTTTCTCCATCACTGCTGCTGTAGCAAAACCACCCCCCCCACCTCTTATCTTATCTTAGGTCCATTGACAAAGCTGTCATGAAGTATGTGGCCCATGGGCTCATGGTTGAACAAGAACCATTTAAAGTTTTTGTGAAGGATCTGCTATTTAATGCAAAAATGATGACACGGGTGACCCTGCGCTCCTTGATCAATGATGCCTCCAAGGAAATGATGAAGGCGGTGACTGAGGCCATGAAGGGAGTTGACCATATCGCCACCACCACCGACTGTGGGTCTGTCAGAAGGCGGAGCTTTATTGGTGTTACTACCCATTGGATTGACCCTGACAGTCTCCAAAGATGCTCAGCAGCCCTAGCCTGTAAACAGCTGAGAGGTTCACGCACATTTTATGTGTCGGCAAGTGCCCTGAATGACATCCATTCCAAGTTCGAAATTCGGGGGAAGATTGTTAGAACAACAACAGACAACAGCTCCAACTTCATCAAAGCTTTCCAGGTTTTTGGTGAAGATGAGAACAACAATGCAGTCGTAAGTGATGGTGATGCATCTCAACCAAGAGAGGATGGAGAGGATCAAGAGAATGAAGATGATGGTTTGGAGTTTGAGCTCCCAAAGCACCAGCGCTGTGCTTGTCACCTACTCAACCTAATAGCTACGGTTGATGCCACGAAAGCAAAATCCAGTGAGGCATACAAGAAAGTGTACCGTTCAACATTTAGCAAGTGTAATGCACTTTGGAACAAATGTGGAAGATCCACACTTGCAGCCGAAACTGTTGAAGATGTGTGCTCCCTCCAGCTGCTGCGCCCGAATGCTACCAGATTGCTGCTGAGGATCATCAAAGACAAGGGAGAGGGGGCCAACAAAGTCATCTGCACAGACTTGAAGGTTCCAATGTAAGTAGGAATTATGGTTTTATTATTTCATAATTGATGAACTGTCTGTGTTTCCCCACCCTTTTTTGGGCACAAATAGCTGTTTCACAGTTGTATCCCAACTTCGACTTATCATTGGTCCATTTAGTTAAAGCTGCATGAGATAACTTTGCCAAATTTTTAACTTTGGCGCCACCTCTGGTTGTGATAAAAAAAACTGCACTGCATTGAAGTGATGGTGTACTAGCCAGTACACCGACATTCTAAAATAATAAATTCATGGGTTTCATGCGGTCTCATGTCACAAAAATATTTTTTTGGGTCTTGCTAAGGCCAATTCATAATAGCAAAAGCATAATAACAAAAGCATTAACTATAAAAAAGTCTCATGCAGCTTTAATTACTCATCCAGCTATTTTTTTGTTGAATTTGATTAAATGGTTATATAGTGTTATAAAATGATGTTGTTGTTTTTGTTTTCATCACAGGTTCAATCCAGCTGAACTCACATTCCTCACAGAGTATGCCACCGCCCAGGCAACCAACATCTTATAGGGATATTAAATATATTTTCATGCTCTTTCATGCTACGTGATTATAAACCTCACTTTCCAGTGTATGTTTGTGAGTGCATGTGATTATGTAGACACTACTTTCCAGTGTATGTTTGTGAGTAAATGCACGTTTCCATTCTCTACCTAGCTTCAGTTTTTAACAGTGATTTCTAACAACCAACTTACAGAAGTGTCTTACACCTGTGCAGGCACCCCATATAAGGTAATTTTTAATTGTACTTTCTTGAGTACCCACAGCTGGCTCGCCACCCCTTTGCCCCTGCCTACATTCAAGCCGGCCAAGATACACCCCTTTTCTCTGATTTGGGGAATTTTCATTAGCTTGTTTGAGGAGCCCTTTTATCTTGGGCTGGCTTAAGCGTGCCGAACAGCTGCTTCCACTCCGTCATTCTGTTCTTATCGACTTTTGACAGTGTTCTTTGGCGAAATAACAGTTTAGACCTTTTTAAGCGTTTGATTAGGAATACAGCTGCGAAAACACGGCTGCATCAGCTTAAAATTTTTAGGGGCTTTCTGCGCTAGAGTACATGATCACATTCCACGCACTCAGCCTTTCTCCATATAGGCCCAATGGTCATCACTCCAGGCCTACATGTAGTCACACTCCCCGCACGCATCCTGACTCTGCACAGTCCATCTGCGACAAGCCGCGTCACTACATCCAGGCCACTCCATTGTTTCACAAAGGGACATAAGCATTTCCACGGCTGACTCTTGGTCTTCAGCCTTGCCACTAGGTCCACCTCCACCACCGTCACTGTTTGGGGAGGAAATACGAACCCCAGAAGCCCGATTCCCATCAGAACCAACTTCCATTGAACAACTAATTTTATTTGTGTATGCTGATATTAATTTTATTTGCCATGTTTTCAAATACTCGTGAAAATATATGAATTCCGCGTCTGGTGACGTTATATATATTCCGTTTATGGTAATGTTACAAATTGCAATAGGCACTCAATATCTATGTAAAATACTTTTCACATTGCAAATAAAATCTTTTTAATTTCAAGCGTAAATTACACAAATGGGGTCTGACTAGGTGGCAAGTGGTTACACAATACTGAAGTTCTGAAAACATTGTAGGTACAGATCGTTTGTTAGAACACAAAAGATAACATAATCTGGAATGCCCTCCGCCCTCCCCACACACATACGACAGTCTGACACCATAGCAAAATTTTAATCACACCTCAAAACTCATCTATTCAAACTGGCCGGTATGACACAGTACATGAAAACAAAGCCAATAAGGTGAGGTTTCAAGTTGTTTGTACTGTGACTCTAGCACTGGGTATACTGTGGATTTTTCTGTGTACCCAGGAAAGAACTACTTTCAGATAGGACAAGGAGGACTTATATATGACACTGTAATGTCAATTGTGAATCATGATTACTTGGGTTCTGGATATCATGTGTACATGGACAGTTTCTCTCAATTTCTCTCAAACCTTTAAGTGAGCAATGGCCCATCTGACAGATGGCCCATTTGTCAGATCTTAGAGGTGTGGAGAACCCTCAGGTGTGGATCACGAATATTCAGGCCATTAGCAAATAGCCCTCCCACAGCCTGAAATAAATTTGACCAGTTCTGATAAAATCAGGTTTTTAGCTATTTAGATCTCAGATGTGCTAAACTATTTTGACATCCTTACATAACCAAGACCCTGATGAACAAAATCATATTGGCAAAACAATTAGTCACTAGTTTAGTGTGTGCTCTCACAACATTTGTGACGGCACAAAAATGTGTACTCTTTATAACTTATGTGTTTGTAGATCTATTTACAAGCTGCATATGATACTGACCAAACTATTGATGGCATATAAATGTAGCTGTGATTGTCCTTCAAATAAAAATATTAAACACTTTGGAGTAAGTGTGTGTTAAGTTGATGAAATTGAGATAAATATCAGACGACACCAAAATCACAAACCTCTGAATTAAGCACGGACCTCGGGGGGTTCAGGTCACTAAGGAGCCTGAAGGAGAAAATATTCCCTCCACTAACAAAATTGAGTCTGACCAGGGCCTAGTAGCCGACCTGAACCCCAGGTGTCAGCCACAGGAATGCTTATGTCCCTTTATAATTAGGCCTATACAGAGCCAGGCTGTGTGCAGGGAATGTGATCTGTATTAAGCCAATACAGAGAACCCAGGGCAGAAAACATTTGCAGTTTCAGAGCTGATACAGCCTTATTCTAGATCAAACGCTTTAGGAGTGCTAAACTATTATTTAGCCAAGAATAAATGTCAAAACATAGTAGAAGATAAGAAAGGAAGTGACCACAGCTGGGTTTTGCATTCTGAGCCAGACTCAAGATGAATGGGTCCCTTGCTCGGGCCGGGGTTCATCCAAGGTTTCTGCAACAACGCCAAACTGATGTTTCCGCCCCCCCCCCAACCAGGGGGAGGGGTTTTCATCCTGGAAGCCGTTTTTTATTGCCAAAGAAAGCTTGCAAGGCTGGGGGGAGGAATGACGAGAGCCGGCTGTGGGAGCTCAAAATAGTCAAGCGGAACCACGATTAGAAAAACGATGAGTAAAGCATTTGGCAGAATGCCACTATAGTGTAATGATAAGCTGAGAAGGGACCAACCCCAGAGGAGGGATGGAGAATGTTACGCATAACTAAAAGACCAATTAAAATGGTCAGAAAAGTAAAACAAAAAGGTAATCCAATGAGATAAAAGAATGAAGTGACCAATCATGTAACGATTAAGAGGAGTATATCAACTTTTTTGAAACAAAGGAATATTGGAGCAACTTGCAAGCTGCTCTCGGCTTTGTGATTTAATCTGAAATAAAGTCTAAACTTTGAAAATCTTTTGCCTGAAACCTCTTCTCTACTTTTCCGAAAATTGAGCAGAACGGGACTTAGAAAATACTTTGAAAAGATGAACAAAAAAGGACTTAGACTAATTTTCCACAACAAGCCAAAAGGACGGTTGCACTGAAATTGTAGACAAAATATGGTCATTAAGGAGCCTAGACAGGACGATGACACGAAGAATAGCGTTTGTCAAGGGGCCATTAGGACAGCAAACGACATAGCCACTAGGAGCTGCTAGAGGACTGTGGCGCTGGTCAGGAATGCGTGAAATGTGCAGGCAATGCTAATTAAATGTGTGTTCTGTGAGTCTCATGAGCTGTCTTGTATGTTGAATTGGCTGAATTATTGGGAATGGGAAAACGGAATTGAAAAAAGTGAAAAGTAGAACTACAGTAAATTAGTTGTAGATGTATACCCTCATTGAATGGTCAGCTGGTGTGAACAGAAGAGAGTTTAGAGGAAGTCATAATTAAACTAAATTTACATAAGGGTGTACAATTATTTTGAGTACTCGGGACTGCTGCATTTATTGTATTGTGGATAGAGGTTATTGCGTGGATGGTGGTCCACAGGTGAAAATTGTTATATTGCTGTGATACACGGTTTATGTGATACAGCCTATATAAATTGTGTAAAATATTTGTGATAAACTTGTCGAGGTTATGGTCTAAGAGAATAAGGATGTATGAGCCCCAAATACTTTTAATTTATGAGCCCAACAAATAAGGGACATATAGTCTATGAGCCCGAGATAAGGGAGTAAGGTTAACGAATGATAAACACACCTGTTACCTGTTTCGCAATAATAAAGTATAAAGCACATATTTTACTTGCCCTAGAAACCCTCATACACACGGGGATGTAGTTACCGACAAATATTTATAATAAATGATGTACTAACTATGAAATTAATCATAATCTTGTATCTCAGCGTTACTGATCACTGAATCAGAAACGGAGAAAGGAAAGTGTATGTGAGAAACATAAAAAGAGGGATGAAGATACAAGAATACATTGTGAATTGATTATCTTCGTTCATGAGTTGCTGGAAAAAGTTGACGGTGTGATTATTGAAAAACATTTTATTTGTTTGAACGTTGTATGTTTACGTTAGATAAAGAGCAGTAGGAAGGCATACATAGGCTATAGCGAAAAATCTGCGCAGGATTGTGTTAATGAATGAGACACAGTGAAGGAAAAATAGAGCTATATGGTTTATTTGTGTTATCTTAGGTTGTTTATTTTGTGTGGTCCAGTTTGTAGGAAGTTTGGTGGTTTGGTTCATCTCTTTATTTGTATGTAAAAGTTAACAGGGGATATAGAAACTTAAGGAATCAGAATGCATTTTTGGCCAAGAACGCACGTATAGATTCAGAGGGAGTTTAATGTTATCAGGACACACAACTGATGAAATTAAAACATTGGCAACTCAATAAGTGGGATAAATTGAAGCAGATCCAGGTAGGTTTTCTAGACATACAGTTTTAGTGTTCTGGTGAGAGTTGTTCACTTGCGTAAATGTCTTTAAAATCCTGTGCCTGCTGATATTTTCAGCCTATAATTTTCTTTGTTTTTTTTCCAGTCTAACTTGTTTCCCAGTGTTTTCATTTATAACCCTTTCCTTGTTTCTGGATTTATTTTATTTGATCCTTTTTTGCTTTCCTGTTTTTTCATTTATACTTGCTTACAAGCTTTTTATTTATAACCCATTTCCTTGTTTCTGGTTTTATTTTATTTGATCCTGTACGCCTGCAGTTATTTTTTACCCATGCCAGAGGGGTTTGCCATTTTTAGGACGAGAAATACTGTCATTAAATCCACGACTGTGTGTCACCGGTAGCACGCAAAGAGTCAAGTGGGAAATGTATAATAAAACATTATATGCATTGTATGCAAAGCAACCATTTATTCAGAGAACAAAAAACCCCATGTGTCATTTTCTGCCAACACAAAATGGGAAGCGATCCCATTTCATTTTTACATTTACATTTTAAGCATTTAGCAGATGCTCTTATCCTGAGCGACTTACAAGATGTGTATAAATACATGGTATGAACAATCACAGTTCGCGTAAGAGATCAGTGCAGTAATCGGGAATTCCTTCTTTTGAACCAATAACAGAATCATTAAGTGTTGTATACTGTAACACAGATGAAGGCGGATCTAGGGAAGCAGCTCCGATTCCCAGAAAACATCGCAGAGACCACCCTGAGACCAGACATTGTGCTGTTCTCTGAAACATCAAAGCAGGTGGTCCTGCTAGAGCTCACAGTTCCCTGGGAAGAGCGGATGGAGGAAGCCAATGAGCGAAAGAGAGCCAAGTACGCAGACTTGGTGGAAGAGTGCCGCAGAAGGGGGTGGCGTGCTCGGTGTGTGCCCATAGAGGTGGGCTGTAGAGGCTTCGCATCTCAGTCGCTGTGCAAGGCTTTGTTCTCACCCATGACTAGAAATAGAGTATGAGCGTTTTTGGAACATGTCACAGACTAACAAAACTATATGTTTAGGCACTGTGTATTCAGGATCACAGTTTACTGGAGTCACTTTGAGTAAGGAGCAGGAAGATTTATTTGAAACAAACACGCAGTCGCATATTTTATTATCTAAGATTACTGATTGTGAATGGAAAGATCTGGGCTCAAAATAAATGACATATGTAGAATGCCAGGAGCTAAACCTGTAGTAGTCCCTGTTCATACAAGCAAAACAAGTCGTCATGCCTCCAAACATGACCGGCTATTATTTCAAGACTAACAAAGTAATAATAGTAATAATAATAATAATAATAATAATAATAATAATAATAATAATAATAATAATAATAAAAACTGTGTTTGTATAGCACCGTTTAGACATGATGTGCACTTCACTATTGTAAGTAGAATGAAAAAGCAGAGATAAATTAAGATGGTAAAAATGCATAGATAGAGGCATCCAAGGTAGACATTAAAATAAATAAAAAAGTAAAAGATTAAGAGCAAAGACAGAGATGGCCCAAAAATCGTGACATAATACACACTATTAATTTAACCAGCATTTAATTTAAAAGCCTATTCGAACAGGTAGGTTTTGAGCAGTTAAAAAAAAAAAAGTTCACAGAGCTTCCATCTCTGATGCATCTGAGTAGGGTGTTCCACAGTGTTGGGGCATAATAGCTAAAAGCGGCTTCCCTGCTTATTTTGTGCAGTACTTTGGGAACGGTTAGAAGGTCAGCACCTGAGGACCGGAGGGATCTTGTTGGCTGATATGAAATTAGAAAGTCAGAAATGTATGTGGGTTGTGTGCCATTTAGAGCTCTGTAGATTAGTAAAAGTACCTTGAAGTCAATTTTAAAGGAAACACGGAGCTAAAGCTACATTATCCAAATCATACACTTACGTCTTGCGTGCTGTTCTCTTTAGCTTAAGGTGCTCTTCCAAAAAAACACAATAGTAATATTTCCTTTATGATTATGGGGGTGTAAAGAGGGCTCTCATATTCATTTGGACACACACACACACACACACACATACATTTTCATTTTATTTTTTTCATTTTAAGCATTTAGCAGACGCTCTTATCCAGAGCGACTTACAAGATGTACATACACACACACACACACACACACACACACGCATGCACACATACACACACACAAACACAGTTTGGTCAGTGTGTTTCACTCTGATGCATGCACACACAGATAAAGCACAGAGACCTATGAGATAAAGGGGCCCTCGGTAGTCGCCTCTTCATTATGGTGAGTTATGACCTGCCATGGAGAAGGAGGGGAGTTGAGTCCACTTGTAGAAGCCAAGAGAAACCCACAGAATTACACACCTCTTGTTTGTAACTAACAGCTCGCAAATTATTTTCTTAGTTTTTTCACAAGACAGTTGTAGCCTACGTTAGATCAGCACAACCAGTGCAGATCGCACTGATAAACGGGATCAGGTTGCAATGAATGTGTTCAAAGCAGTTCAGAAATGTGCCTTTGCAGTAAAATTCTCTAAAAACAAGCCTGTCCTTGGAGAGCAGAAAATTAGCAAATACATATTTTCTTAACACTTCGCAATAAATATAAAGGACAGCTAAATGTGTAATTTCTGACAAGGTGAAATAGCTCCTGCACTAGAACAGCAATCAAGATTTTTTCTCCGCTGAGCAGGCTGCTTCTGTTCATCAGAGTGCTACAAGGCCAAACCCTTTCTGAGCAGAGAGATACAGTATGTGTGTATTGCCAGATGTGGAATGAGGCATGAGAAAGCATGAGATACTGATAGGATTGTGAAGGCGGAGCAGGAAGCATTAAGGTCAGTCACTTGGTAATGGGCTTCATTATTTATACTGTAAAAATCATAATAACACGAATGTAAAGTTACTGAAGGGCCGTAAGTTATAGTTGCCCCATCCTAATGTATGCAAGAAAAGTGTATGTTGGGAGGGTAAACCGTGTGTTTGGACCTATCAATAAAGGAGGGATTTCACTCATGGCCAATGGGTAAAATTCCTAAAGCCAATAGTCACCTCAAATATAAGAAATATATACTGCTGTCTTTTCCTTGATCTCTTTGGAGATATGAATATTATTATTATTATTTAGATACTCTGACATTCTTCATGCGAGAGTGCTTCCCTGTTTCAAAACAATAATACAACTTTTGAACTTAAAGATCACAATCTTGCTTCCTTTGAATAGTAGAATTTCCACAACAATTCTTGGTGAAAAGGATGGGATGGTGACATCAGCCGCTGATCAGCCACAGTGACTCCAATGGTCAACCGTGCACAGGGACCATCATAGGACGGTTCAGGGAGCTCTACCCTTCTAATCTTGTAGGAGTATGTGAGACCCGCCTGAGGGCCTACGGAGGTCTGTGGTGGTTTACACCAGGGGTCCCCAACCACCGGGCCGCGGCCCGGTACCGGTCTGTGAGGCATTTGGTACCGGGCCGCACAGAAATAATAAAAACGTTTAAATTTTAATTTTATTTCCATTTTATTGGCTATCGCAGTCTGCAGGGTGTTTTATTTTGAAAAATGACCACTTCTGTCTGTGCCTCTTTTCCGCACTTGTCTCAGTTTTTTTTTCCATGCACCCCCCCCGGTCCGTGGAAAAAATGGTCTTGCATGAAACTGGTCCGTGGTGCAAAAAAGGTTGGGGACCGCTGGTTTACACCATCCCAAACAGAGATAAGGGTGAGACTGTTTTCTGGAAAATTCGTGTTAGGTGAGGGTAAGCAGGACACAAGACTAATACGGGGTAGCCCCGTTCGAGGGACTGTTTCCTAATTTCAGTAGGGTGAATTGGACACCTAAAAGCCAATTCGAGTAAATTTATGTGACACCTGCCGTCTCAAGGTAAGTATTTGATGAAAGTTTTTCCTAGTTTTGGAAACTGGGCAATTATGATTAGTCAATACAATAAAAGTACTTTTTTTTTTAAAGAAGGTAAAAATAGGAATTACACAAAACTACCTCAATGGGTATTCATACATTTTCATGTGATGAGTTTGGGAATATAACAATTGCATATTGGGATTTACCTGGTGAGAATTTATATGTGCTAGAAAAAACGAAAGACAAGGAACTGCTGGACTGCTTATTCATAGAGGATAGTGACTGGGAAGATTTAATGGAAGCAGCTACAGAAGTTGCCTCACTGTGATAGTGAGCCTGTTGTTATGCAACTGTTTGTTATGCAAAGATCTTGAAAGAGAAGTGTCTAATGGTATTCTAATGGGTATGAGTAAAAAATAATAATAATGTGATTACAAGTGAAATTCTCATGGGTATGAGTGAAAGAAAGTTTTTTGAATGTGTTTGCGAATGAATTGAGTGAATAAATGAGTGCATGAGGATTGAGGGCAACAGCCCGGACAAAAAACAGCCCGGACAAAAAAAAGGAAAAAAGGTGTTTTAATTTTTCTTTCTTCATTTGAGTGACAGGATGGGCAACAAAGGGAGTAAGGCGTTGCGTCTCCCTGATCTGCTGACCAGACCGGTAAAGGTGATGTATGATAAATGGGAATGATGGTCATAAATGAAGTGCCTTTATGGCCCCCACAAGGGCGTAGTGGAGAGGACCGGCAGGACACTTTGTAGCGCCTGCATCACTAATTCACACCATGATCAAGGATGCGCATGGTCAAGACCATTGCGCAAGGGGGGAAGTCATTAAATGCATTAAAAATGCATGGTGGTCGCCCTATTTAATAAGTATGGTGGATCGAGCACTAAATGACTGTGAAGTCTGTGCAACATATAATAACAGGAAGGCTTTTTCAGCGCCAATTGGGCACATCCCACCACCTGATGGACCTTTTAGACATCTCATGATAGATTATGTGGATATGATCGAGCGAGTCCAGAACAAGAGATACATGCTAGTGGTGGTGGATAGATTTAGCAGGTGGGTAGAGGCAACACCTACAAGTGGTCCAGATGCCAAGTCAGTGGCAAAGTTTTTATGTAAGGAAGTGTTTCCCAGGTTTTGGATTCCAGACAAGATCAGTTCGGATAATGGATCACATTTCATAGCCGAAATGATGAAAACAGTCACTAAGATGTTGGGGATCAGACAACGATTTTGGTGTGTGTACCAGCCACACGGCAGTCTAAAAGCAAAGATAGCCAAAATATGCGCTGATGGAAAAATCAACTGGGTGGATGCCATACCATTGGCGTTAATGAGCATGAGAATACAAACCAACAGAAGCACGCATCTAACCCTGCATGAGATACTAACTGGTAGGCCTATGCCAGTGCCGTACGTTCGGGGTCCATACAATAGACATGCACTTGAGCAACTTGAAAGAGAATTGTCAAATTATGTGCAACATATAACCTCAATGCACAAAGCCATCTTCCAACAGGTGAAAGGAGCTACTGAAGAAAGAACAAGCAACATTCCAGAAGACCTTCATGACATACATTCGTTAGAGTGGGTGTATGTTAAAGTGATCAAGAGAAAGTAGAATGAATCCAGGCATGACGGACCATATAAGGTGGTTCTGACAACTCCCACTGCGCTTAAGGTTGACGGTAAAACTGTGAGAGCCAGGATGCACACAGGACGATATTAGAGACAATCTACAGGGAATAGTAGAAAGGCAAGATGAGGAGGGAGCACCCTTAGAGTATAAAGAGAATGAGGAGATAAAGGAGACATGAGTGTAAAGAGGACAAGGATGTATGGATCTCATAGTGGTATTCACCCCACGGTATACCACATGAACATAAAGCTATACCGTATAGCCAAATGCTTGGCAGCCCATTTGTAGGGATTGATGAAGAAATAAATTCACACTGGATAAATTATCTATGATTCAATCAGCAGAGATTTATTAATTACAGTGTGGTAGCACTACAGGGGGTGATAGAACAATTGCACCCCACTTTGCTCATGACCATACAGAATAGGTTAATTCTCCATACAATGTTGACTGAGGAGCAGGGGGTATGTAAACGTATCGGGGAAGAATGTTGCACAGTCATTCCAATGCACACGGGAAAAGGGGGTAATATAACAATGGCATTAGAGACATTGGATAATCTGAGAGATGACCATGTTAGAAATACGGGAGAATCAAGAGGGTGGTCATGATGGGACTGGTTGAACATGTTGTCATGGAAAACAGAATTGGTAAAGATAGGGGTGATTATAGGACTGGTATTGTTTATGCTGTTGTTTGCCTCATGTTGCCTAATTCCATTCATCCAATCCCTGATAAAAAGGATGATAACAACTATGAGTGGACAATTTCTGGTTACAATGGACTCAGGAAAGAACATTAATGATACAAACAATGAGGAAAAAGGCAGGCAGATTTCTAGTGGCCCCGCCATTACTGAATGGGATGAGCCAATTAAAACACACAGATAGTTATCTCACACGCTTCTGCCAGAGAAGATCATGATCAGCGACAGCTGAATGAAAGGCAACCTCTCCTCTGTCCACTGGTCCAACGGTTTCGACCTAAGACTGTGGAAGAAGAGAAGATATTATCCTGCTTAACAAATTTGATGTATTTGATGGCTAAACCGTGGCTAGTTCTATTATCACTATAATCATGCATTATGTTTAACGTATGGTACTTATGAATGAATATGTAGTGTGTCTTTAGGAAGGTCAGCCTGCATTGAGCTTTGTTGTGAATCAATGGCCACAATTTGCCCTGTGGATGTTATATAGGCGGTCTGAGCGATGAAGAAAGACTCCTAACCGCCATGACTACAGGTGGTATATAACAGTTCTGCTGTTAGGTTTCCCTCCGGGCGATAGTCATCGTCTTGATGATTGCTGTAGCCTTGAGATAACGAGTTGCTGTCTGGCAGGACGGGATCTGACAACAGACAGAAGGGATGGCATGGCATGTGTAACTGTGACTGAGGAGTCACAAAGGGGGGAATGTGGGAGAAAAAACAAGAAGCAAGAGGAGTTTTGCACTTAGGAACTCCATGTTCTGTCCTTATGTTTTGCACTAGATCACTTAAATAACCTAATATCTGCACATGGGTTAACCATGGTCCTCTTCTCACTAGATAAATGACCATGAAGGAAGTCCACTAAGGTTCACCCGTCACTGGAATATACAAGTCCAGTTCGGGTGACTCTCTGATGGCACGAGGAGGAGAGGACGTGGATTAAAAGTTAAATAAATTAATCTCGCCACATTTAATTATTTTACTTTTGTATCAGGAATACTGCTAAATTTACTGCCAGCATTCCTGAAGTTGCGCGACAGATAGATTATAAACCCCTGGAATCTGCATAAATTGCATGGGAGTGATGTAGCCATTCAGCAAATGATCAGTCCATGATATATGTAAATATATAGTGCACAGTTTGGTCAGCTGAAGTGTTTGTTTATTTCTGTTTATTTCGTTTCATTAAAGAGTGAAGAACAAAGAATTAATGATGGAAAATGTAAACAAATGAGAGTAAAATTGGCCACAAGGGAGAATGACGATGTGATGAGATCATGGGGAGGGGTTGAGTCAGGTGGGTGTGATGATGACGTTAAGCTCCAATGCAGGAGGGGTTTATGACATGTTAAAAACCAAATGTATGGAAAGGGGGGGCAGAGCTGTTTTCGCGAACCAGACAGGTTTCTTGTATCTAATCTCGCATTGTATACAATAAACCCTTTTACATCAGTCTCTGAAGATTGTGCTGTTTTTGAAGAAGTATTAAGTGTAGTTGGGATCCCTCAGTCTAACTGGCCCTGGCTGAGATCTGATTCTCCCACACATTGGCCAGTTCTTCAAAGAAGACCGGTGCAGCAGAATTCTGCTCTACAGTTTCTTGTGTAGGTAGTGTGTGATTAGCATTATGTTCGGGGGCATGCGGTTCCTTAATTTGATTAACTATATTTATTCGCTGAGAGTGCGATCACCAGTTAATGTATCTACCAGATTTTGTAAGAAGGATTGATTTGCCCTGAGTCAAAACTGTCATTATGGGGTGCCTCCGATAGTGTAGTGGTCTAACAAATAAATTAGAACAAGCATAATATACATTTACAAATATGAGCTGCCTATCACGGTCACGTTTCGAAACTTCTCTGTGCCAGACCGGCCTGATTGGGGGTGGCATTTTGCTAGGGGGGTGGAAGGGAGGGTGAGCCATCATAAACCAGCTGAGAAGCACCAACTGGATCTTGTCTTCACCAGGAACTGCACCTCATCCAACCGTATAGTGTCTCCTCTTCATGTATATTCATGTATTTAGTCTAAATTAGGCAACATTTCTATTGTAAAACTCAAATTCATTGTGAAATTGAAGTTATTTGAAGAGGGACAACTCTTAAAATTTGAAATAATTGATATAATTTTTTTTGTTTGTTTGTTTTCTGTAATTCTATCAGTCAGCTTCGATCAGAATTAGAGTCAATTCCATTCTAATTCAGTTAATTTGGGAAATTCAACATTATGAATATTTTTCAATGTATTATTTCACTGAATATAAATGGAATTGACTTCAACCCCGATAAAACGGGTTGCTATAATGTTCAACCGGTATGCGTCTGGCTATTGAGGTATGGTATTTATTTTCATAGTGTGGGTTGTGTTGCATTGGAGTACTGATAATGGTAGTTTATGAAAGAGCTACAGAATACAAATGAAGGACTGAAAGACATCTTGGACATGGAAGACAGTTTAGTCAACAGTTCAAGTTCAACAAGTTCAGCTGATATCTTTTCATATTTCTTATTACAAAGGGTAAGGTTCAGCAATGATTTCATAGCTACCATAAGCATCAAACAAATTCAACTAAACAAATAAATGAGAACAAGCATAATATACAAAAATTACAAAACTTCTTGAAAGGCCCCTTGGTATCATCAGCCCTGGTTATATAAAGGCAGTTGTGTAACACTGGCATTATTGTATTTGTATCCACATTGGCAAGCACAGCGGCATGACAATAGAATATTTTGTTTCATGGTTTGTGCTAGCAAAGACCACCCCAAGGGGCATTGTTCGGTGATTGCTCTTGGCCTCATCCTGACAACTGAATGTTCCCCGAGAGTATGACTAATCCGTGTCTGCGCCTTTTACATGTGATTTTAAAATGTGTGAATTAATGACTTTCTGATGGAAGTGTTACCTGATCATACTTTTTTAAAGGTATCATTTATGGTTCTGTGTGGCTCAGTAGGTAAAACGTGGCACTAACAATGCTTAGTTTGTGGGTTCGATTCCCATTGGGGCCACATACACTGAAAATTGTATACATTCATTACTGTAAGTTGCTTTGGATAAAAGCATCTGCTAAATAGCATATAATAATAATATAACAAGTGCATTAAGAATAAGGAAGGGACCTTGGTTTATAAAAAATAAGGATATTGCTAACACAGTAAACAGTTACTTTGTTGAGAGCTTTACCAGAGAAGAGTTTATAAATATGCATAAATGTATAGCCAATGTACATAATGTTTTGGATGACTTTGAGATAAGGGATGTAGAACTACTCAAAAACTACAAAAACTTAAGACAAACAAGTCAGTAAGACCTGATGATATATATCCCAGATTACACAAAGAACTTGGGGAAATTATATATAAACCATTGACAGATATTTTTATGCAATCCACAATCACTGGGGAAATACCAGATGACTGGAAGCAGGGTAGTATAATTCCATACTGACCCATGGAACTATAGGCCTGTCAGTTTAACTTGGAATATATTATTAGGGAAAAGTTGGAATTCATAGTATTTTAAGGGAGAGCCAACATGGTTTTATCAAGGGGAGGTCATGCCTAACTTTCTGGACTTTTTAAAAATGGCTACATAGCATTTTGACTTGAACCAGGCTTATGATATTATATATTTGGACTCAAAGCACTTTACAAGGTATCACATGTGAGGCTCATTAGAATGAATTCAGTAGGAATTACAGGAGTTGTTTCAGAGTGGGTTAATAATTAACTGCAAGGGCAAATACAAAGAGTAACAGTAGGTGGAGTTGTATCTGACCTAGGTGCTGTGGGCAGCGGTGTCTTGGAGGGATCGGTGCTGGGATCTCTGCTCTTCTTTATTTATATAAATTACCTTCATAGGGATTTTAGTAGCAAAATAGTTAACTTTGCAGATGACAGAACTTGGGGGTTTAGCAAACAGTTTGGAATCGACTAAGGTAATCCAAGCATGATTTAAACAAAATCCAAGAATGGGCAGAAAAATGGAAGATAATATTCACTATTGCTATGTTGGGGAGGTGCACTTTGGTCATCCTACACAGGCCCAAAAGAATGTGGCCCAACCTAACCTAAATTCTCACTAACAAACATAGTGTCATCATTGACAGGTGTATTACTCTGTGAATTAAACCAGGGCACTAAGGTATGTAGCATTGTCAGCCAGCGCAGTCAATATTAGATCAGCACACCAAACTAACAAGCTTATGACACCCACCACAATTTCAGGGTTCTACTTATGTGCTTGAAATTATGAATCAGAGAGAAAATAATGATGGCCCACCAGATTGAAAGTGGAGGTAAAAAAAATTCTGAACATGAATTAAAAATAAAAACTAGAATAACAAGTCTACACCCCATTTATCATACCAATTGTAAACTAGCTCAGGGTTAGCCACCTTCCAGATCACAGACCACAGACCACCTGTATTGAATTGTAGTGATTCTGATTACCTCAGAATAAAATAATCTGTTCCTTGAAGATTCCACTGCTGGGCATTGCATTTCAGAGTAAGAATCTACCATAAGTAACAAAGACCTTTCAAAAGAACTCTGGAATAAAGTTGTGGAAAGGCACATATCAGTTAATATAACATAAATGTAAATGTAAATATGTATAGAAAGATTTCAAAAGCCTTTAACACTAGGAGCGCTGAAACCGGTCATTTGACCGGTACTGACGTCTAGTCATATTTAGAAAATAGTTATGTTAGTTACAAACAAGTTACAGCATCCACCTTCCTTGACTTTTCCTAGATATGTATTCTTTACATAACAGTGTTATAAAAAAATCGAAATCACATTTGGATAAAAGCGAAAACGCTTTTAATCCCCTCCGTGTGTGTTATTCGTGTGTTATTACGTCTTGCTCGTCTTCCGACCAACGATTCAGTTCTCTTTCACCACAACAGGTGGCGTAAGGATCATCAAATAGCCTATAGCAAAGAGTCTCTATATTATTCAGAATGGCTTTATAATAATAATAATAATAATAACTAGAGTGACATTTAGAGAGATGAAACACCCACGTGACCTTGCACAAAATGAAAATTGTATATTTATCATAATCTGCACGTACTGTCGAAGTCTCGTTATGGCCATTCTAACCAGCACATTGGTTACAGTCTAAATTATGATAAAGCATATCACGAGTGTCGTTCCAATACGAACCTTTATCTGTGTTCAAAATATATCAAATTCTGAAATCATACATAGCCTATATATGTGTTTAAAAATGCGTTTCACCGCAAAACGCAATAGCCTATAGGCTACTACAGATCAGATGCATGTTTTTTTCATAATGCTACATATCCATTGTGTTTAAAATAAAACAAGGGTAAAAATATCTGACCCTCGACCATCAGTACGGTTATATGACATTCCTGTTGATTACAGTGCAACCGAAAGTAGCAGAAGAGAAATGTTAAAATAAATACAATCTTGCGAGATTCAATACAAAACAGCATCAGGAAATTGAAGAAAATGGGCTGGTAAGAACTGTGTTTTAATACAAGTGAAAGGTGGGTGAATCCATCATTTCTTCCTTTGTTTACATTTCTCATCTTTGATAGCCTACTTGACTTGTCTTGTAAATGGCCTATATTTTGTACACAAAATAAAAGAATGTCTCCAAAGACATGGATAATAGCAAACGCTCACCGTTGCCTCCGAGGGCCCTTGAAAAGCCTGTAATGAAAGAAAAAAAAGTGTCTGCAATTTTACATTTCTAAGTAATTAGTGTCATTACTAAATTATATTGGCTGAATCAATAGGTTGAGAGACTGAACTTTGTATCCATAAAAATATTGGAGGCTCTCTGGGCCCCCTCCCCTCTCAAAAGCGCAAATGGTTTAGTCCCCCCCCCTGCACTAAGTAGGTATGTTACAATTCCCGTGCGCAGCGGCGGTCTAGATGCGCCTGGGTCCCTGTGCGAGCGATTACAAGAGACTATGGCCGTACCCCAAAAATGCAGGCTTTTCAAGGGCTGTCTGGGTTTTTTTTCACCATATGTCTGCGATATAACGTAGTTGAAAACTTGATCCTCCATCTTGTTTCCGAAATTTGTTTAAACATTGCTCGGTTTAGTCATACGCTACACTTCAGAGTCAGACTCATGTTTAGTGCTTTCAAAATGATATATCGCAAATTCAGGACTGAATAAAAGGTATCCAGGACGTTAATATAACATTTTATCGTGTTTCTGGTGAAATTTCATTGAAATCTGGCCATGCGAAATGCAATATTTTTTACCCGGAATGTGAGATATCTTTGCCCAAATGCTCACTGCCTGCCGTGGTTTTTGCCGTGTCGCGGCGTGCACGCAACATGTAATTATGTGATTAATTGATTATGTAATGCAATTTTAGATAATTCAAATTAATATATATCATATTGATGTGGTAGAAATAATCTCAGCCAGGGCCAGATAGGCTGAGTGATCTGAAGCCACATTTGATACTTCTTAAAACAACACATTTCGAGTCAGATGTAATCGGGTTTTATTGTATGCAATGCAAAATCACCTACAAGAAAACCAGGCTGTTCGCGAAAAAAGCTCTGGCCTCCTTTCCGTGCATCAACCTTTTAACATGTCATAACTCTTCCTGCCTTGGAGCTTGACGTCATAACCACTCCCACTTAGCCCAATCCCTCCCCATGACCTCATGGCGTTTCATCCTGCCGAGACCACTTTTATTTTTCCTTTGTTCATACTTTCATCATTTAATTAAAAGGTTAATGAAAAGGGTTATCCCTTTAGACATAAACAGACGTAAACAGACACTTCAGCTGACCCAACTGTGTACTATGTATTTACCTGTATTGTGTAGCTTAGTAATAGTTTTATTTTATACAGGGTTACATCATTGCCTCACGACTTGCGGATGCGAATGCGGATAGTCTAATTCCAGTGGTCTATAACATAGTATGCTCGCCGCGCAGCCTATGAATGCTGGCAGTAAACTTGCGGGATCTCTAATACAAAGTTAGAAGTCTAACGCATGGTGGGATTCACTTGCTTAGTTGTTAGCCCATGTTCTCTCACCCCTCGTGCTGCGGAGCTCGAACTGGGCTCATAAATCTCAATGACCGGTGAACCAAGCTCCAGGTCTTTAGTGGTCCCGTCTGGTGGGGTGAGGGCCCTGATTAGTTAGGCTGTGAGAGTGGCACCTGGTCTGGCTTCAGGTCCTGGAGTTCAAATTCTTCCCCTACACATGACCATTACTTAGTTGGACAGGAATAGTTTATTGCTGCACTAATGGACACTTGGATCACCAATTCAGATTTACGTTTGGTCCCATCTCTGTGTCCATTGTATTGAGGTGTGTGATCTGCACAGCCTGCTCTATTTCAAGTCCTCAGTGTGGCACTCTAAACCTCGCATGTAGGCAATATTTATGTTTTGCCTGACACTCCGACAACATACTGATAGTGGTTATGTTTATGTGTAACGTGGACTGCGGCTGGCCCCGGTTAGCAAACCATGCAGGAATTTGGCCACGTGCAGACACTAGGCCACACAAATTGACCCACCAGAAACACAGGGACAGGGCATGGGCTCAAACTTCAAAAAAAAAATCTCCCACATTCCCCCCTTTGTGACTGATAAGTCACAGTTTCACATGCCATGCCATCCCTATCATCAAGGTGATGACTCCCGCCTGGAGGGAGCTCTAGCAGCAGAACTGAGCATCTTATGGAAGTCATCTCCTCCCTTTTTGTGGGGTGTGAGTAAAGGCTATTTGACGCTCCTATCCTACCCAGCATCAAACAGAGGGTCACAATTGGATCATTCATACAATACAGGCTCAATTAATCAAAGTCAAACAAAAGTCGCTATTTCAAATAACAAAAATATAATAAACCTAGTCAGCTCATATCGACTCATTGATGAGTAAATAACTCAACAGATTCCCTAGTGGCCTTTCTTTTGCTTCACTTGCGCCACTAGTAAACCACAGCCGTCACCCAAGCCGCACCCGCAGGACTCAGCCAGACTCAAGCTTTGATGCAGGACATTGCTTGGGCATGCGAGTACCCGTGTTGTTCTTGCATCATGTGGCGCCCCCTCCACACCGATACCACCTGTAGCTATGGTGGTAGGAGTCTTTCTTATCGCTCGGACCGCCTGTATAACACTTACAGGGCAAATCGTGGCCATTGATTCACAACGTCGCTCAATGCAAGCTGACCTTGGTCCAAACAGACTACATATTTGTTCATAAGTAACATATGTTTAAACATAAAGCATGATTATAATGATAATAGACCTCGTCACGGTTTAGGTATATAAGGTTACATATGATTGCTCCGCAGGACAATGTCTTCTTTTCTTTCACAGCCGTTGTTGTTCGTGATCTTCTCTGGCAGAAGCGTGTGAGATAATTCTGTGTGCGCTTTAATCTCTCTGCCATAGGTAAGGGAGCATCAACCCTCCTGTGTGTGTTATTATCTGCTGCAGTCCATGTATGCGTATATAGTCAGTGTAAGTGTTGTATCTTCAACCCATGTACTTTGCGCACAGTCGAGGGTCATCATTGAGGAGAAGTCGCCTCGGCTCACACGATGCACAGGAAGTCGGATCACTCCTCCTTGTCTTATTGGCGCCAGTCTCCTCCATCAGGGTTATCACCCACATAGCCGGCCCAGAACCGGGGATCCTTCACCAGCTTGGCAGCAAGGGGATGGTGGCTTCAGCACTCCCAACCAGCACATCCTCTACACCATTGTTTCTCAACCGGGGGTACGCGTACCCCTAGTGGTACGTGGGGGAATTGCAGGGGGTACTTGGAAATGTTTTTTGAAACCTCAAAATAAATATAAATTAATTGTATTTTGTTGGTGAAAAGCATTTCAAGTTGAAATGTTAGATGCCAGACCCTGGGCTCTTATTTCCTGCAGATTTGCTGGCTTTGTTTTGTAATTATTAATGATGAATCTTAAATTATAATTTTTTTATTTATCAAAATATCTTTTGTAATTATTAATGGTGAATCTTAATAAAATGTTTTAAAAAAATCAAAATATCTGTGTTGGCTGCTTACACGTGAGGTATATGCCTATATATATATATGTATATATAGGTATATATAGGCCTATATATGTATATATAGGCCTATATATATATTATGGGTAGGGGGTACTTGGGGATTGTTGAAAATATTTTAGTGGTACAGAGCACAAAAAAGGTTGAGAACCACTGCTCTACACCATACTCACAGAGGGGGTTCCTGAACGGGCACTCAATTGGACCAACTTTAGCATTCACAGGGTTTCCGTACTCGTCTCGATACTCGTTGGGTCCTACTTGGATGACATTTACAGTGAAACACCCCACCCCCCTTTCGCCGTGCAATGACACATGCATTGGTTCACTCCATTCGGGGGCAGTAGGCTTAACCTGCTCCATCTCAACGCCTGTGTCCCCCGCGTCTTCTAATGGGCCCACTGTAATCGGAAATTGTTCACTCGTAGTTGCTATTATCTTTTTTATCAGGGATTGCATAAAGGGAATTAGGCAGCATGAGGCAAACAACAACATCAATATTACCAATCCTATAATCACTCTTATTTTTACCAATGCTGCTTTCCATGATGACATGTTCAACCAGCCCCACTACCCCTGGTCTGATTGTCGTGGTGTATTTCTAACATGCTCGTTTCTCATATCCTCCACCGCCTCTAGTGCTACTGTTAGGTTTCCCCCTTTCCCGTGTGCATTGGGATAATTGTGCAGCAATCTTCCCCAAATTGTTCGCATACCTCCTGTGTATCAGTAAGCAATGTGTCAAGAATCAACCGATTCTGTACTGTTATAATTGAGGTGACATGCAGCTGCTCCTTTATCCCTTGTAGTGATAATACTGTATGGTTAATAAATCTCTGCTGATTGTACCATAGATACTTTACCCATTCTGCATTTCTTATGACTTGGACCCAGGGAGCAAATACTGCTATAGCATTAATAGAGTGCTCACCCATTGCCTTATGTTCTGGTGGAACATTCATAGGGGTACCCAAATAACTTATCTTTACTTCCTCCTGTTCTATCCATTGTCACCTCTGCCGTCCTGTACGGCCGGGTGACGTTAGTTCAACAACTGTCACTCGCCCGGTTAAAGCAACTGGCTCGCATATTCCTGTCTAGTTTGCTTTTAATGTGGCTTTAACCTGCATGCCTTTGCCACAGTACCAATATACGTCCGCTCCACTTCTGCCTTTCCAGCTTTTTGTCTCGTGCCACACATACTGGGAATTCAATGTTATCGGGTACCACAACCATCAGGGTTACTTCAGCATTTACTTCGTCTCCGGCAATAAGTATGTCTTGACATTTGCTTATCTCAATAAGTGTCTGCCCTTTATATGTATAGATATATCCATCGCTTTGCTGGTGCGATCTAATAGCTGACTCAATGATTGATTGAAATGTTTAGGCTTTGTCCCTTCCCACAATTCTAAATGCTTTCCTCCTTTCACCATGTAGTACAATATACATTGTAGGCAGCACCATCGATCTCCTGTACATTTCGCCTGTGTATAGGGTACTGGTCTTATGTGTTCTTAGCTTGCCATAGTTGTAGCATGTTATGCATGTCTCCTGAGTCAGCCGCCTTGCAGAATATTTCAACCATCGATAAAACATATTACCCTTCTTGTTTACAGTGTGTAGTACTTTCTCTGGCGCCTTGTACATACCACTGGCCGTCAGGTGGCCAGCGCTCATGCTCTCATTACTCAATGGGGTGTGAGCCTCTGACAGTGTCCCCATCAACAACAATAACACCCCCACCTGTACGCCTCATACCCTACTCTCCTTCCTCTGTTTTTCTCTATATCTCCCTTGTCTCCTCATCCTCTCTACCCTCTGAGGGTGCTCCTTCTTTATCTTGCCTTTCTGCTATTCCCCGCAGGCTGATTCTAATATCGTCTTGTGTGCGTCCGGGTTCTCTCACCTTACAGCAGTGGTTAAGGTGGAACCACACACTCTTACCTTCAACCTTAAGTGCAGTGGGAGTTGTCAAGCACCACCTTGTATGGTCCGTTACGCCTGGGTTCATTCCACTTTCTCTTGATCACTTTGACATACACCCAGTCTCCTGGATGTATGTTTCGCAGATCTTCTGAAATGCTGCTTGTTCTTTCTTCAGTAGCTCCTTTCACCTGTTGGAAGATGGCTTTGTGTATTGAGGTTAGATGTTGCACATAATTTGACAATTCTCTGTCAAGTTGCTCAAGCGCGGGTCCATTGTACGGGCCCCGAAGGTACGGTACTGGCATAGGCCTATCAGTTAACATCTCATGTGGGGTTAGATGCATCCCTCATTCTCATGCTCATTAACGTTAATGGTATTGCATCCACCCAATTGATTTTTTCCTCAGCACATATTTTGGCTATCTTTGCTTTTAGGGTGCCATTGGCCCTCTCCACCATTCCTTGGGACTGTAGATGGTACACACACCTAAATCTTTGTCTGCACTTCAACATTTTAGTTACTGGTTTCATCATCTCAGCTAAAAAATGTGGTCCATTGTCCGAACTGATCTTGTCCGGAATCCCAAACCGGGGAAACACTTCCTTACATAAAGATTTTGCCACTGACTTGGCATCTGGACTGCTTGTAGGTGTCGCCTCTACCCACCGGTTAATTCCCTCCTTTCCTGTGTAGCGACACCTGCATTGATTCCTCTCATTTGGTTTCAGTCGGGGCACTAGCAATCTGTCCCCCTTTTTCCTTATGTTTGTATTATTACCACCCTTTCTCGGGTCCTGCATCGCAAAAAAATAAATTTGAAAGAAAACTATAAGTACTTGTTGACTAGGGCCACCAACAACTCCCCCCCTTGCGCAATGGTCTTGACCATGCGCATCCTTGCTCAATGTGTGAATTAGTGATGCACGTGCTACAAAGTGATTTGCCTGACCTTCCACTACCCCCTGTGGGGTCATAAGGGTACTTGATTTACGACCATCATTCCCATTTATTATATATCACCTTCCCCGGTCTGGTCAGCGGATCAGGGAGACACGACGTCTTGCTCCCTTTGTTGCCCATCCTGTTGCTCAAATGGACAAAGAGAAATTAAAACACCTTTCCCTTTTCCTTTTTGTCCGGGCTGTTGCCCTCAATCTTTGTGCGCACTTTCTATTTACTCGATTCATTTGCAGTCACATTCATTTTCCTTAATTCCCATGAGAAGTTTGCTCGTAATCACATTCAATTTTCCACTGAAATTCTTTCACTCATATCCATGCCAATACCATTTTGTCTTATGTTGCAATTTGATTAATTTTACATTTTCTTTTTGACCACTCTTATGGTATTGACTCATCCTAATTCCAAAGTTCCCAAACCTGGACAACTTTAATCAAATATTTACCCTCGAGAGGTGTCACATAAAACTACTCAGCCCAAATTCTCCTAAACTTCCTCTAGCCTTTTACACTAGGAAACAGTCCCATGAGCGGGACTACTCTATTACTCTGGTGTCCTGCTTACCTCCACCTAACACTAATTGTCTAGAAAACAGTCTCACCCTTTATTTCTGTTCAGGATGGTGTCATCCACCACAGACTCCGTAGTTTCCAATGTGGGGCTTACAGTCCTCCTACGAGAATAGAAGGGGAGGGCTTCCCTAAACCGTCCTATGACGGCCCTGTGCACGGTTGACCATTGTAATTGCTGCGGCTGATCTGGCGGATGCCATCATCACATCATTTTCCCCAAGAATGGTTGTTTAAATCCTGCTATTCAAAGGAAGCGAGACTGTGATCTTAAGTTCAGAGGTTTTATTACTGTTTCTACCCTAGGCGAGCAGTCTAACACTCTGAATGAAGAACATCAGAGTATTTAAATAGTAATAATAATAATAAATCTCTCTTCCTTGAGATGACTATTGGCTTTAGAAATGTCACCTATTGCCCCTGAGTTAAATCCCTCCTTTATTGATAGGGCCAAACACACGTTTTACCTTCCCAGCTTACACGTTTTTCTATATATTGGGATGGGGTGACTCTAACTTGCCACTTCAGTAATTTTCACTCTGTGTTGCTATGATTCGTGTAAGTCACGAAGCCCATTCCCAAGTGACTGACCTTAACGCTTCTGCTCCCCTTTCCCACACTTATCAGCATCTCCTGTTTCCCATGCCTTCTACCACATCTGGCAATACACACTTAGCTCTCCGCTCGGAAGGGGTTTCTGTCGGCCTCCATGAGCGGGCTTAACTCCCCCCTCCTTCATCATGACAGGTTATAACTCACGCTAATGAAGAGGTGAGTATCACCAGATCTGTTCTTTCTTTGTGCGCGCACGCATCAGAGTGAAACACACCACCCAAACTGAGAACCCTGAAAATCGTGCTTGAGCGTCGGTGTGAGTGTGTGTGCCCAAATGTGCCTCTTTGAAAGAGCACCTTAAACTACAAACTTGAACTGGCACAGCACCCACATACATTTCTATAATTTCATATTCGCCAACAAGATATCTCCAGTCCTTAGGTGCGGACCTTCTAATCATTCCCAAAGTAGACTGCACAAATGAGGGGGGAAGCCGCTTCAGCCACTATGCCCCAACACTGCTGGACACCCTACTCGGACGCATCAGAGATACAAGCTCTGTAAATCTTTTATAAAAGGAAAACTGCTCATACCTACAGTATGTGTTCGAGTAGGCTTTTAAATTAACTACTGATTAAGTTAATAGTGTGCATTATGCCCACTTTTGGGCCATCTCTGTCTTTACTCCTACCTTTTCCTTTGACTCATTCTAATGTCTATCTTGAATGCCTCTATCTATGCATTTTACCATCCTAATTTATCTCTGCTTTTTAATTCTATTTACAATTGTGGCACTAAGTTGCATCACTTCTAATAGGTGCTATACAAATAATGTTTATAGTTATTATTATTACTTTGTCACTCCTTAAATCACTTATGTCGGTTATTTTGAGTCCAGGTCTTTCCGTCCATCATCAATACTCGTAGGTAATGAAATATGCGACTGCGTGTTCCCAATTACTGCATTGACCTCTTGCGCGAACTATTATTGTTCTCACCATGTGTTTCTACACATCTTGTAGATCGCTCCGGATAAGAGCGTCTGCTAACACTTGAAATGTAAATGTAAAACTGCGATGGCAGCATTTCCTTCACGCATTGTGATACTGAGGCATTGCCAATGCCAGTCATTTGTCCGCTGTTTGTTTACAACATGCAGAGAAAACGCAAAGCTGCTCAAACCGCAACTCAAAGTTCAGCGCCAGGAGAATGGTATTCCCGCTAAACATAATTATTTTGTCTAGTTATTCCTATTCATTGTTTATTTCCTTAATTTAGTATATACTTCCTTCCTTTATCTTCAACATACTTTATTGTATTAACTGACTCTCTACACTGGTTTCCTTCTTGTTCAAATCATTGGAACACCTCCCGTTCCTTCGTTCTCTTGCCTCTGCGTTTGTCACAAAGTAACCAGGGAACTACAGGCTACGGGATAAACTAAACTAAAATAAGTTAATACAATGGACAGAGTGCTGGCTATACCTGGGGAGCGAGTTGAGCATGAAAAATAAGTTTAAATGAAACCACTTTTTCTGCTCACTCCGTGCTACTTCCGGCCCCCCCTGACATTTCTCTCACTGCTGCGAGCACCCACAAGCACAGCATTTAAAAATAAATGTATGCGAGCGAACCACTTCCCCCAGAACGCTGAAACACTTGAAAATCTACCTGGATCCTACTTCGCATTACCACCTGGTAATTTATCAAAAGTTTCATTAGATCAGTTGTGTCTCCTAATAACACTCAACTCCCTCTGACTCTATAAACAGGGCAGCGTTCCAATTTCTTACGTTTCTGTGCCTCCTATTAACCTTCACAAGCAAATAAGGAGTTGAGCCAAACTTATCTGTTGGACCAATAATGTTACACAAACTGAATCACTCAAATTAAACAACATATGAAAATAAACTATGTCTCTATACTCCTCTCACTGTGCCTCATCCATTAACACCATTCTATGTACCTTTTCAATACACGTCTCTTCCAATCTTTATCTAATGTAAACACACACATTGCGGAATCACTTTCTGCATTGCGAATATCCATTTTCCCATTAACCCCTCATCAGAATCTAAACCAGAACTACCATGAACGTTCAACCAAAAATCTTTTCAATATTCACTCCATCAACTTATCCTGCAACTCATTAACCAACACAATCAATTTACAGTGTCTGTATTTTCCACCCTTTAATACATTCCATTCTCCATTTCTGATTCAGTGATCAGTAACACAGATATATTCACAATGCTATTATTGATTTCACCACTGGCACCAAATGTATTATAAATACTTGTCGATAACTAACGTCCCCTTGTTTTACTTTCTAGGGCAAGTAGAATATGTGTTTTATACTTTCTTGGGCTGTTCCTATGTGGTTATTAATCATTAACTTTACTCCCTTATTTCGGGTTTCAAATGTGTCCCTTATTTCCGGGCTCATTAGGCTATTTATGGGGCTCATAACATTCACAGTCCGTATCCTAATAGACTGTAACCTCGACAAGTGTATTGCAATATTTATGTAACTAAGACAGGCTGTATCATACAATATTACAGCAAAATAACAATTCTCACCATTTCCACAATACCCCTTATCTATAATACCCGCCGACCATTCAACGGTGGCGACTGCCCTCTAGTAGATTTTCTATTCTCTTTTCCAACCTCCCAATTCCAATAATTTGGCCGATTCAACATACAAGACAGAGAGTTGTCCCAGACAACACAAAAGACTCACAGGATGCACAAAAAAGCACACAAACAGCACAAACAGCTTGCAAAGCACACGTATAATTTTGAAAAGCACATAGAACACTCGCAGCGCACATATAATAGTTTGCAAACTCATGCTCACTCAAAACTCACTCACTCCTATAAACCTGTACAGGTACACACCCAACCCTGACTTGCCCAAACAAGTGCTTAGTCGTAGTCACTCTTGACTCGACAGTATGTTGTCGACAACAGCACTGGTCAATGCCACTAGTTCCTCTATAGTGGGAACCTCTGTGACATGCCCTCTCAGCTTCGCATATGCCTCAGATCATTCAAACACACAAAACATAAAATTACATCAGACTCGTTACTCACTTCAATTTAGGTTCTTGGAGGAGAGGTCCGTGATGCCGTAGCGCGGACGATACCCACTGCCCTCCGATACGACAAACACTGGCAGATTTTAAAAGGCTCCGCCTACCTTCTGTCTTGTGTGGCCACAGTCGCATCGAAGAACAGCAGCTTCGCCCAGGCGCCAGGCCCTCGTACCCGCTCCTGGCTGGCTCGCCAAATGATGTGGTAGAAATAATCTCAGCCAGGGCCAGATAGGCTGAGTGATCTGAAGCCACATTTAATACTTCTTAAAAACAACACATTTCTTTCGAGTCAGATGTAATCAGGTTTTATTGTATGCAATGCGAAATCACCTACAAGAAAACCAGGCTGTTCGCGAAAAAAGCTCTGGCCTCCTTCCGTGCATCAACCTTTTAACATGTCATAACTCCTCCTGCCTTGGAGCTTGACGTCATAACTGTAGGGTTGGAAAGAGCTGGCTTTATGATTTTAGTAGCCAGCCCCTCCCCCACCCTGCACTGAGTTCTGTCATCATTGGTTGAAAGGGGGGATGGGGAAATCGCCACCATAAACATGATTGCAGCCTGCCCTGTCTCCCCACATTCCAACAGATGGTTGACCGGGGAGTGAACCCACAGGTTTTGGGACTATGTGTGATACACTGTACATATGTAATAGGTTCTAGTGAGCAGAATTACTGTGTCTTTTCCCCTGCATCATGTCATGTCCATTAAGGGTTTTGCAACTTTTCAGAAGTTAGAAGTTGTTTGTGTTTTCCTGGGACATGCCATATCCCCCACTCCAAGAAGCCAGGGATCTGGTAACATCCTGGGAACCAATTTCCCCATGGTTGGCTGGAATAACACGATTTCTGGCCACCAACAGTAGCTTTATGACTACCAACAGGAAGATTGGGACGGTCATATAACACGTGATGTACTCGTTCCCTCAGGGTGGGGGCACTCACCATTCCGCTAGCCTTGCAAAACCTGCAATTAGTCTTTTGTCAGAATAACCAACAGCTGAGGTATCGTTTAAGGGTGGTCAGAGGTGTATAAAAGGATTATCCGAATCCAGCTCGGGGAGTTCATTTGCTTAACGAAGGCTCCGGGCGCTCTGCGTTCTAGTTTTCTATGTTTGAGGAATTTGTTATACTGCCTTGTCTTGTATGTTTTCTGTTATGTATTGTGTAATGTCGGTTCTGTGACATTTTGCTAAGGTTGACATAAGTGTGCAAATCATTGTTTCAACCTATGTCTTCTTCCCCTTTTAGCGCTAGGAAGGGAAGGTTGTAAACACGCCGGGAGTGAGGCCGCACGGACTTTACGGCGCAGTCTTAGACAAGTCAGTCCTGCATCGGATCTAGAGTAGGCGGGACTGGGAATGTTGAGTAGCTGTTCTGCATACAGACAGCTATGCACCAAGTCCCGATAACGCTACTATGTAGAACTTAGAATGTCGAGTAGCTGTATATGCCGGCAGCGAATGCTCTAAGTTCTGATGCCACTGAACTTCGATTAGACTTGGACAAGAATGTCCCCAGTAGCTGTACTGTAATCAGGTCTTGAAATCTCGGGGTACCAGGCTCGCCATGGAATTAGTTGTCTATGATGTGGGTTCTAGAGGTTAAGCCCTTCGACTCCTATATGGCTGTTACAAAGTAGGGGCAAACGCAATGTCCGCGGCATATGGTGTCTGATTTTACGTAATGTATTGTATTGTATTGTTTGTCCGGATCACGTTCCCCAAATCGCTCCAGAGAAAAGCGGAGGTTCAACGTTGTACGATTGACCTCATAATATGGAGGCGATAATTAATAAAATCCATTTCACTAAAATGTCATGCGGTACATGTCTCATAAAATTTCCCTACAGTTTTGGCGTCATGAACAGGATAAGTGCCCCTTACCGGATGATCTGGGCGATACGACACAGTAATTTATTCAGTTTGTTACGGTGGACGCTGTTCTGGTGAGTAGGATTCTGTGTATTGTTTATAATAGGGACAGCATCCCTGCACCAAATATAGACACGTACATAAGGGATCGACACATCCCAGATAGGCCGAACCGTATCACTCGGCATCACCCAGATTAGTCCTTCGGGGAGAATTGAACATGGAAAGGGATAGTTAGGACTGTGCTTAGTGACATTTTGGATATTGAAGTGTTGAGGTAGTTGTCTCCTGCTTAACAATGCAGGTTTGAAAACAAACACTACCCGGATTTAAACGCATAGAATTTCAGCAACTATAGAACGAAAATATAAATAAAATTCATTCACATCCAAATAATATCAGCATAATCAATATATACGCATATAACTAGCGAAATCGCAGCCATTTGACATAAGACATGTTGTTTGTTACCGTGGTCTATTGTGTCAAACGCAGCACGAGCACAAGAGCACAAGAATAGAGACACATCCACGGTCAGCTGATATCAGTAAGTCATTGACAACTTTAATACGAGCAGTCTCAGTGCTATAGTGTTGCTAAATCCTGACTGAAAAGTTTCATAGATGTCATTTGATGTCAGGAATGAAGTCAGTCTCTGAGCTACAGCTTTCTCTAGAATTTTTCTTTAACCCTTTGATGCATAACATGGGTCAAAAATGACCCGGTGGAGAGTTTATTTTCTATATCTTTGCAAAAAATGAATTTCATCATTCAGCAATCCAGGTATTCCTCAATTAACTTGTTTTTGATAATCACAAATCTTTATTTTGATATTTCCTTTCTTACTTTTTGAATAAAAATGTTTTTTGTATTACTACCCCTCTAATGCATAACATGGGTCAAAAATGACCCACATTCATTTCCTATGGACGTTTAGGCACACTTGAGTGTTTATTTGCTATATCTTTGGAGTAAATGTATTTGATCACTCAGCAATCCAGGTAACTTGTTTTTGATAAGGAACCTTTTGATCTTTGTGCTTTTGATGTTCTTCATCCAGAGGGCTGGCATGGCTGGTCCCAGTCGTCCCAGATTTTACCCCCCAAAGCATATTACAGAGACAATGGGAAGACTTTCAATCTGAAAATTGACAGTTATCAGATATGTGTATATGTGCTGAAAAGTGACAAAAAAACATATTTCAAATATCAATGGATTCTTGTGAAGACCAAATCACTGCTAAAATCATTATTTTAACAAAATTATTATACAATTATTTTTATAGTATGTCTTTATTGATGACGGGTCATTTTTGACCCATGTTATGCATTAGAGGGGGTGTGGAGGGCTTATGTATCAAAGACTTAAAAGTGGCCACTTTTTGAGAATTTGGCATATAGCCTGATGAAAGAGACAGATTAATAATGTCTAGCATGGATTGCCCCATAACAGGAAGAAGTTATTTAACAAGTTCTGTTGGGATTGGGTCTAATTGGCAAGTAGATGGTTTGGAGGACATAACCAATTTAGAAAATTCTGTCCACTCCAGAGCGCTAAAAAACTCAAGAGTAGCCATAGGACCCCTGTCCTGGTAAGCCTGTGCTTTCTGATCAGTGTCCGCTACAGAAGGTGCCATTTTAGTAATTTCATTTCTAATTTTCTTAATCTTCTTAGAGAAAAAGTTCATGAAATCATTACTATTATGGGCTGCCGGAGGCTTAGCATTGGTTTCAGTCTGGTTCTTTGTCAGTTCGGCCACTGTATCAAAAATAAATTTTGGATTATTTATATGATGCTCAATCAGATCAGACAAATAGGTTGACCTTGTGGAGGAGAGAGCATATTTGTACTGTACCAGACTGTCTTTCCAGGCAGAATAAAATACTTCTAATTTAGTGGATCGCCACTTACGTTCCAACTTGTGAGAAGCTTGTTTAAGAGCACGTGTGTGGTCAGTATACCATGGTGCAAGCTTCTTTTGGCTAGTTTTTTTCTTTTTGAGAGGCACAACAACATCAAGAGTGTTGCACAGGGTATAATTTAGATTGTCCGTCAGCTCATCAATAGATTGTAGACTAGTGGGATCCTGATTAACAGTAAATGATTCTTGGAACAGGCTGACAAAGTTAGGTATCGTAGAGGAATTTAGGGAGCAACTAAAGTAGAACACTGGTTTTGATCTAATAGCAGTGGTAGCATGAATTTCTAAAGTAATAAGGAAATGGTCAGAGAGCACAGGATTATGAGGAGAGACAACTAGATTGCTAATGCTAATACCATAGGATAAAGCTAAGTCCAGTGTATGTTGATGACAATGAGTCGGCCCAGACACATTTTGGACAAAACCAACGGAGTCAAGAATAACAGCAAAAGCCTTCACTAGAGAATCATTTCCATTATCAACATGAATATTAAAGTCGCCTATAATCACAACCTTATCTACCATAACTGCTAGGTTTGATAAAAAGTCAGAGAACTCTGAGAGGAAAGCAGCATAGGGTCCAGGGGGTCTGTAGATAGTAACTCAAGTTTTCAAGTTTTTATTGATCACGTACACATGCGTACATGGCAGTGAGATTTGTTGTTCCCATATGGATCTCTCTTCACAACACAACACAACAGTACACAATAAGAATAACAGTAATAAATTGTAAAAAAATTGTACAATTGTAAAATAGTAAAATAGTAAAATAGTAAAATATAATAAAAATAATATAATATAATATAATATATAATATATAATATATAATATAATAATATAATATATATAATATAATAAGTAAGATAGATAGAACTAATTTACAATATTACACATCACTGGATGGCAGTATAAAGTGATGAGTGCTCCCATATGGAGCTCTCTCCACAACACAGTAACACAATAACAATAATAATAATAATAAATAGATGTATAATAATAAGTAAGTAAAGTACAATATTGCACATCACTGGATGGCAGTATAAAGTGATGAGTGCTAAAGTGATAAGTGACACAGTGATACAGTGGGGTGTGAGGAGGATTCCGCATCTGAATGCCGGCTCTTTTACCGCGTTGCGTCTTGTAGTGTTGTTTGATACACAAAGAGATACTGTAGGTGGGCTGAATTGGATAGTCAAACTCTTATTTCCGATGTCCAATAAAGTTTGTCGGTCGTAGGTTATGGTAGTAGGTCTGATACCCATACTGGTTGAAAAATAAATAATTAAATCACGAAGTTAAACACGAAAATTACTAAAAACTAATCTAAAGAGCGAGAGAGAGTCGGGAGGCGTGCAGCTGCGTTGAGCGCTTCCGGTTCAGGATTCTAACTAGTATAAAAGATGAAGTAAATATAGATCTATTATCTACATTAGTCTGTATGGAGCCCAGCACTTAAAATGAAGAGAATATCTTTATAGATTTCTTAGTAAGGCATAGTCTAGTGTCAAAAATAACAGCCACGCCACCACCTCTGCCTGACTGTCGAGGATTGTGACAACCAGAGTATCCAACCGGGGTAGATGCATTTAATGCTATGTACTCATCATGTCTAAGCCAAGTCTCCGTCAAACTTAAAATGTCAAGTTTATAATCAGTGATCAGTTTGATAGAGAAATTCTGTGTTTAAAAGTGTTTCTGAATAACTTCACATGTTTTGACTAAATCTGTTTGCAGTGAGCTAGCTAACCGCCACAGTCTCAAGGTCAGAGCGTGCCTGCCAAAAAATATTACGAGGTTCTCTCAGAGATGGGGAAAATAACTGTCTCATGATGGGCGAGGCTATAGCATTTGTCTAATTATTATGTATAATAATCTCTGCTCTGCAGGAAAATAGTTGTTCTTTGTCTGACAGGGAGACATTGAACCCCGAATGCATTGGGTTAAATAAGCTGCTTGATTTTCTTCGAATGTTCTGTTTCTCATTTGGTGCAAGTATTCTCTATCCTCTTTTAAGGTATTCTGAATTCGTGAACCTAACAAACTGGGGGCTCGTACCGGGATCCCAATATCTCATCGCACTGGCGCAGAGGAAGGGCGTGACATCTGAAACCGTGCACGGGGCTTGTCTGGGACAAGTTTTGAAAGACCTCGGTCTGGATCGCGCAGGATCTTTGGATAAGTAGCGAGGCCAGATAGACCAACGTTCCTCTGGAAGCGTGGTGAGTGATGGGATTTTTCAGAGTTCTATTTAAAGATAAAATTGTGATATTGAACCTAGAGCCTTGTCATAAAAGTGAGTGACAGAACATAGGTGTGACCATGGGAAAGTGTAATAGCAAAGGTGGTTGGTGGTTGTTGTTGTTGTTGTAAGAAAGAAAGTGATGGTTAAGTTTACCTGTCTCAGGATTCAAGGGAAAAGGAATTTAGGTTTACAGGGGCAGGGGATTGGGTTGGCATGTGGAAAGAAAAGTTTGGGTTTGATGGGAAGTTGAAGGTCCAGCAATGTGGCAAGCTTCTGAATGCAATTAAAGTAAAAGCTAAAGGCAATAAAGCAAAGCAAAATAAATATGGACTGTTATTTGCCGAAATGTGGCTGAGAGAAGCACAGAATAAAGGTAATAGAGGGGCAAAAGTGGCCAAAGCCGCCGCTGCTGCAGAAACAAAAGTATTCCTCCAAGAGGATGATGAGGGCCATGCTCGGGGGAGAGCAAATCCTCCACCAGTAAATGTACCAAACGCGCCGCCAATAATTCACCGGGAAGAGACACTTCCAGGTAGACCCCTGAATGCCAACTACCCGTCTAGAATATCAAATAAAGACGATGCTTACAAAAAATGGGTAAAAGAACGCAGCATGCTGAGTCCAGCTACTGAACAGATAAAAGAGGCTAAAGAAATGGGAAAAAGAACATGTGCGCATCGACGATTACAAGCTGCGGAGGCTTCGGGTGAGGCAGAGGAATCATCATTTCCTTTGATAGAAGTAGTGGATGGGCAAGGTGATTCACGTCATGTGTACAGAGTGTGGACACAAACTGACTTAGCCACCGCTATGGCAGACTGTCCTCACCCTGACCAGAGAACGACATAATTTGTCCAACACCTGAACGGTATGATGAACAGTTACAGATTAAACACTGTAGAAGTAGAAAAGTGCGTGCGCCATGCATTAAAACAACAGTGGTGTCAGGTGGAGGGAGATTGGACTGCCCTAAACCAGGGACAAGCCATTCCCTGGGTGGTGTCTCCAGCTCAGGCAGCAAGAGCACAAGACGCTTATTGGGGACCCATTGATCAATTATTAACAAGGGTTACTCTTCTTTTCCGAGGACGCTGTGATTACGTAAAGATTTCGGACTGTGTGCAAAATAAAAACAAAATGGTAATGGCGTACCTAACCCGTCTTAAAAAAGTGTTTAATGCTAACAGTGGTCTTGAACCACCTGCAAATAATAACGATGGGGTTTATGAACAACAGCTGAAAAATGTGTTCCTGAACAGCCTCACTCCTGCATTAACAATGTTAATTAAAAGACATGTAATTACGTGGGCAACGTGCCAATTGCAAGTGATAATAGAACATGCTATTCACTTCGAGCGAACGGCTAGGGAAGACAAAAGAAAAAATGAAACAAAAAATGACACATCCACTGTAAACAGCGAAGAATCTGAAAAAAAGAAACCTGATTACAGAAAAAATAAGAATAACCTGTGGAAAAAGAGGAAGGTAAATAAACCTGATAAAGATTAAAATGCATGCTTTGTCTGTGGAAAATATGGGCACTGGGCAAGAGAGTGTCCCGATAAAAAGGAACCACAAACACCAAAACCGCAGGCGTGACTAATAAAGCAGAACTCTCCTGCTGCAGCTGCAGAAATTGAGCTAACAGATACTGCACACGGGGGGAGAGATCTAATGCCCAGCTCATGGGAATCAGAAAACTCTGATGGGGGGACTACTTAGAGGAAATAAGAATTTTTGCATTATTAGCGTCACCAACTAGCGGTTGGATAACACTCCATTGTATTTACAGCGAACCAATGGAGGCTTGAGATCCAATCAAATGGACTCCTGAAGCCAACGAAGCCTTTGAACAGGTAAAACAGGTCATGGTGAGCTCTCAGGTGCATCCTGACCCAGCTAAACCCTTCATACAGATGGTAGACAGCCGTGGGGGATTCATGTCGTCAGTCCTAATGCAAACATTTGGAGGTAAACAAAGACCAATTGCTTATTATTCCACAAAACTGGATCCTGTAGCACGAGGACTGCCATGCTGTCTAGAAGCTGTAGAAGCAGCAGCATTAGCAGTACAAGCCTCACAAACCATAGTGTTATACCAACCATTGACACTGATGGTACCACATGTAGTTTCTGTATTACTACTGCAAAACATACATTCTTGTCACCAGCAAGACAGCTGAGCTGTATGGCGACTCTACTAACAGCTCCTAATCTAACAATTGTAAGATGCACCACACTTAATCCGGCTACCTTGCTGACAACTGCTGAGGATGGAGATCCTCACGATTGTGTAGCTGAAACATCTAGGTCTGTGGCAGCACGCCCCGGGTTAATGGACACACCCATTCTTGACGCAGAAGTAATATTCTATGTGGATGGGTCCTGCAAAAAGAATGAAAAAGGGGTAAATCTTAGCGGATATGTGGTCTGCACTCAGACTGAAGTCATAGAAGCAAAAGCATTACCACCTTACTACTCAGCACAAGCTGCTGAAATAATAGCCCTTATGAGAGCATGTATACTCGCTGAAGGAAAGAAAACCACGATCTATACAGATTCACAGTATGCCTTTTCCACATGCCATGTATTTGCTGGACATTGGAGAAATAGAGGTATGGTTACTTCAACAGGTAAACCAATAACACATGCACCATTGATACTGGAACTGATTGCAGCATTACAGAAACCCAAAACACTGGCTATATGTAAATGTGCAGCACATACGAAAGGAACAGATGAGGTGTCCCTGGGGAATGCATTTGCAGACTCTGCTGCAAAAGAAGCAGCTGCAGACACTCAGGGAGTGTTCAAAGAAATTGATTGCGTCACTCTCGATTACACTCTCTTGAGAGACATGCAACATGAAGCGGGGGTACCAGAGAAAAGGATGTGGGGCAACCAAAAATGTACTGAGAACGAAACCGACCTGTGGGTGGGCCCAGAAAACAAACCTGTATTACCGAGATCTTTGTTTACCATAGCTGCAGAGTTGAGTCATGGCATATGCCATGTCTCAAGAGTAGGGATGGTAGATATGGTAAACAAACGTTATACAACGTTTGGATTTACAACCTTCACAAATTGTTTTTGTAAAAGGTGTTTAACATGCTTACGGAACAACCCCCAGGGGGGTCTTAAACCAACACCAGGGAAAATACCTCTTCCCTCAGGACCATCATGGTTCTGTGTGGCTCAGTTGGTAGAGCATGGCGTTGGCAACGCTTAGGTTGTGGGTTCAATTCCCCACTGGGACCACATGTACTGAAAAATGTATGCATTCACTACTGTAAGTCGCTTTGGATAAAAGCGTCTGCTAAATGGTATATATTATATTAGGCAGGGGATTAGGCAACCCGAACCTAGTGGTCAACAGGCGGTGGCAGAATTGCAAAGTTCCAAGGGCACGTTAAAAATGTGTTATAGTGCAGGGGAGGAGACTGAAGGCCCCCGTGTCTGATGAAATATGAATGGACATACTGCCGTGGTACCGTCTAGTCGGCGTGGCTGTCGCATGTAAGTATGCAGGCAGTACATGGTACATGGATGACAGTCCACACCTAGCAGAGGGGCGTAAGAGACGACCTCTGTGAACAGTCGCTAGCTTCAGTCGCTGCTTAGAAGATTTAGTTCAAAGTTTGATTGATACTTAGCGTTTCAACCAGTTTTGATTAACAGGCTTAGCACCCGTGTTTGCAGTTGATTAATGTAAGGAATTGGTAATTAGTCTGTATTGTTGTCAGGGGGCATTCGCCACATATAAGCAATCATAGTTGTGGATAGCGGCAGCTTTTTGCGGCAGCCTCACCTTCCTAGCCTCACCGAACGAAGACTCGGCGGACAAAGACAAAGGAGTCTACCTGCAGGAGTCCACCAAGGGGGCCAGCTAGGGGAGTGCTCGCCGCACAGTAAGTATCATAGTTTTGTATCTCCCTGTTCTACTTCCTCTGCATCTAACACTACATGCTTCCTCCCTATCCCAGTCCATGTCTCCTCTTCTAGATTGCCTAGAAGGAGAGATTCTACCCACACCCGTAATCTGTCCAACCTCATCCACCCTCCTAGATCTCCCGGTGTTGACGTGGTGGTAGCTGGCGGACTATGGAACTGCCAGTCCGCTGTCCGGAAGGCCGATTTCATCTCGGCCCAGGCCTCGCTACTCTCCCTGCAGTTCCTGGCGCTACGGAGACCTGGATCACTCCGCAAAACACGGCCACCCCTGCTGCTCTCTCTGCCGCCTACACCTTCTCCCACACTCCACGACCCTCAGGTAGAGGTGGAGGGACAGGTATACTGATCTCCCCCCTGTGGAGATTTGGTATTGTTCCTCTTCCTCACTTCTCCCCCTCCTCCTTTGAATTTCATGCTGTCACTGTCACTGTTCCATGTAAACTGCACATCATTGTTCTTTACCGCCCTCCAGGTCCACTGGGGAGTTTCCTAGACGAGATGGATGCCCTACTCAGTGCCTTCCCTGAGGATGGCACTCCCCGTCTTACCTCTCGGGACTTCAACCTGCAGCTAGAGTCCTCCCAGGCCTCTGCATTCCTCCCCCTGCTTCAGTCCTTTGACTTCACCATGGCTGAATCCCCATCCACCCACAAGGCCGTAACCAACTGGACCTGGTCTTTACCAGGAACTGCGCCTCACCCAACATTACGGTATCGCCTCTACATGTGTCTGACCATTCCTTTCTGTCCTTCTCCCTCCCCTCCCCTCTGTCCCTAAACCATCTTCACCTGCTCCCACTGTCCTTGTCCGTCGCAACCTCCGCGCCTCTCTCACCCGCTGCCCTGTCAGCTACTGTCCTATCTTCCTTCCCCTACTGATGCCTTCTCTCAGCTACCTGCTGAAGTAGCATCATCCACCCTACTTTCCTCTCTCTCCTCCTCCTTTGACTTACTCTGTCCTCTATCCGCTAAACCCGCTCGTCTCCGCCCCCGCCCCTGGCTAACCGATTCCATTCGGGCTAACCGACTGAAGCTGCGTGCGGCAGAAAGGAAATGGAGAAAATCCAAATCCCCTGCAGCTCTGTCTGACTTCCACACACTCCTGGCTTCCTTCTCCACTAACCTCTCCTCTGCTAAGTCTGCATTTTTCCTTTCTAAAATTCAATCTTCTGTTTCCAACCCACGTAAACTCTATGCTACGTTTTCCTCTCTCCTCACCCCTCCTCCTCCCCCACCCCCCTCCTCTATACCGCCGATGACTTCTCATCCTTCTTTCACGAGAAGGTTGAGGTCATTCCGCAACTCCTTCCCCCAACCTCTCCCTCTCCCATCCCGCTACCTAAACCTCCCACTCCTCTGTCCTCCTTCTCACCCCTCCCTGACTCTGACATCCTTCAACTTGTTCTCTCCCACCGTCCCACCACCTGCCCTCTTGATCCCATCCCTTCCCCCCTCTTCCAGTCCATTGCTATGGACATCCTCCCCTTTGTCTCTAATGTCATTAACTCCTCTCTTTCCTCTGGCTCTGTCCCTCCTCCCTCAAATGCGCTCAGGTTGTCCCCTCCTCAAAAACCCTCTCTGAATCCTGCTGTCATCTCTAACTACCGACCTGTCTCTCTCCTCCCATTCCTCTCCAAAACGTTAGAGCGGGCTGTCTATAATCAACTGTCTGCTCATCTCTCACAGAACGACCTGCTTGATCCTAACCAATCTGGGTTCAGAGCAGGCCACTCCACAGAGACTGCTCTCCTTGCGGTCACAGAGGCTCTTCACATCGCTAAGTCCCGATCCCTTAGCTCCGTCCTCCTTCTCCTCGACCTGTCGGCGGCATTCGACACCGTGGACCACCGGATCCTGCTCTCATCTCTCGTCGAGATGGGAATCTTTGGATCTGTGTTGACATGGTTTGAGTCCTACCTGGCTGACCGGTCCTACCAGGTGGCCTGGAGAGGATCCTCTCTCCTCTCCCGCACCCTCTCTACCGGTGTCCCGCAGGGCTCGGTGCTAGGCCCTGTCCTATTTTCTCTGTACACCAAGTCACTTGGTTCTGTTATTTCTGCTCATGGTTTTTCCTATCACTGTTATGCTGATGACACTCAACTGTTTCTCTCCTTCCTCCATCTGATACCCAGGTCCCGGCACGGATCTCTGCATGCCTGGCTGACATCTCCGCATGGATGTCCACCCACCACCTGAAGCTGAACCTGGGGAAGACAGAGCTGCTCTTCCTCCCAGCGAAGGGCTCCCGATGATTGATGCATCAATCACCGTGGAAGGCTCCATAGTGTCTCCGTCCCAGTCTGCCAGGAGTCTTGGGGTAACCCTGGACAACCAGCTGTGCTTCTCGAGCCATATTGCAGCGATCACTGACGGACCTGCCGTTTTCTTCCTCCACAACATCCGGAGGATCCGACCGCTCCTCACCCAAGAGGCCACTCAACTCCTGGTCCAGGCCCTGGTGATCTCACGTCTGACTACTGCAACTCCTGGCTGGCAGGCCTTCCGGCCTGTGCCATCAAGCCACTGCAACTAGTCCAGAACGCTGCTGCTTGCCTGGTGTTCAACCAGCCGAAGTTCACCCACGCCACCCTCTACTCTCCTCTCTGCACTGGCTCCCCATCGCAGCACGCATCAGATTCAAGTCACTGGTGCTTGCTTTTCAAGCGGCCAGAGGTACTGCTCCCCCATACCTCCAGTCACTCATCACGCCCTACACCCCGTCCAGACCTCTCCGCTCCGCCTCCGCTGGCAGACTGACTGCCCCATCCCTCCGGGCGCCTGGCAGCCGCTCCTCGCGGTCTCGCCTCTTCTCTGTCCTGGTCCCTCGTTGGTGGAACGACCTCCCGCAATTGGTCAGGACTGCGGAATCACTTCCAATCTTCCGCAAGAGACTCAAAACCCACCTCTTCAGACTCCACTACCCCTGATCTCTGTCCATCTAGCTAAATTGTCTTCACCACTGTTCACTTGTTCAACACTATACTCTTTATTTAAAAAAATAAAAAAATATAAAAAAAAATTGTACATTTTGTAAACATTGTAAAATACCTTTTCCTTCCCGGTGTTACAGGTATGGTACGCAGATGCCTGCAATGATGTCTATTGCTGTATTCCTGCACTGATCTCGTGCGCTAACTGTGATTGTTCCTACCATGTATTGATGCACATCTTGTAAGTCGCTCTGGATAAGAGCGTCTGCTAAATGCTTAAAATGTAAAAATGTAAATGTAACAGGCAAGGCTGGTGAAAATGGTCAAAGTTTCTATACCCATAGCGAAGTGGGATAGGGATCACACCGTCGGTTCCTAACCGGGTGGTTAACAGCTACTACGGGGTCCTGATTAGATGCAGGACTAGGGATCGCTATCGACTGGGTCACCAGCCAGTCGGATCGCAGATGGCATTAAGACCATGAGAGATGGCCGCCGCATCCGGCTCAATGTACAGTCAGGCCACTATAAGCTGAAACCGAATGCGTAAGTAAGTGAGTAGTGCTTTCTGTGATCAGTATTTTTGAAAAGAAAATACTGGGAAGCAGAGAGGCTGAGGGCCCTTCACTCTGAGGAGTCGGGGGGGAAGGAACTCAGTGGAAAGGGATCCAGCCTGGACCTGCGCCCTAGAGAGAAGGAGGCTCGAAGGATCTAAGTGTTGAATCTTGGATGATGGATTTCATCCACCTCACTCCAAGTGAGGGGAAAAAGAGCTGCTTAGTAATGATTGACCCATTCTCAGGTTTGGTAGAAGCATACCCTACCTCAAAAATTGATGCACAAACTGTGGCAAAAATAATTTGTAGAGAAATAATACCTAGGTGGGGAATACCTAAAAAATGATATAGTGACAACGGACCAGAGTTCAATAACCAAACCTTGGACAAAATGGGAAAAATACTGGGAATCGACATGAGAAAACATTGTGCGTATCACCCACAGTCTGCAGGACTGGTAGAGCGAACTAATGGTACATTAAAATTAAAATTGAAAAAGGCTATGCAAGAGACAGGAAGAGGCTGGGTGGCATGTCTGCCCCTAGCTTTCACTAGTATGCGCATAACCAGGGGGTCAAGGGGACTCTCACCCCATGAAATAGTGATGGGAAAAGCCTATCACCTACCTCAATTTGGAGATAAAACATCAGAGGACAATCCCACATTGACAGACTATATGAAGAAAATGTTATCTAATAAACAAGAAATGTGTAAACTCTTACCTCCCCAGGAAACAGCTGAAATACCAGAAGAAAAGCTGCATGTCGGGGACTGGGTACTGATTAAAGATCCAAGGCACAAGGCGTGGTATCAACCACAGTGGAAAGGGCCGTATCAGGTGCTATTAACAACTCCAACAGCAATAAAGATTGTTGAGCGATCCACCTGGGTGCATCTGTCCCACTGCAAAAAGGTAACAAAGGGTGAGTAGGTACCTAAAAGAGTTGTGCTCAGAAGGGAGAAGTCCAGCTACAAAGGGAGGTATGAAATATAGAACACACCTGTCTCAAAACCGGTGAAGCAAACAACCCTCTTACTGAGATTTAGACACAGCTATGGCAAACCTCCAGTGGCGGGCAGTGGGGTCTTTGACCATATTGATGATAATCACGGTAGTCGGAACACCGATAAGAGGGAAGAGATTTGTAAAAGCACACGAATATGAAGATGCTAATGACAAACCACCACATGCATATGCAACTAATGCATGGTGGCGGTATGCTAATTGCACAGCACATAGCGTAAACAAGACCAACTGCTACGTATGCACACATCTACCGGCATCATCCGTAGCACCAAGGGTGACTGTGGACCAACTCCCGGGAATTTGATTAAATGTGTCCTAGACTATAACATGTGCCATAGGGCTCTCAACTCATACAGGAACACTTAAATACTTTGACCCGACCCACAAAATCACAAACAGGCTAACTGCTACGAATATAGTGATGGGAATAAATTGCACTGATCGACAAGGTTTATTACAAACCTCACCACAAAATTTGATTGCGACCATTATGGTAGTACCATATACCCCGCATAAGACCTTTGTAAAATGTGTACGAGGGAAGGGAACAGTCTCGGTGGGGGACACATCCCAATGCGATGGGACAGTGTACTCCCACTGTAAGAATAGAACCACCGGAACGCCCTTAAAGGGGACAAGGTGTTCCACGTTAGCACCTACAGAAAACGGCACTAGGGCAGTGGATGGGTGGTGCTGGCTTTGCGGACACAATGTGTACATAGCTCTGCCTAAGAAGTGGCATGGAACTTGTGCATATGTGATGCTAACTGACCATACATGGGTAATAAGTGCTGAAACACAGTGTCGTGCAAAAATATCCTTAGAGGATAAGCATGATGCAATATGGGGAAGTAATGTTCCAAAAGATCACAAACTTTGGAGTACAGGTAACAAAGTGGTTCTTAGTCTTTTTCCCCAAATGGGGGTGAGCAAATTAATGTTAAAGTTAGAGACAATAAACTACCGCCTGAGTGCATTGATCAATTTTACACTGAATGCAACCGAGAGTATAAAAAACGAGTTAACTGCACTTAGATTAATGACAATTCAAAATCGTATGGTCCTGGACCTCATGACTGCCTCCAGGGGAGGAGTATGCCACATAATTGACCCTTCGCTAAACCACGCCCCCCTTAGTTATTGTTGCTAAGTACGTCAAGCTTTCGGAGCCAGCATGGCGCTACCGCTGTCGTTAACTGCTCTCCCTGGAGAAATGTTATCCAATTTTTGGAAAATAGACAAAGAGATTTCCGATAGAACCAGACAGAAGAGCCTACAGTGTGCTTTCGAAGGTTATATCCAGGATATCACAATTACTCTGCAAAAAAATTAGGATAGAAGGGATAGCCTACAGATCACAAAGTAAAAGTGAATCACCTGGCAATTGAGACAGAGGACAACGACATTAAGGAGCAACACTGTTCCTGTAAAGCTGGGTAGGTCTTTATTCACTATTACAATCATTAAAAAGCAAAAGCAGTAGGCCTATATAACGTTACATTCAGTAGTAAGTTAGCTAGCATTAGCTAACTAACGTAACATTAGTAGCCTGTGCTGTAACGACATTACTCTGGTTAGCTCCACAGGTTTCTGCGCCCATTGACAAAGTGCTGAAATAGTAATGATAGTAACATCTTAACGTTAGCAAGCTGGCTGGATCACGAATAACAAAGCTAACATTTAGTCTAACTTTACCAACGTTGCAACCCGGAGCTGTATATCCAGACCGTAGCCACGTTAGCGTCGCTGGCTAAGCTTGCTAGCACCACGGATAGCTACGAACCTTACGATAATTTAGGTTAACCAGCTAACATCTGATAACAACAGCATAACATTATTTTACGGTTGATAAGAGTAATTACTGACCTTGGAGCAGACAAAGCTGTGCTTGTTGATCTTGGAGGTGTTCAACTGGCCATGAGGATGTCCACATAGCTTTATCCACAGGCTACACTTTTCACGATTTGATTTAGGTTTTGTAAAGGGAAAAAAACTTATATCTCCTTCAAACCTTTCTGGGTAACGAGTGTCACTGTTACACGTGCCCCAGGCACAACGTTTAACCATAATTTGCAAAAAAATCCGCAAAACCAGCTCGAAAATGAAGAAAAATTCAAATTTTTGCATGAAAGTCAACGGAGGGCAGCAAAAGACTGTCGGACTCTCTGTCGGAGTATGTAAAACACGGCGCTGTGATTGGCCAGTTTGCGTTTTGGGGCATGGTTTAGCGAAGGGTCAATTGGAACTGCGTGTTGTACCTACATACCTGATAACGATGCGGATGGTAAAACCATAGATCAAGCTATGGAAGGTCTTAAGAAATTAGCCCTGGCCCAACAAAAAGATCTAATGACTGATGATGAATGGTGGTCCTGGATAATGGGTGGGGGCTGGAAACAGTCCCTCACCTCTTTGGCAGTGTAGATTCTGGAAGTCTTGTTGTTACTAATGTTTTGCAGTTGTTGCGGTGTCCCAATGATCCAGCGGATGATCACCCAAATGATGCAAAGTACCCCGGCGTATCAGGCTTTGGCCCTGGAGGAGAAGGAAACTGATGAGTATGACAACCTAGATTCTGAAGAAGGACAATCTGACTCTGGGAATGAAGAGATAATTGATCCTTCAGACTAGGACGATACTGCCATGGTCTTGCAAAACTTGTTTAAAGATGTTTAAGCTTCTGCATTGAAATAAACTTGCTATGCTCTTCAAAATGTGAAAGTATTTTGAATAACTTCACCAATGAAGTCTCCAGCCTAAACACTGTACTATAGAATGGCTAGGGATAGATGTTAGAAGATATTCAAAATTGTATTATGTTTTATGACTATATGGGATAAATCATAAAAAGGAGGGATTGATAGAGAAATTCTGTGTTTAAAAGTGTTTCTGAATAACTTCACACGTTTTGACTAAATCTGTTTGCAGTGAGATAGCTAACCGCCACAGTCTCAAGGTCAGAGCGTGCCTGCCAAAAAAGATTACGAGGTTCTCTCAGAGATGGGGAAAATAACTGTCTCATGATGGGCGAGGCTATAGCATTTGTCTAATTATTATGTATAATAATCTCTGCTCTGCAGGAAAAGCGTTGTTCTTTGTCTGACAGGGAGACATTGAACCCCGAATGCATTGGGTTAAATAAACTCTGCTTGATTTTCTTCGAATGTTCTGTTTCTCATTTGGTGCAAGTATTCTCTATCCTCTTTTAAGGTATTCTGAATTCGTGAACCTAACAAGTTCGTTCACAAGGGCAGCTTTAGGAGCTAGTGATATTATATTTAGCCACCCAATTTTAAGGAGCGTTCTATCAAAATTAGGTTTAGCATTTGCATTACGATAGTTCGTGTTGATCCTTATCAGATTATTAGAAAAAATCCCACGAGAGGGTTTGAGTTTCAATAGACTACGGGTTTCTCTACGTGGAACACTGCGTGCAACACTCAGTTGAACGCTGACGTTCCGGAATCCATCCGCTGCTCAACGCAGTCCTCCCTGAATCAAACAAAAAACAAAGTCCGCGGCAGGGGAAAAGGCAACCCAGCACAGTTAACCTATAGAGATTTTATGAACTGTAATGCTCTCTTAGGGTTGTCAAGTCATTACTTGGTTCCTCCACCAGTGGCAAACCACAACACCGCTGGGTAGCTCAGACCATATTCAATCTACTCAGCTTCTTGCACTCTGAGAATGACTGTTGCCAGTTCTGCGTGTGCTTGGAGTAATCTTGGTAGATGCTGACCTTACGATCTTTCCATCGTACGTTTCCAATTCCTCTCGGCACATTCCATACACTTTCCTTTTGTTGAAATCTAAGAAATGTCATGATGAACACCCTATCAGGCCCATTCGGCTTGCAGGTACCCAATGACCGGTGTGACCGTTCCAGTATCACAAAGGTAAGACTACACGCTATCCTTCACCACTCGGACACTTCCGCCATTGGGTGTGTTTGAGTGGAATCTTACAGGATTCTACAATAGCCGGCTCAGTTAAGCTGTCAATCAGTGCATTTAGTGCATAAGTGGGTCTGGGTCCAACTTATATGTGTGCCTGGTGGTAGATTACCTTTTTGCACTGCACTAACCTTTCTTTTACTGGTCTTTAGCCCAGGAGGTGGAGTCTTTCCAGGAGGTAATGTCAGCAGTTGGTACAGAGGTTTCGCTAATCTGGAGAAATTGGGAATGTAGGTTCTGTAGTAAGAGAGAAACTTCAACATTGCAAGTTCCCGCACTGTCATTGGTCTTTTCTCCTTTAATGCCAGGACCAGTGCAATATCTGCTGGATCCATAGCATAACCTTGCTCTGACACTATTCGTACAAGGAAGCGCACTCTCCATCTGAAGACTTTACATTTGTGTGGGTTTAGCTTAATCCCATGTTTCTGATACCTCTGCAAGACTGTTTGTATGTGATTCACATGATCGTCAAAAGTGGAGCTGTGGACAAGGTTGTCATCCAGATACGGTTGACAGATAACATCCCTGAGACCCACCAGGCAGTCTTCCATATTACTTTGGAACTCTGCTGGGGCTCAGCTGAGTCTAAAGGGGATTCGGTTCCATTGGTAAAAACCCCAGGGTGTTATAAAGGCAGTCAGGGGATGACTCTCAGCATCCAGCAATCCCTGGTGATATACCTTCCCCTGATCCAGGACAGAAAATCAGGAACTGCCTTGCAAGGAGTCGAGCATGTCTGGTATCAGGGGAATTGGATGGTGGTTTGGTACAGACTTCTTGTTGAGTTCGCAGTAATCACAGCACAGCCTCAGACCCCCATCCTTCTTCCTCACACATACAATTGATGATGAATAAGGCGACCTTGATTGTGTTATCCAGCCACGGGTCAACAAATCTTGGAGATACTCTTTGACTTCATGGTGTACAGGTTTCGGCACTGACAGGTAGGTATTTCGCACAGGTGTCTGACCATGCAGGGTGATATGCATATTAAAAGATGGAATGCATCTGATGTCATCCTTGTCAAATGCAAAAGCATTGCATTCTTCTCATAATAGTTGCCTTGCAATCTGCTGTTGAGCATCACTGAGATGATCTAACTTCACGGGCGGATCCCACTGACTTGTTCCCTGAACCCGGCGTGCTGTTGTGCTCACCTCACTTTCCCGGCTGTTAGCTGGTGGATTGTTTTGTTCCATTTCCTTCTGTGCTGTGCCATTCCGCATGGGTTCTGCTGTAACTGGGTAAGCAGTCTTTATTGCTTGGAGGTGGCCCAGAGCACTCCCTGGAGTCTGCCTATTGCACTGCCTATTTGAATCTGGCATTTGCATTAACTTGAGCACTGACCTGGCTGTCTTCACTGTCACTGAGAAGGCTCTGCTCACTCTCTGAATGGTATTTGACTTTGACATCCTTTATCCCACCTGTTCACCACCTCCTCAATCACATTGAATCCAATAATCTGCTGTACAGCTATATTGGGGTCATTAGTCACCAGCATCGGAGCAAACAGTATCTTCTGTGAGTGAGGGTCGTTGTCTAATTGGAACTTTATTTCCATCCAGGCCGTAAGAGCTCTTCAAGTGGTCTGACGATGCTGTGGGGTAAGTGCTGTTTCCTCCAATCGTCATTTATGAGGCTGGCCTAAGCCCATGTAGACTTCTGTGTTTATTTCACTCAGTTTAGGAGGCTTCTTCTTCAGCTTATTTTGTCGTTCTTGTTCTAGACCAGCAGCCTCACTTATTCTCTCTATCTTTTTCTTTTTCTGCTTCATCTCACTGAGTCCTGTTTGGAATGCCTCGTCCTGCTGTATTTCCAATGTTTCCAAAGTAAGGAGAGCATGGAGATACTGCAAGAACTGCTCGGCATCCTCACCATCTTCTATCTGATCTAAGGTTTTCTCCGCCAGCCTGATTAGAGCGCGCCTGGTTCTACCCTGGAATCCCTCATCTGCTGGTACACTGCACTTTAGATACTGACACACTTCGCTGAGTTCCGGTTTCTCTAATGCCCATAACATTGGGCTTACCTTGTCCTGCAGCTGCTCTCAGCTGCTCATTTCCTTACTTTACGTCACGTTTGTGCTTTGTGTTCGAAAATCTGAATTTTACCTCCTTTTTCCTAGGATCATCTTGTGGTAAGAAGCTGGGTCTCTCTGCCATATCAACAGCTTCTCCTGGCTGGCTCGCCAAAAATATATAACACACCCAGAATTATGACTCTAAGAGGATTCTGGTGCCAAATATTTTAATTTGTAAATATGCAATAAAAGAAATACCCTAACCCTAACCCTTTTGGATGGCTAATACTGCATACAACTCATGTAGCTTCATCAGGGTGCTTTGTGAAGTGACTTCCTACCAGTGGTGGGCCGTCAGGGCCTGCAAGGCCTTCTCTGCTGGCCTAAAGAATCTGAATCACAGACTGATGTTAATTATATTTTTCCATGAATACTTATTAAATAATTCCAAATGGTCTGTCCGCTTCCTTTCATAGCTTTTCTGGTTGCGCTGCTTCCAGACGTGTATTTTCATATTAAAGCATTTAACCAATCACATTTCAGCCATCATTTGTTGCCAGGGTCAAAGAAATCTGCCTGGAGGCCTTCACAATCAGTTCTGCAGGCCCTGTAGCATAAAATAAGTGTTGATCAAACTGTTGCTTCAACCAATCAGATTTTGAGTTGGGGACACGAAGGCCTTCTAGAAGGCCTAGGTAACGTCAGCGTATTCACACCCTTTGATTAGATAGTCAGAGAGTGTCTGACTATGATGTAATGTGATTGGTTAAATGCTTTAATATGAAAATACACGTCTGGAAGCAGCGCAATCAGGGGAAAAGCTATGAAAGGAAGCGGACAGACCATTTGGAATTATTTAATAAGTATTCATGGACAAAATATAATTAACATCAGTCTGTGATTCAGACATTTGAGTGGACATTTTCAGCCCTAAAGCGAATTAAAACAATCAGGTTTTAGACCAAACCATAGCACTGAGACAGCACTTATTAAAGTTGTAAATGACTTACTGTTAGCATTGGACACTGGTTGTGTTTCTATTCTAGTGCTCCTTGACATAAGTGCTGCTTTTGACACTATTGACCACCAGATTCTCCTTCATAGGCTAGAAAACCTGGTTGGTTTGCGTGGACGGGCACTCTCATGGTTTAAATCATACTTATTAGACCGGTTTCAATTTGTGCAATTAGATCAAGAGTTCTCTGACTACTCTCAGGTTAAATATGGTATTCCACAAGGCTCAGTGCTGGGACCATTACTGTTCTCATTATACTTGCTACCACTCGGTAATGTTATTCGTAAACATGGTGTAAATTTCCATTGCTATGCCGATGATACACAGCTGTACATATCAATGAAACCAGGTGAAACACTTAAACTCACTCAATTAGAGGCTTGTATCTCTGATATAAAGAACTGGATGACAGTAAATTTCCTGCTTTTAAATTCAGATAAAACAGAGATGATGGTTTTGGGCCCCAAAAATTAAGGAACAAGTTGGATCTGCAGTTAAATGCAGGTGATTGCATAGTTACATCAAGTATTATGGTTAAGAACCTTGGTTTTATTATTGATCAGGACCTTACATTTGACACTCATATTAAAAACACTTCCAGAGTAGCTTTCTTTCACCTAAGAAACATAGCTAAAATTCGGCACTTTCTGTCATTAGAGGATGCTAAAACCTTGATGCATGCTTTTGTTGCATCGAGGCTAGACTATTGTAATGCCTTATTATCCGGCTCCTCTAGTAGCTCTCTAAAGAGTCTTCAACTAGTACAGAATACAGCGGCACGTATTTTGACTAGATCCAAAAAGTATGAGCACATTACTCCAGTGTTAGCATCACTACATTGGCTTCCTATTAAATATCGGGCTGATTATAAAGTACTGTTGCTAACTTTTAAAGCAGTAAACGGACTTGCACCTTTATATCTGACCGAAATGATTGCCCCTATAAGCCGACACGACTGCTTCGTTCACAAGAAGCCGGCCATCTATTACTCCCTAGAATTTTGAAGAGCACAGCTGGTGGTAGAGCCTTCTCTTTAGAGCTCCTCTGTTGTGGAACGGTTTACCAAGGCATGTTAGGGATTCGGACACAGTTTCAATTTTTAAGTGTAGATTAAAACATATCTTTTCAGCCTAGCTTACTGCCAAACATAGTCTAGGTGGAGAGATGGAGAAGGCCGTGCCTTAGTGTCTTATGGAGTGAGAAACTTTCCATACTGTCACCTCCTCAATGTGTTACCACCACTGTTATGCTGGTTATCCTTGATCAGGTGTGGATTGTTTGGAACTCTCACATGGCTGCGTGTTCTCTCTGTCCCTCTCCTAATAGGTATGCTGCCATAGCTTACACCTGTTGGGGCTAACTGTATATTTCCTATGCTTGTGCTCCCCTGCTCTTACATAGTGCTACTGGCTATAGCACTGCTTTTTCTGACTGCATGTTCTCTTCTCTGCCTCGGCCTCTGACTCCGGGGCACCTGCCCCGAGCCCTAGATCCTGCGAGAAGTGTGAGCTGCCCCATCAACCCTCACCCCCACGCCAACCCCAGTTCCTGGATCTGGACCCTCTCCGCGTGGTTTAGCCCCCGCTGACTACCTAACTCAGACTAACCTTGGACTGACCATGACATGGTCTTTTTGGACATACCCTGTGCCGGCCAGAAGAGGATGGGCTCCCCCCTTTTAGTCTGGTTCCTCCCAAGGTTTCTCCCTACCTAGGAGTTTTTCCTTGCCACTGTTGCCGTTAGGCTTGCTTTTGGGGTCTAGGCCTGGGTTCCCCCTCTGTTAAGCGTTTTGTGACAATTCTGTTGTGAAAAGCGCTATACAAATAAACTTGATTTGATTTGATTTGATGCCAGAAATACGACAGGGCAGGCTCGACTTTCTTGATGGAACTGAAACACATGGATAATCTGTACGACAGAGTAATTGAACTCTTTTTGAGGAAAGAAAGGGGGATGGATTTTGTGTACAAATAATAAGGATTTTTGGTGAGTAAAATGTTGCTATTTTCCTAAATAATATTGCAATTTTATGAGGTTATTATTGATGATTTTTTTATGTGTGTCGCAGCTGTAGCACCCCGGGTTTGTTTCTTCAGTAAAGGCATTTATTCTGGATACACGAGTTATCTATCTTCGATGCAACGGTAACGGGTGTCTGTTCGGTTTGTTTTTGCACTTTGTTTATTTATCTTTCTTCAGTCATGTTTCATTCTCGTTCTGTTCCACGTCTGTCATTGTTCCTGTTCGAGTTCCTCTCCTTGTCTTGTCATGCACTTCAGGAAATTCTATGTTTCGGTTTTTTAGGGAGGAGGAGGAACGCATAAAGAAATCTGCGTGCGCATAAAGCGGAACGTGAGAAGCGTACAAAGATGAGATGAGAGACGAGAGAGAATGACAGCGATAGTTAGAAGCGTGAGATAATTAGTGATTAGTAGTGTTAGTAACTTAATCTAAATCCCTAATGTTAGTAGATTAGTTGGTTAGTACTATATACATCTAACTAATATATACAAAGTGTAATTAGAAAGTAAGAAGGAAGTAAAACGAGATTAGAAACGAAGACGGAAAAACCGAAACATAGAATTTCCCGAAGTGCATGACAGAACGAGAATGAAACATGACTGAAGAAAGATAAATAAACAAAGTGCAAAAACAAACTGAACAGACACTCAAAACATAACAATAAGATGGCTTTTATAGCCATAAAATAGTTATTGAGGGGTGGATTGATTCAGACGGAGCACTACTGAAGGCCTAGGTGTGAAATGCATGGCCCGCCACTGCTTCCTACTACCATTAAAAAACATTTTTGTAGGCTACTTACATATGCATATTACTATACATAGGCTACTAATGAGCTACCAATAAATCAGTCAAATTGTATGTACTTACTATATTAATAGTCAGACAAACTGTATACCATAGCCTATATGTGTAATGATAATACTTGTATTACTTGTAATACTAATACCTATATACTTGCATTATCATTATATCAAATAAGCAAATGACAAAATAAAAAGCAAATACACATATACAATGGCACGCATTCAATGGCGTCTTCAAATGACATTTTTTATTAGGTCTGCAAACTGCATTTTTTGCCCATATTAACATCAATTAAACATCCGCAATTTGGCAGTACAACGGTACAATACTTTAAAATTTTGTTTTATACATGAGTGCTTGATAATTATATATTCAACATTAACAACACTCATGCGAATAACTAGTCTACTGTAATGGTACCCGACATATTCTCGAATGCGTTCGCTAGCATCACGTTAGTTAATCACAATTGCATTTTCCCTCGTGTTCGCTAGCCTCAACATTCTCAATGTAGCCTAATGAATTCAGTACGCTACCAACATCAATAAACAAACTTTGTGAACATACTCATGTGAACAAACAAAGCTATACATATCATGTTGTGTTAATATACTCGCTTACCTACAATAAAATAAATACAATACAGTTTTGGGTGGCGAATACTGCATACAACTCATGTAGCCTAATGGGGGTTATGCGCAACGTGTTTATGAGTTCCGTGTTTTGCTAAACGTGGCTGGCCATTTCCGGTAGACGAGATAATGGTGTTGTTCTATACAAGATGTTTACAGGAAAAGGGGATTAAGCTATACGCTTCCTCCTATATCCATGATTATGAGTGTACTAACGACATTTTTTTAAATACCTGTGCCTGCTGTCTATTACCTAGCGTTAGCTAGCTAGTACTAACAATTTTTTTTTAAAGTAGCCTACCTGTGCCTGCTGTCTAATACTTAGCGTTAGTGTTAGCTAGCTAGTACTAAAGACATTTTTTAAAGTAGCCTACCTGTGCCTGCTGTCTAATACTTAGCGTTAGTGTTAGCTAGCTAGTACTAACACATTTTTTTAAAGTAGCCTACCTGTGCCTGCTGTCTAATACTTAGCGTTGGTGTTAGCTAGCTAGTACTAACAATTTTTTTTAAAAGTAGCCTACCTGTGCCTGCTGTCTAATACTTAGCGTTAGTGTTAGCTAGCTAGTACTAACAACATTTTTTAAGTACCTGTGCCTGCTGTCTATTACCTAGCGTTAGCGTTAACTGGTCGGTTGCTCAACAGTTACCTATGTAGATCTTTTCACCAGTGTCAAACAGAGACAGGATGACTGCCGATGTTCGCATCAGGTCAGCCTGTCACAGGTCTATGCGAAAGAGCGAGAAGCCCCACAGCCTGAGAGTAGCGATGGTTCGCATAAGGTTGATCTGTTCGCATTCACCATCAGTTCCAGTTCAAGGATGGTAACGCTATGTCAAACTTCTCAAGGTATAAAGGCTAATCTGGCAATACGATCAGGACCCTCTTGACTATCTAATCTATCTAATCGTCATGATTTAAAAGGCACGATTTATACCAGCATTCCCATTTTGAGAAGTTTGGCATCAGGCCAAAGGCATCAGTCCAAAATAACAGCTGTTCAAGTTCAGTGTTGTTGGTTCAGTCTAATACATTTCAGCTGAAAAACGAGTATAGGCAAGGTTATTGGGGTAACGGTATTATAGTTAAGTAAATCATTGATTATCTAGTGGCATAATAGTATGTTATTAATCAGGTCTCTCAAAATAAAATTGATCACTATAAGATACAGTATTAACAACCCGTGCTATTGTTTTATTTAATTATCACATTGACCTTGTTGACTGGCGGAAGTGAGTAAGCACGTCTTCCGGTTTGGTCACGTGATGCTCGACATATACCCTATTGCCAGTTTTGTCTGTCGCAAAGTGAATATTTCCCGCCTCTGCCGAGATTGGCAATTTCATGGTGCGCAATAAAGGCGTTGGGCAGCGCAATAGGGGATGTGACAATGAAAACAGTCGGCGCTATGCAAGTTTGGTGTCAAATAATGAGTTTGCGATAACGTCCAACTAGACCACCTCTTAACTCAAATGCTGGCGCTCGCTCTGTGCAATTTGGTGACTTTATTGATGCACACATATGAAGGGTTATCTGAAATCACATGAGAATGTTATGTGAATATTGTGAATTTCCCCCCACGTTGAGGCAAATTGTCTGCAAATGGGGGCATAGCGGGGAGGCTTAACCCTCTGAGGTCCGTGCTAAACTATGAGATGGTTTTTGATTTTGGCATGGTCTGATATTTATCTCAATTTCATCAACTTAACACACACTTACTCCAAAGTGTTTGATTTTTTTTTTTGAAGGACAATCACAGCTACATTTGTATGCCATCAATAGTTTGGTCAGTATCATATGCAGCTTGTAAATAGATTTACAAACACACAAGTTAAAAATAGTAAATGTTTCTGCTGTCACAAAAGTTGTGAAAGCACACACTAAACTATAGTGACGAATTGTTTTGCCAATGTGCGTTTGTTCATCAAGGTATTGGTTATGTAAGGGTGTGAAAATAGTTTAGCACATCTGAGATCTAAATAGCTAAAAACCTGTTTTTATCAGAACTGGTCACATTTATTTCAGGCTGTGGGAGGGCTAAATGCTAAATACCTGAATATTCATTATTCATTGTCCACACCTCTAAGATCTGTCAGATGGGCCATCTCTGTCACAAAGGCCAGGCCATCAGACAAAGACAAAAGTCATCAGAGTAAGCAAGTCAGTGAGCCATGTAGAAGACAGAAAAACAAATACGCTTTTTTCATTTTGGAAGATTTATTGAAAACAGCACAAACTATATACAAAAAAATCTAAATTAAAACACGGTGAAACATTAAAACATCTTGTTTTTTACAGTCTTCGGTGCCACTTCTCAAAACAGTTTCTGGTCAACTGTAGGCACAAGGGCACATCACAAACCTTGCACTCCCATGGAGTGCACATCTTACAGAGTACGCATTTCTTGCGACCAACAGTAGCCCGTTTGCCAACATCCATAGTCTGTTTGCCAGTGGGCACAGGCACATGATCAAAAGTAGCCTGTTGTCTGGGTACCTTCTGTGAGACACCACGCAGCTGTGCAATGAGCTCCTCCTGGAAAGCCTTGTGAGCCATGGCTTCCTGTTGTCCCAGTGATGACAGTTCTTTGTGTAGGAGGTATGCATTTATGGCGGCAATGTCCAAGAAATGTAAAAACAATTTCCGGTACCATTTCATTGTTTTGGAGCCTCATCAGGAGCTGTCTCGGTTTTCCATGGCGGATGCCTGGATGCTTGTGAGACTGGTGTACGAATCCTGCGTGGCTTTTCTGTGGCAACTTGTAGAGGCGCTCTGGTCCCACTGTAAGAACTAACCAAAAAAAGGTTGTTAGGAAATGTGATATTTACATCATACACAAATCTCTACAGAATACAAACATCACATCTGGCAGAGGAATGCCACATATTACAAATCATACAGCCTAACAATAATGCACATAAGACACATACCTTTGTGTAGGAGTCCTGCGTGGCTTTTTTGGTGGAGAAGGATGAGGTTTTTCTTCAACATCGTCGTCACTGTAAACATAAAAAGCAAAAGGTTGTAAGGACACACAATACATTAGAACATTACAGTGAATAGGCATTGTGAAATGTGACAGTATTTTTACATAGATCTTGAGTAGCTACATATTGCAATTTGTTACGTTGCAAAAAGCATAATATGTAGTCACAAGATGCGGAACTCATATATTTACACGAGTATTTGAAAACAAGCTAAATAAAATAAATGCACCATACAGATCGCAAGCGTCGACACAGACAAGATGCGACATAAAAGTTTTTGTAACATTTTAGGCTGTTTGAAAGGTATTTTTACATAGATCTTGAGTAGCTACATATTGCAATTTGTTACGTTGCAAAAAGCGTAATATGTAGTCACAAGACGCGGAACTCATATATTTACACGAGTATTTGAAAACAAGCGAAATAAAATAAATGCACCATACAGATCGCAAGCGTCGACACAGACAAGATGCTACATAAAAGTTTTTGTAACATTTTAGGCTGTTTGAAAAGGATTTTTACATAGATCTTGAGTAGCTACATATTGCAAGTTGTTACGTTGCAAAAAGCGTAATATGTAGTCACAAGACGCGGAATTCATACATTTTCACGAGTATTTGATAACATGGCAAATAAAATATAGTTACTTACTCTTCAGTAAGGTCCTCATCTGGATCAATTCTAAATTGAAAATGCTGTCTCTCTCCATCTGAATCCTCTTCAGAATCGGGACATGATGAGCTCTCAAACACTCGAATGCAGAAAATCTTGCCATCTTGAATAAAACTTGTCTTTCTCAAAACACAAATTGTCAGGACATTTTATGTGTTGTTTACGCCGGCGTTTTCACACTTGGCCCGACGCCCCTCCCCACGCCCCTCCCCAAAACTAACACCGAGTTACCATGTCAATAGAAGGGGGATGGTCCTGCCAGGTGAAAAAGAGAGTGAAATGCAAGGTTTACTTTTGGTCTAATTAACCTAATTTTAAAAATCCCATATTATTTGCCAGTGCTCAAATCGTAAAGTCCCGATTCTAAGGTTTCTGTCAATGTTTTTGCCGCGTATGTATGATAAAATATCGCGAAGTTAGAAATAGTAATATACTTTTATTGCTGCTGGGAGCGGCGCCGCTCCCGTCGACCTCAGGGGGTTAAGGCATTTCATTTCTTTCTTTTTTTTATTTCTAGTTTTATAATAATGAACCACATAAAACAGATTCCCTTCTTTCAGGATAATGCACCTTTGGAAAATATGCACATTTTTACACATCTCACCTCAAGGACATGAACCAGAGCCTCACTTGAATTCCTCAGCCTCTTTGGAGGAACAGATGCAGAGGGGAACAGTGATGGCAGTGCACACAGTATCCCGACAGCCTGTTCAACTGTTGAGGAGAAGATCCATTACTTTTACCTTTTACACTTAGATAAAATGCATTAAAGAGGTCAAATGGTTTTAACTGCTTTAACTGGTTTTTCGGATGGTTTTAACTGTACAGCAGTCTCCTTCGGCAATTTCCAAAGCTTTGAATATCTAGCTATATCTCTCAGATCAAAATCACCCACCCTTGTTATTACTCTCTATCGCCCTCCTAGACATTGCCCCAGCTTCCTACCTGAATTTGCTGAATTCAATGATACTTTGTCCTATAGGTGAGTAACATTAAATCATTTATATCAATGCTTGTTTTGTTGGTGCTAGTGGTTGAACGGGAAGTGTATTGTTTTGTGCATTGTCATTTGTGGTCAAATTTCTGGTTTGTAGGCCTACTTTGTACACTAGGCTACTACTCCCTTTCATTATCCTGCCATGCTGGGCAAGGTTGGTCTTGACTTGAACTTGAACTCATGTGTTCGGGTAACAGACATGAATATTTTAAGAGCACGTAATATAAGAGTCGGTACTCTTTGACGGCTTTTAATACATTACAACGTTCAAAGTTTTCAATTGGAGGTCTCATTCTGTAACATATTCACTATCTATTTCTGATATCCTTTGTCATAGGCCTAATTGTCGAATTTGCAGCATGTCTTTACCGTTGCCAGGCCTGGTCGCGTCAATGTGCTTTTACTTTTCCAGTTGAAAATCATGGACATAGGGCCTCGGGAGGTGTGTTAGCCCTGGGCCCCGAGGAGGCTTAACGCGGCCCTGGCCAGAAAGGAAGTAGGCAGAGACGAGTGAAATTGCTCAAATAGAGTACCGGGATGAAATTGGTATCGATCTTCTCGTCTTGGAGGAGAGGCCTACAGCGCTGTAGCCCGGACGGACCTACTGCCCCTGAATACAACCAACTTGCAGATTTTATAAATAGGCTCTGCTTACCTTATTCCCTATGGCCAGGGTTGTATTGAAAGCAGCAGCCCCGCTCAGGTCTCCGGCTCCTCTGATGCCCCTCCTGGCTGGCTCGCCAATTAATGTGGGAGAATCAGATCTCAGCCAGGGCCAGATAGACTGAATGATCCCAAACCACATTTAATACTTTAAAAAAAATAAAGCCTCGGAGCTTAACATAATCACCACACCCACCTGACTCAACCCCTCCCCATGATCTCATGGCATTCCATTCTCCCTCATGACCACTTTACCCTTATGTGTTTACATTTTCATAATTTAATTCTACATTTTTACATTTTATAAATTATTGTAACGGTGAGCAGCTAGCTTAGCCACAGGAATGCTAGCTGCTCTCCATTTAGTTTGAGTGTAGCATGCTAGGTGGCTACATATTTGTAAAACTCAATTGAGAAAATGAATCATTATACCCGGGTCAGTAAAAAGAGTTGTTCAGTTCGAACGAATCATTCACGAACTGCACATCACTACAATGCATCTCCCCCCTGATCATTTCAACAGGCCCCTGTCAAGCCAGGGCCCCTGTGCAATTGTATACATTGCATATCTGCTAGCGCCGGGCCTGCAAACCACTATCTGGTGTGTCTGTGCTCTGTGAAGTCTTCTTTGTCAGGGCTTAGCTGTGTATGTTTACTGATTTAGCTAACGTGGCTACTTCCCAGTAAATGACATACTATTCAGCTAGATTATCTAACTAGCTTGCTGTCGAGAATATCAACACAGTTACAGTGGAACTGGAGAATGGTTTGCAGTAAATTCTTGCCAAAGTTTACATTGCATCAACCAGTCTCACACATATAGCTTACACATTCGATTAATATGTCATTAACGTTGTAAAGTAACAAGACTGTTTAAAAAAAAGACATGCGTTGCATGTGTTACTTTTCAAGCTAAGAACTAACTGTCATCCTACTTCTCTCCCCATCACATGTCTCCTTTCTGATTTTCCACACTGATCCTTCACCCCTACTGCTGATTGGCCATGCATTACAACTAGGTAAGTGAAATAAACATTTATAATATCTTAGATATATTTCAAATAACATTGGATATTTCAACACATTTCAACAGCATTGCAATATAGCAACTCTTTATTAAATCAACCACTTTTTTCAACTGGGTTACAGAAGCATCAGTGGAAGATGGCTTTGTGTATTGAGGTTAGATGCTGCACATAATTTGACAATTCTCTTTCAAATTGCTTTGAAATTCAAGTTTCAAGTTGCTCAAGCGCGGGTCCATTGTATGGAACCTGAAGGCATGGCACTGGCATAGGCCTACCAGTTTCCATCACATGCGGGGTTAGATGCGTGCTTCTGTTTGTTTGCATTCTCATGCTCATTAACGCCCGTGGTATTGCGTCCACCCAGTAGATTTTTCCATCAGTGCATATTTTGGCTATCTTTGCTTTTAGACTGCCATTTGCCTTTTCCACCATTCCTTGGGACTGTTGATGGTACACACATCGAAATCTTTGTCTGATCCCTAACATTTTAGTTACAGTTTTCATCATTTTGGCTACAGAATGTGGTCCATTATCTGAACTGATCTTGTCTGGAATCCCAAACCTGGGAAACACTTACTTACATAAAAACTTTGCCACTGACTTGGCATCTGGACCACTTGTAGGTGTTGCCTCTACCCACCTGCTAAATCTATCCACCACCACCAGCATGTATCTCTTATTCTGGACTCGCTCGATGATATCCACATAATCTATCATGAGGTGTCTAAAAGCTCCATCAGGTGGTGGGATGTGCCTAATTGGCACTTAAAAAGCCTTCCTGTTATTATATGTTGCACAGACTTCACAGTCATTTAGTGCTTGATCCACTATACTATACTTTAATGACTTCCCCCCTTGCGCAATGGTCTTGACCATGTGCATCCTTGATCATGGTGTGAATTAGTGATACAAGCACTACAAAGTGTCCTACCGGTCCTCTCCACAACCCCTTGTGGGGGCCATACGGGCACTTGATTTACGACCATCATTCCACATTTATCATACAACACCTTTACCGGTCCGGTCAGCGGATTAGGGAGACACGACACCTCCCTTTGTTGCCCATCCAAACACCTTTTTTTCCCTCTTTTTTTACTTAATCCAGGCTGCTGCCCTCAATCTTCATGCACACTTTTTATGCACTCAATTAATTTGCAATCACATTCAAATTTGTACTCATACCCATGAGAATACTATGAGACACTTCTCTTTCAAGACCTTCACATAATGAACAGTTGCATAACAACAGGCTCACTATCACAGTGAGGCAACTTCTGCAGCTGCTTCCATTAAATCTTCTCACTCACTCTCCTCTATGAATAAGCAGTCCACCAATTCCTCGTCTTTCATTTTTTCTAGCACATATAACTTCTCACCAGGTAAATCACAATAAGCAATTGTTATATTCCCAAACTCATCACATGAAAATGTATGAATACCCATTGAGGTTGTTTTGTGTCATTCCTATTTTACCCCTTTTTTAACAGTAATTTTATTGTATTGACTCATCATAATTTTTCAGTTTCCAAAACTAGGAAAAACTTGCCTCAAGACAGCAGGTGTTACATAAATTTACTCTGAATTAATTTAGCCTGAATTCTCCTGTAAAATCCTCTATCGCTTTTAGGCGTCCAATTCACCCTACTGAATTTAGGAAACAGTCCCACGAGTGGGGCTACCCCATATTAGTATCATGTCCTGCTTACCCTCACCTAACACTAATTTTCCAGAAAACAGTCTCACCCTTTATCTATTTTCGGGATGGTGTTATCCACCACAGACTGCCACAGGCCCTCAGGCCGGTCTCCCATCCTCCTGCAAAAATAGAAGGGTAGAGCTCCCTGGACCATTCTATGACGTTCCCCGTGCACGGTTGACCATTGGAGTCACTGCGGCTGATCAGCAGTGGATGTCACCACCACATCCTTTTCACCAAGAATTGTGGAAATGTGTCTCTGTGGAGTGGCCTGCCTTGAACCCAGATTGGTTAGGATCAAGCAGGTCATTCTGTAGGGGATGAGCAGACAGTTATTTATAGACAACCCGCTAGTGTTTTGGAGAGGAATGGGAGGAGAGAGACAGGTCGGTGTTGGAATAGACATGAGAGTCTGCAATTCAACTAACCCCCCTTTTTGTGTGTCTTCCCCCCTGATGTGTCTTAAGACAATGGCCACTTGGTCCCTCTCTCCTACCCTGGGTGTAATCTCTTCTCTTTGAAACCTCATCCTGTGTGAAAACAATTACTGTGTGAGATGTGATTAGCATCAGAACGAAGGGTGCAGGAGACCCGCAATGTATAAAGTACCACCATTCTGTGTACATCTTTGTTTATTTGTCAATCTGTACTTGAGGGGACAGACCCAGTATGTTCTCTACTCTATTAAAGAAATACATTTTGAAACACGGAAACAAATACTTCAGCCTGCATACATTTTTCTACTAATGAAGGTACGAAGGAATAACTTTAATTATTTTTAAAGAAAATTCCACATCAGTCGGTAGTTGGAAATTAAAGCAGGATTCAGAGAGGATTTTTTGAGGAGGGGGATGACATGGGCGCTTTTGAGGGGAGAAGGGACAGAGCCAGAAGAAAGAGAGGAGTTGATAACATTGGAGACAAAGGGGAGGATGTCCATAGCAATGGGGGGAAGTAATGGGATCGGAGGGCAGGTGGTGGGACAGTGGGAGTGAACAAGTTGAAGAATGTCTGAGTCAGGGAGGGGCGAGGAGGACAATGGGGTGAGAGGATTAGGTAGTGATATGGGTGAGGGAGGGTTGGATGAGGGTGAGGATGGGGGGAAGGAGTTACGAATGTCATCGACCTTCTCGCAAAAGAAGGATGCAAAGTAATCCGTGGTTAGAGAGGAGGGGGGTGGTGGAGGAGTAGGGGTGAGGAGAGAGGAGAATGTAGAGTTTTTGAGGAATAGAAGCAGAAGATTGAATCTTGATTCAAGATTTAGCAGAGGAGAGGTTAGAGGAAAAGGTAGCCAGGAGTGTGTAGAAGTCAGTCAGAGCCACAGGGGATTTGGATTTTCTCCATTTCCTTTCTGCTGCTCGCAGTTTGAGTTGACCAGCCCGAATTAAGTTTGTTAGCCAGGGGTTGGGGGGTCGGAGATGAGCAGCTTTAGAGGAGAGAGGACAGAGTGAATCAAAGGAGGAGGAGAGAGAGGACAGTAGAGTAGATGAGGCTACCTCAGCAGGTAGCTGAGAGAAGGCATCAGTAGGAGGAAGGGAGGATAGAACAGTAGCTGACAGGACAGCAGGGGAGAGAGAGGAGCGAAATGGAGAAATTGTAAGGCTAGCAATGGCCCTGGAGGGATTAGCTCTCAAAGCACTCTTGGACCTGTGTCCTGACACCACGCCCACCTATCAGCTCCTCTGCACAGTGCCAAAAAGGCACTTCGGCAAAGTGACGTCATTCCTCACACTCAAACAGGAGCTGCACAGGAGGAGAGATGGTTCGCCGAAAGCATCGGATTGCTCGATGCCGATGTCCAGCGCCTGGCAAAGCAGTCTTACCCACAGCACCCGGGAGAAGTCTGTGACGGCCCGTCCCTTGACGCCTTACTGTGGGGGTTACGACTGGCACGCCTCTGAGAGCAGGTCCGCATCACCAGCCCTGCTACCCTGAACGAGGCCCTGGTGAAAGCAGAAAAGCTTGAGGCTATCCTAGATGAGGAAACACCAGTGCATCGGGCGTTCCGGGCAGACAATCGAGGACGAGACAGCACCAGCTAGGGCAGCGACCCGCTCCAACACCTCCTGCTACTACTGTGTGAAGCAAGGCCACTTTGCCAGACATTGCTGCAAAAGAAGGCAGGCGAAAAGGTGCCTAACAGTGACGAGAGTAGACCACCTAGGAAGCAGCAGTCATAGCCTGTTCATGGAGTGCTACATCGAGGGGAAGCTGGTCAACACACTCGTCGACGCTGGCTCCACCATTAGCCTGATGCGACACGACCTGTTCCCTGAGGTCACTAACTGGTTCCACACCACCACCAGGCTGGAATGGTGACCGGGCAAACAGCATACATGCTGTGCTGTAAAAAGCAGTTTTTACACCTGGGTGAGAAATCCATCTTGCATAACTTTTTCCGGGCCCAGATTTCCAAACCCTGCATCCTGGGTCTCAACGCTCTCGCTGCTGATGGAGCTGTAATCAACACAGCCGCACATCAAATCCTGGTCAACAGGGTGGTCACCGCTCCCCAGCAAGCTCCCCAGTGACTCACCATCAGCAGCACGTACCCCGACATCACCGACGCCTGCAACCGGCCAGACATCACCACACCGACGTCAGTGGGGTAGAAGTCGGAGACCACTAGCATGGTTCGGTGACTATGGGCCAGGTTAGATGCAAAAAAAGTTTGAATATGTAATATCAGATGTGATCATTTGGTCATTTCATGAAGCACCAGTGTGTAGCAGATATTTCGTCACCTGAGATGTCATTCAGGGTGGGCAACGGCGGTTGAAAGAAGGGGCTGTTCCGGTGTTGTTTGCGTGGAATGACTACTCTCTGCTGGTAGCCAGACCAAGTGTGTGGGAGAAAATACAACGACCAGAGGATGAGCAAACAGAGGAAGAGATGGATGTTACTTCGGTTCTTCGCTGCCACGATTATCATGCTAGACCAGAACCAGCAGCTTTGGACCTAGCACAAAAGAAAATAGAGGCCCAGCAGCTTGAGATTGAAGAGCTACGAAAGAAGCTGGAGGAGGTTATGCTGCAGCAGTCATTTGCCTTGGAGAGGTTTTCATGATCGGATGATGACATACAATTTTTTACCAGATAAGTTAATGTCCTATATCCTATACCCTCTAGATTTGTGTTCATGTTCAAGGATTTAAATAGTTTATCTCCACCTAGTATACTAAAATACAGACAAAATAAGTATATGCAGGTGAACTTGTATACAGTAATGTACATACACTCACTGGCCACAAAAATAGGTAATGCTACACCAGTTTTCCATAAGTTTTTTTCTCAGGCTGTGTGGCTTCTTGCTCTTTCGTATAGATCTGTGACAGGCTGCCCTGATGCTAACATCGCCAGTCATCCTGTCTCTGTTTGACACTGGTGAAAAATGAGGAAGACAACATAAATCTCTACATAAGTAACTGTTATTGAGCAACCGACCAGCTAACCTCACTAGCTAGCTAGCTAATGCTAGGTAATAGACAGCAGACACAGGTACTTACTGTTTTTTCCCATTAGTACTAGCTAGCTAATGCTAATGCTAGGTAATAGACAGAAGGCACAGGTACTTAAAAAAATGTTTGGTAGTACTTATCCTCATAGTCGTGGATATATGAGGAAGCATATAGTTTAAAGCCCTTGTCCATTTTGCTCATAGGAGCCGTAAATTTCGACTTGCATATCCGATGCACAACGGATATATTATTTTTCGGCAGCTCCTGTAGGCATCTTGTGTAGAACAGCACCATGATCCCGTCTACCGGAAATGATCAGACCCATTTAGCAAAACACGGAAGTCCATTGCACATAACCCGTACTGGTTTAAATAATTCATTAATTTAAAAAATTTAAAATAAATAAAAAGGGTGTTGTCAAGCAGAACTGTGCAATCTCCCAAATAAAAAATGAAAAACATGTATAAATAAATATGAATTAATGAAAAAAAATAGCATAGCAATTCTGAATGAAAAAACCCCATTTAGGGACAGAATAAAAATAGTTACTGCATGCCTCATCCTTACCTAGTTTAGGATTTGATTTATTTGAAGACTTTGTTTATTTTTATTTTTTTATTTTTTATTCTGTTTTATTTTTGAAAATGGTAAGTCCTTTTACCCCACTAAAGCATATTAACAAACTCTTTCAGGTCAACTATGTGCCTGAAATGAAAAGATGGAGACGATGGACCGAGACCTGTCCTACTCCATGGCCGGAAGATGGAACATTTAATCAGATTATTTACATGGAGTACAAACTATACTGTGTAAAAAAGAAAAAGAAGCTTCAATTATACAAAAACGTAAGGAGGATCCGGGCTTGTCTTAATCAATGAAAAGTTCAAGTCCAACAGATACAGGCAGCCGCAAACCAGCTGATGTCAAAAGAACAAAGGAAGAGGAAATTATGAAGACATGTGCTCTGGAACAAGCCCTGCGCCCAGCTGAATTTGTAGATCCACCTCCTGCATACGCCAACCCAAGTGTGCCATCTACAGGTTTGTACCCATCATTACAGATGCTTATGACACAAGAAGATAAAGAACCACCCCCCGGAAGAAAAACTATTCGTCTGACCGGAACAATCAACATCAAAGGGTCCATAGGTCGAGAACCAAGCACAACAGCGGAACCTACAGAGGAAGCCACCATCATCCCAATACAGAGGACGCCCATCTCAGAGAAAGATAAGGTCAATTAAAAAGGGAACAACAAGCTCCCTGAAACACCCCAGATAGATCCACCCCAAGGCCCACAACAGAAGATGAGAGATCTGGAGAAGAAGGAGACACTGGATACCAGCAAGTAGCAGTAACAAGCGAAAACCTGGAGGGAATGACTCCCGCAGTCTGTTCCGAATATAAAGAAGAATGAGTGACCAGGCCAAAGAAAAAGCCTGAGAGGCAGAATGCCCACCCTTGAGAGAATGGTAGTAGGAAGATAGAAAGGGGAGCTATAGTTCACCACAGAATGAACAAGGAGTGCCAGCTCCAACAGCTCTTCCCAAGAAGAAGAAGAAGAGGGAAACCAATGGACCACCAAAATGGAAAACAGCCTAAGAAAAATGGGAGAAATGGAAGAAACTGCGAAAGAGGCGCTGGGCCTGAATCCAATGGAAGACACCAGAGAACTAATTACTAAAAGAAAAGCAGGTTGTGCTGTAATAGAACTGAACGGATTAGACAATTTTGTTTTAGAAATAGCATTAAAACCAGGCACAAGTGCACAACAAGCAGAACTAAGAGCTCTGGCGAGCGCATGTTGGATAGGAAAGGGATCGGAAATGAATGTGTACAGTTATGCCATGTATGCATGTGGAGTCTGCCATTGGGAAGGAATTTGGAGGGAAAGAGGATTCCTTACTGCAGAAGCAACTCCTATAAAAAATTCATGGGAAATTGAAAATTTACTAGAGGCTGTAAAAGCACCAAAGAAATTAGCAGTAGTAAAATATTCAGCACATACTAAAAGTACAGATCCAATAGCAAAAGGCAATAGCAGAGCAGATGAGGCAGCAAAAACAGCAACAGATTTAGAATATCACCATTAATAGAAGTAAAAGAGGTACCCTAACAAGACCTAACAGAGGCCCAAGAGGCAACCACAGAAAGAGAGAAAACTGACTGGACAAATACAGGTTGTCTCGTGGACAAGAATACAGCAGTCTGGAGACAGACCATGACTGGAAGAATAGTTGCACCAAGCAGCTTGACACCGCTTCTTTGAAGAGCGGCACACGGTGTCTGCCACTCTGCAACGGGGGAAATGATGAGAGTTCATCCCAAATTGCACAGAGCATGTAACACTTTTTTTGGCCACTTGTCAAATATGTCAAGAATCAAGTATCATAAAAGGAATTCCAACTACACCAGGATCAATGCCACCACCGGTGGGGTCCATTTACCCATCTGGTAATGGACTACATAGACATGATTGAGTGAAAAGATATTGCCTGGTAATAATTGATAGATTTTCAAGATGGGTAGAGGCATTCACAACAGCTCATGCAGATGCCAAAACAATAGCTAAGAGCTTAGCTATGGAAATATTTCCAAGATTCTGAGTTTGCCAAACCCTTAGCAGTGATAATGGTTCACACTTTAACGCAGAAATTGTAGACAGTCTGTAAAATGTTAGGAATTAGACAGAAAGTGTGTCATGTGTCTACCATCCCCAATCAGCAGGAATAGTAGAAAGATGTAATGGCACACTAAAACAAAAGATAGTAAAGGCATGCAGAGAAACTAAGTTAAATTGGGTACAGTGCCTACCACTAGCTCTCATGACTATGAGAAATAGTAGAAACAGATTTACACATTTAACACCACACAAAATGGTGACAGGAAGGGTCATGGTGACCCTGACCAGAAACATCAGTACCAGGACTGGAAGTCCTAGAAGCAGAACTAGGAAAGTACCTGAAAGGCCTAACCCATGCTGTAAGATCTGTATTTTCACAGACTAAAGAAGCCGACACGTCCGCCTTGCCGCCCCAGGTTCGCTAGCCGAAGCTATCTCTATAGCTGAGTGAGCAGAAGTGGTCCTAACACCCCAAGCGCCTGCTCGCCGCCCACGGGTCAGGACGCTCACCAGTGACGACAGCGACACAGAAGAAGCAGCACCAGCGTGTCAGGTCCGCCATCCCGAAAGCGTTGACCCGGGCTGCTAGCCGATGCTATCGCTGCAATGAACGGGCACATTGCACGGGACTGTCCGGTGCCGGCTCCTAGGCCTCGCCCCACCGCCATGGAGGGAAATTAAAGTGGGGCGGCTCAGTGAGGGAAGAGCCGCTCCGAGCTCCAGTCCCTCTCCAAGGTCACCGCTCGCTGGCTGGATGAATCAGCTGCATCCGAGGCCTGCAGCTGCACCCTGCCTGGCACCACCGGTGCATTACCTGTGGCATGGACCCCCACTGACGAGCTGATGCAGACCATGACGGGAAAGAAGAAGGTGCACGTCTGCCTCGGTGATCAGGAAGCGACGCATGAGTTCTGGCTGGCCGACATGGCTGGATGACAGCCCATGCATCATCGGCCTGAACTTGATGACACGATGGAAGGCGTGTGTGGATGTCCCACAAGCAGTGTTCCAGTTTGGAGAGCAGGCCGTAGCCCTCCTGTCCAGTCGCCGTCAGAAGCAAGCTTACTGCCAGACTGCGGCCTCACCCAGTGCCGCCCCACCTGCACCGCACGCCGCCACTCCCCAGCCACAGGCCCACAGCATCACACCGACAGCCCCCGCTCCCCAGCCACAGGCCCACAGCATCACACCGACAGCCCCCGCTCCCCCAGCCACAGGCCCACAGCATCACACCGACAGCCCCCGCTCCCCAGCCACAGGCCCACAGCATCACACCGACAGCCCCCGCTCCCCAGCCACAGGCCCACAGCATCACACCGACAGCCCCCGCTCCCCAGCCACAGGCCCACAGCATCACACCGACCGCCGCCACTCCCCAGCTACAGGCCCACCGCTCTGCGCCACCGTCGCCACCACCCGCCTCGTCTGCCCTGCCGACCAGCGAAACGGCTCGGGCTGTCCACGACCTGTGGCAATGCAGCAGCAGTGCCCTGGACCCCACACAGCAGCAGCAACTGCAGCAGCTACTCTGGGAGAACGCCGACAGCCTCACCGCCAGAGATGAGGACTGCAAGCGCACGGGGCTGGTCCAACACAGCATAGACACAGGCCCTGCCCCACCCATTCGCTTGCGTCCCTACCAGCTCACCCTCGCTAAGCCCCAAGCCGCTGAGGAGCAGATTCGGAACATGGTGGCCGCCAGAGTCATTGAGCCGTCGGACAGCCCATGGGCGGCCCCCGCCGTCCTTGTGAAAAAGAAGGATGACAGCTGGCGCTTCTGCATGGATTACCAGCGCCTGAATGCAGTCACCAGGAAAGACTCCTATCCACTGCCACGCATCGACAACGTGTTTGACTGCATCAGCGGCTCCAAATGGTTTAGCTCGCTCGATCTGCGGAGTGGCTACTGGCAAGTGGAGCTGGCTCCGGATGCCCGACACAAGACCACCTTCACCATAGGACAGGGTCTATGGCAATTCTGTGTTATGCCGTTCAGGCTTTGCAACACACCGGTCACCTTCGAGCGCCTGATGGAGCGGGTGTTGAGCCAGGTACCCAAGCGGCACTGCATTGTCTACCTGGATGACCTTCTCGTACACACCAGCGACTTCGAGGGGGCCCCATGCCACCTGCGGAAAGTCTTCGCTGCCATCCACCAAGCCGGGCTGCGTCTGAACCCGAAGAAGTGCCAGTTGTTCCGGAGGGAAACCGCATTCCTGGGGCACGTGGTGAGCGCTGGCGGCGTGGCTACTGACCCGGCTAAGATCGCTGCTGTCCACGACTGGCCGCCCCCCACCAACGTCAGCAACCTGTGGAGCTTCCTGGGCCTTGCCTCCTACTACCACAGGTAGGACCCTTGCGTCCAGGCTTTTAACACCCTTCAAACCGCTCTCTCATCACAGCTCCTGTGCTGGCATACCCCGATGCCAACCGGCCATTCATCCTGGACATGGATGCCAGCAACGTGGGCATTGGCGCCGTCCTGTCTCGGCCAAGTGACAGTGGAGAGCAGGTAATTGCATACTACAGCCGTGCTTTGAACAAAACAGAGCGGATTTACTGCATTACCCGCTGGGAGCTCCTTGCTGTCATTGCAGCTCTGCGGCACTTCCGGCCCTACCTGCACAGCCCCAGGTTCCTTGTGCGGACCGACGATTCTTCCCTCACTTGGCTCTTGAACCAGGTGGCCCGCTGGTTGGAAATGCTACAGGGGTATGACTTTGAGCTGAGGCACTGCCCAGGGCGACAGCACGGCAACACGGATGCCCTGTTGCGGCGTACATGCACAGCGGTTGGCTGCGAGCACTGTCCCCAGCAGGAAGCCTGGGCCCAGTTGGCCCCAATGGTGACCACCCTGAGGACTGTCGATGGGGAGGTTAGTTGCCTTTCCCTCTCCCCCGCCCAGGTCCAAGAAGTGTAGGAGCAAGACGCGGAACTCATTCACGTGCAGAGTTGGCTGGTGGCTGGGAAGCGGCCAGAGTGGGCTGACGTAGCCACCCTGGACACAGAAACTAGAGCTTACCACTCCCAGTGGGCTAGCCTAGAGGCGTGGGACGGAATCCTCTATCGGCAGTGGTGGGCCCCAGGCCCCTACGTGAACTGCTGCGACCTCTGCATGGCCCAGAAGGGGCCCATCCGGTGGCCACACGCCCCACTGCAGCAATACTTGGTGGGGGCCCTGATGGAGCGAATCGGAGTGGACATCCTCGGCCCATTCCTCGCACTGACTCTGGTAACTGCTACGTTCTCGTGGCCATGGACTACTTCACGAAGTGGCCCGAGGCGAATGCAATGCCGGACCAGAGCGCCAGCACTACGGCGGGGAGACTGGTCGAGGAGATGTTCTGCTGGTTCAGGGCCCCTGCCGAGTTACACAGTGACCAGGGGCAGAACTTGGGACTGCCACCTGCCTCTGGTCCTGTGGGCCTACCGCACTGCTGTACAGGAATCAAGCCGTTGCATGCAGGCCAGCCTCCTGTTTGGCCGGGACCTTAGGACCCCCATAGACCTGGTGTTTGGACCCCCTCCAGAGCCTGAGTTGGAGGGTGGGCCTGAACTTGACTATCTCCGCCAGCTGCAGGAGCACGTCCAGGCGCTTTACTCGCCAGGCCCAGGCCGAGGCAAGTTATACACCTCTGTTCATGAACCAAATTCAACAGACATTTACTCCTTCTTGAAAAATATAGACCTCTCAAAACTTAGCAAAGAACAAGTAGATTAATTGAATACAACATTAGCACCCAATGAATTTCAAAAAGCACTTTATCAGATGCAAAACAACAAAGCTCCAGGACCCGATGGCTTCCCTGCTGAATTCTTTAAACACTTCTGGCAAACAATATCACCACTGTTCATCAAAATGACACTTGAAATAAAACACAACTCAGAAATCCCACCACACATGAACACAGCCCTCATCTCAGTATTACTGAAACATGACAAAGACCCAACCCTATGCTCCAGCTACCACCCCCTATCACTCATCAACACAGACATAAAAATGATCAGCAAAGCACTAGCTACCAAAATGGAAGCTGTAAACCCACTCCTAATCCATCCCAATCAAACAGGATTCAAAAGGAAGACACTCATCAAACAATATGTGCCGCCTAGTCAATCTGATGAACATATCAAAACAAAATCATATGAAAACAATAATTGCATCATTGGATGCAGAGAAGGCATTTGATAGGGTTTTGGTTTCGGAGAATTGTTTATTCATTGGATAAGGGTACTATACAATTCACCAATGGCTACAGTCACTACTAACGGTTTAACATCACAGAGCTTCACTTTGCACAGGGGAACCAGGCAAGGATGCTCACTATCTCCATCACTGTTCACCCTACTTATTTAACCTTTCGCCGCAGCAATACGTCAAAACAATATCTTGGAAATATCTTGGGAATCCAAACCCCCAACACAAATCACAAGATCAATCTTTATGCAGATGATATATTTATTGCTCTACCTACGAAACCCATCAAACTCACTACAAGAAGCCATTAAACTCATGAATACATTCTCGGACATATCTGACTACTCAATAAACTGGACTAAATCCACAGTTCTACCACTATGTGGAGATAGCTGGAATGCCACATCCCAAAAACCACCCCTCCCTTTCGCCACTAGTAACATTAGGTATCTGGGTATTAACATTTACGCCAAGCTGTCAGAGCTGTTTCACCTCAATTTCAACCCACTCATAAAAACAATCGAAGATGACCTAAACCGCTGGATGAATCTACCTGTCTCTATTATTGGCAGAATAGCAACCATCAAAATGATTGTTCTACCCAACATCAACTATCGTTTCACAATGTCACAATGATCCCGACCCAACCCACCACCAACTGGTTTCAAACATTAGACTCCATAACAAGCTAATTCTATTGGAAAAATAAGAAACCCTGGATTAAACTGGCCACTCTACAGAAAACCAAAATTCAAGGAGGTCTAGAAGCTCCAAATTTCCACCACTACTATCTAGCAAACCAGCTTCAATACATCAAAAATTGGATACACCCTAACCAACAGAACACCCATGGATAGAAATAGAACAATCAGAGTGTAAGGAAATTTCAATCACAGATTTACCATTTCTCAGTACAGCCATAAAACACCATGACTGTTTTAGGAACACTGTAATCTCAGCGACTCTGACAGCTTGGTGGAAAATCAACAATATCACAAAGTCCGCACTGACACCCTGTAAATACACCCCAATATGGCATAACCCTGACTTTCAACTAAAAAAAACACCACTTATCTTTAACACATGGAAACAAAAAGATATCACACACCTACACCACATTTTTCTAAACAGCATATTCATAACATTTGAAGATTTGGTCCAGAAGTACGATGTTGGGAGAGAACAGTATCTACATTATCTCCAATTAAAATCTAATCAAATCAAGGATCAATTTAATAAATAATAACCTCCAGCCACCCTCACAAATATAAGAAATTTATAAAATAACAAATCCTAAGAAAAATCTATCCAAATTATATAAACTACTATCCACAATCAACTTGACAACATATCTATCAATTAAAGAATGGGAAAAAGACCTCTCAATCAGCACCAATATAAAGTAATTCACAGAGCTCATATCACTCAGCACAGGATGTTTAAGATGGGATTCATAGACTCTGACATATGCTCACACTGTACGCTGAACACCCAGGATAGCTACTTCCATGCCACCTGGCTCTGCCCTCCCACTCAACATTTCTGGCAAGCAGTCATTGACAGAACGTCCCTGCTTTTGGGCTGTGACATTTCACTCTCTCCATCTCTTTGTCTACTGGGAGACCTTTCAACACTCAACCCCCCTATCAAAAACACCAAACCGATATTCATCGTCCTAACTATCGCCATGAAAACTATCCTCTTGAACTGGAAGAGCAGAAATAAATTAAACATCACACAATGGTAAAACCTTCTCACAGAATACATATCAATGGAAAAACTGACAGCCTCTCTCCAAAACCAAATCATACATTTTGCAGAAACTTGGAACCCATTCATCAGTTCCTTAAATTTGCCTGTTAACTGAAACTATAACCCCACACACAAACAAAACACACACACATGCATAAGTCCATATACCAACATTAAAATAGAAACACCCACCATATTCTACACTCCCTAACAACGACCCCCCAAATATAAATATACATTTTCTTTATTATTATTGCTTCATTTTATTATATATATATATATATTATTATTTTTTTTTTTTATATATATTTTTTTAAATTCATTTTCTTTTGTTTTGCATTATATTGTGCATCTTGCTCTGTGCAGCGTCCTGTCCTCCATCTGCTTGTTTGTGTATCTATATGTAGGTTTGTTGGTCTGGATTTGTCTGTCTATTTGTTTGTCTGTCCATCTGTCTGGTTGCTTGGATGATACAGCAGTGTTGGGGTGGGAGGGTGGTGGTGGTAGGATTAAGAGGGGTGGGGGAAGGGTAGTGTGGGAGGAGGGGAGGGCTCCTAGACATCACGTTTGCGTCTAGAACTGTTCAATCTGTAAATACACTTAAAATGTATATGCATGTATATAGGTATATGTGTGTATGTATGTATGTATATATATATATATATATATGTATATGTGTATGTATATGTGTGTATAAAATGGAGTGGGCCCAGGATTAAAAAAACAAACAAAAAAAAACCTCTTGCACAAATATGATATTAAAAAAAAGATTAAAAAAAGAAATGTATGTTGTCTGTCCCCACTATCTTAACATTGACAATTTATCCCTTATTGAAATCTCATTGAAATACATGAAAAGCAGAACAATGCCCATTGACTGTGAATATGAAATAACAGCATGAACAGTACTTTTTTATTTTTTGTTTCTGATTTTCTCCCATTTTCTCCCAATTTGGTAGCCAATTACACCCGCTATTTTCAAGTCAATCCCCCCCCCCTCGTAATGCGAGTTCGCTGCCATAGCCCTGCGACCGGTAATGACAAGGACGAAGTATTGTCACCTCCAAGACTGCACTCGCCAGGCCATCGATCATAACCTGAACATCCTGTCAGCTTCCCTCGCCCCTCCCTGGTGTGGACAGCTAATCGCCGCCCATCAGTGGCACTCCCGGCAAGAGCCGAATCTGATCAAACCCCGCTCACCATGGCCAGCATCAAACTTTGTAACCACTGGACCACACGGACCCAGAAGCTGTCCTATCCGGACCGCGTCCAAAAACCGATAAATTATTGAGAATTACTACATTTTGACGGAGCATTTCAATTTTAGAAAACGTTTAAAAAAAAACCCGTGCAGCTTTTTTTTTTCTCGCGTAGCACCCCGGTCCGCGAAATAAATGATCTGGTCTCAGCTTTTTTTCGCGTAGCACCCCCCGTCGACAGAAAATGGGGCGCCGTTACGTGCCTCGCACCACCGGACCTTGGCTTGAGGCCATTTTATCTAACTGGACCTCTTTGAATTTTACTTGAAGACCCCTGGTCTACAATATGCATTTGAAGGTTATATTCAAGATATCACACTGACTCAGCAACAAAATGACGTGAAAAAAATTAAGATAGAAGCGAAAGCCTACAGATCAGAGTAAAAGTGAACCACCGCATCACCTGGCGATTGAGACAGAGGACAACGACATTAAGGAGCAACACTGTTCCTGTAAAGCTGGGTAGGTCTCTATTCACTATTACAATCATTAAAAAGCAAAAGCAGTAGGCCTATATAACGTTACATTCCATAGTAAGTTAGCTAGCATTAGCTAACTAACGTAACATTAGTCGCCTATAGTGTGCTGTAACGACATTACTCTGGTTAGCTCCACAGGTTTCTGCGCCCATCTCATCGGACTTATCCATACCCTGGACCTCTGTAAAGCAAAAAATATCAGCAGTGTGTCAGCCCAGTCTTCCACAAGATTTGTGTACTCGGGACTTGGCTTCCCATTGACAAAGTGCTGAAATAGTAATGAAAAAATAGTATTACATTTTGACATCAAGGTAACGTTACCCACTTGGTTTTCTAGAGCTTGACTGTAACATCTTAACGTTAGCAAGCTGGCTGGATCACGAATAGCAAAGCTAACATTTAGTCTAACTTTACCAACGTTGCAACCCGGAGCTGTATATCCAGACCGTAGCCACGTTAGCTTAGCTGGCTAACACTTTTCAGGATTTGATTTTGGTGTTGTAAAGGAAAAAAAACGTATATCTCCTTGCAACCTCTCTGGGTAACGAGTGTCACTGTTGCAAGTGCCCCAGACACAACGTTTAACCATAATTAGCTAAAAATCCACAAAACCAGCTTGAAAATGAAGAAAATCTCCAATTTTTACGTCAAAGTCAATGGAGTGCAGAAAAAAACTGTCAGATCTCTGTCGGAGTATGTAAAACACGGCTCTGTGATTGGCCAGTTTGCGTTTTGTGGCGTGGTTTAGCGAAGGGTCAATTGGACCGAACCACTTCCATATAATAGAGGGGAAAAATAATACTGTAAGTCGCTTTGGACAAAAGCGTCTGCTAAATGGCATATATATATAAATAATACATGTTATAGGGCAGGGACCACTTATTCCAAGGTTGAAAATGCCAGATGCCACAATTTTGTCACTCCTATTTAATAGGATTAAGTCAATTATAGCATCAGCTGAGGGGGGCCTATACCTCCCCTACCTATTCTGTCCATTCTGAATAAATAGTATTTGTCTATGGCCACATCAGAGTCACTACTGCTTTTTTTAGCCATGTTTCTCTGAGCACCGGAATGTCCGGATCTGCCTGTGAAACTAGTATATTTAAACGATCTAATTTCTGATGCTGGAGCAAACTTCTATTGTTCAGATGAAGAAAACCCAAACCGACCCTGGAATTAAACATGTGCGGATTATTTAGGCAAATAGGAGCCATGTTAATTGCAGGGGCTAAGATAGGTTTGGTGCCCTGCAAAGAAGAGAGAGAGGTGTGGGGCTGTAAGGGGACTGTAATTAAGTTTGATTGAATTACTGTACATTCTGAATATGGTTTGATATGTTTAATAGTAATTCTAACAGGAATTGATAATAAAAGAGAGTCTTGCTCGGCTAAGGATAAGATAGCAGAACCAGAATGACAGGGGCTAGGGCTCTGGGGGTAACATATTGTCGGCAAGCATGATGTTACCTGCGGCCCAAGCCTGAACTTAAACTGGAGGGGCTTTGGAGTTATTAAGGTTAATGGGTTTCAAATGCTTCGGGCAGTGGCACATCAGTTGGGAATGAGGGACACCGGGATGGAACCAGGAGACTCCAGCTGTAATGATTCCAGAGCTAATGACATGCTCGATGCCAAAAGCCAGCCCAATTTGGGTGAATTCCATCACATTTTAGGAGTGAAGGCCTGTCATCAAATGAATTAAAGTTATCAACAAAGGTGATGCTTTTGGTTTTAAAATAGCTTTTCAGCCAAACATGAAGCTGCCGAAGAGGAGTAAACCTCATGCAACCATGACAGGGTGAGGAAGGCAGGGGACCTGAGATAATAGGTTTCCTACCAGACTGGGTAAGTGTGTAAATGAGGTATTAAAGTCTGAAGTTTTTCAGACTGAACAAATTTGATGTCATTTGTGTGCTACCAAATGTTCGACAGATGGGGCCCGATCCAGGAGAGATGGTAGCATGTGGTCTATATCAGACACGAGAGCTCCAGGCTAGCAGTGGGTCTCAGCCCCCTTGATGGAGACGTGCCTAATCATAGAGCTCCCAATAATCAATGTGGAAGGCGGTGGTGGGCAAGCAGCAGCAGCACTGGCAGCAGGAACATCAGGGGTAGATACAACTGCCCCAGCATCAGCAGCAGCAGTGTCGGGAGAAGCAGATACCACAGCAGAAGTCGGAGGGGCAGCAGGAGCAGCAACAGCAGCAGGAGCAACTGGGGGAGCAGAAGTAGGCACACCAGCAGGAGCCGCAACACCAGCATCAGCATCAGCAGCCAGGGTGGCAACAGAGGGTGGGGGCAGGAAATTAGCATCATGCTGGGGCACTCCAGAGACACTAGAGAGGTCCAGGTCTGACTTGAGGGGGCCAAAACTGTTGGTAAGTGACAAGGTGGGGAGATTGACACCCGAGATGCAGCGTCTCTTATTTTCCCCTTGCCAGCTTGAGTGACCCTTGTCCAGGCACCTTAGCTAATAGGGGTGGAACTGGAGCTGTGTCCCTGAATCAGAGGGGGATATGTTTGTGGGGGTTAGCAGTGGTAGGAGCACCATCCCATAGAATTGTTGGGGCTTTGGGATTGAAAACAGTTTTTTTGAGTATTTGAAACTCATGTTTTAGTGAGTAAAGTTCATCCAAAAGAATCTGGCAGGACTTGAAGAGTGAGTACCAGAGTATGTAATGGATTTCAAATACTCTTTCTGAATTGCTGGGGAGCAAAAGGTTTCCACCAGCCAACCCCAGACAAAAGGAGAGATTCCATGGAAAGACTTCAAAATGGGAAAATCTGATAAATTAACCATGAAAGGCTTTTATTTTTAGGCTGTTTGTTCCATGTTACCAATTAAATATTATCATTGTTGTTGATATTATCATTCATTGTTTTTATTTATTGACATGTTCTATAAGAACTGTATGTTTTATTTGTGGGTTTGCCCCCCCTAGTGGACGCTAAAATAATTGCTTCCCTTAAGTTTCATTTGTAGTTGCAATACACGTGAGTTTGTACGCATGCGGTCAGATTCCGGCTCCGCAGTTATTTTATTCACTTCTTTGTCAAATAGTGCATTGGAAAGTATCGCTTGTAAGTACCTTGTTTAGGAAAGTATCCAGATGTATTTTATGCGTTTGTAAATGTGAAGTAATTCGGTAAACCTTAGTTTTCCCCTATGCAAATCTTCGTTTATGCTAAGCTAATGCTACCTCATGTTTTTTCCTGTGTATTGCTAGGATAGCGTGCTAGCTTCACTGCTGTATTGATTGTTCAGAGTAGCTTCATGCTAGCTTAAGAAACGAACTCTGGTACTGTTTCTGTTCATATTCCTGAGCTGTGCTACGTTATGTAATTCAGTTACAAGCTACTTACAAATATGTACAAGCTATTTATATTTTATGTACAGTTATTTACGTATCATTTGAAAGTGATATAGTCCATACATTACTCCATGTAGCTTGTCTTTCATGTTGTTATTTCATTCTGTGGACATGTGGTGTCTTGCAGCATTATGTAATTGGTGGTACTCTTTTTTGTATCATTTCAGTTTTACAAAAAATACTTGTCTTTGAGAGAAAGGAGAGTAAAAATCCTTCAGCTCCACACTGCCTCCGTTCTTCTCTTGAAGCCAGTTGTTCGCTGTCTGTCTATTTGTGTATCCCGCACACACATTGGGGACAGAACATTTATCCTATTTTTACACGGTCGCTTAAAATTAATCGTAATTTAAATTGAATGATTGACTCAGTTAAAAAATATTTACTGACGGAGTCGGACCCAGTTACTGCATAACTCTCGTTCTCATTCGCGGGAGTCTGAACGATAGCAGCTAAGGAACTGGTGAACGAATCCGTGAACTAATCCTTTTAGGGTACTGAGTCAAAGGATGTCCCTGAAAGAAACTGTAACGCCCACCACTAGAGACTGGAGCAGCAGTGAATCTCCCTGGAGCGCGTGAGAGATGTCGCCTGTTGTGGAATCGCCCATTGCCGAGTTTGTCTGTGGACTGGACCTTGCCATCTGCTATGACGACGTTATACTGACCGGTTTGCAAACCCATCACATACATAAATCCTCTGGAGGTATATAAGACAGTAGTTGTTGTGCACAACAATAGGGGGTTTATGTTCTATTCAAGTTGTAGACTTTTGTTTGTCTTGTATGATTTGTATGTACCCACTCAATTCTTACCCCGCATTCTAACAGGGGGCGATACTAGGCGACTAAATCACCCAGTGGGCGTTGCCCACGTTTGAATGGCTTCCTCAAAAATGCTTCCGACGTGCTTACAACATTTTTGCATGGTAAACGAATAGTTCATCATAGATTTTGAGAATCTTTATTATAAATATTAGTTGGCTAGCAGTATTGTTTCCTTCAATCATGAACCGCAAACTCAAACTCAGAAGGCTTTTTACAATTGCAGCCATTTACTTGCGCTGGAAACGACTCGCAATTTGTCTCCTGTACCGACGTGCTTACAAAATCTTTGCATGGTAAACGAATAGTTCATCATAGATTTTGAGAATCTTTATTATAAATATTAGTTGGCTAGCAGTATTGTTTCCTTCAATCATGAACCGCAAACTCAAACTCAGAAGGCTTTTTACAATTGCGGCCATTTACTTGTCTCGATGCGTTTTTCCAAACGTACCCATGCGATACAAAATTGCCTTTTAACAAACACAAACATTAAATAAGATGTATGTAGGCCATATAAATTTAGCTAGCTATAAATATTTATGCTTTTAGGATTAAATAATGTATGGCGGTACTGCAGACCGCTGTTATCAGTTTCTCCTCATTCATGTTGAAGTGTCGGAACTAGGAACAACATTTCGGTGTTGTGTTGGTTTCCGCGTGGGAGGTAAAAAGAGCAAGACATGAATTTGATTGGCTCTTACCGGGCGACATCGCCCGAAAGTTCAGAATTTTCAACTTTTCTGGGTCGCCGCCACGCCCATAAATCGGCCAATCAGTCAAGCACCAGAAGTCGCTCACTCTCATAGAGAATCAATGCATTTCCGGCAGCTCGTCGCCAAATCGCCCCCTGTTAGAATGCAGGGTTTATGATCCGTGTCCCTGAAAGGAACCGTAACACCCAACACTACAAGAAATGTGGTGTGCAATGAAGGCACGCAGTATGACAGTCAAGTTAGCTAGCTAAATCTTTTTTTAATACTTAGAACAGCACAGACGGTAGGTTCAGTTACCACTGTGCTGTATAAATGAAAAGCTGGAAGCATAGCTTAAAAGGAGATGAAAACCTAAAGGTTTTAAAACTGTTAAGACCTTTAAAACAGGAAAAAAAATACAATAAATAAAACGATAGGATAAAACACTCCAGAACTCGCTCTCAGGTAGTCAAAAATGCTTCTTACTCGAGAAATGAAAAATGAGTTTGCCAAAATGCATGTGGGAGACTCAAACCATAGGGAGGAAGATTCTATGGCCTGATGACCAACATTACACATGACTTGCGTTATGCAGGAACTGATCAAATATAAAACTACAAGAGTACAAATTTTACCTAACAAAACAGCGACACATACTCAACAGAAGTTGCAGGAATGAGAAGGAATGAACTCATGGCTCATTTGCATAATCCTGCCTGTAATCTCGTGTTAACTCAAAAGTGGTATTTGAGTTAACCCTTTAATGGCCAGGCTACCACTGATGCTCAAATTAGGAGGGTTACACTTACATAACCCCCCCTTAAATGTTGATCCATGTGAAAGTAAATGAAAAAGATTTAACTTTAATAGGTGAACAAATAGGTTCTTATTAGATAAATCAGTAGCAGGCTATCATAACACAGTGGACTAAGGAGACACATTTGACACTTCACTGGAGCCCATAGCAACCACAATGGTGCAATACAAAGGGGGAAGATGTCCCAGTAGTCTCGCCCTCATACATATCTCTTCCAATGCCACACATTTTCTGTCCCATTCTGTACCACCATTCCCTGATCCCTATGCATTTTAATCAGTGTTTTATTACAGTTTCCCCATGTTAACTATGTTAAATGTCTTGTGATACATGTCTTTGTGTACATAAGTATTGCCATAACAAACATCAAGGTGCATGTTGTATGATTATATGATAGTGGAACAGTGAGAGTATTAACTATGTGTTCAAATTTTACAGGCAGTGTACATTCCCTTTTATATATTTAAAAACACACAAATACCTTATTTTACATTAGTGCAGTCACCACAAACAGTTTTGTTATCAATTAATACCCACACCCTACTATCATGTACACAATTAATCCTGGAAGTGAAATGCGTACTGTCCTTATAGTTATACATGCATAAGCTCTTCCAGTTAATCCATACTCCATGGCATTCACACTATGGAGTCAGGCAAACCATCTAAAACCTGTCGTGCTAATTTGTAGTTCTACCAGTTGACATCAAACTTCAGCACACACACCTAGATTTGCCCCTAAACTTTCCCTTGTTCCCAACTCACAATTTCTCTATGCATTCAGCATGTCTTCTTCTTTGATGAAGTGTCTTGGAAACCTGTTGGCAATTAAATCAGTAACAAAATCTTGTATCATTGTCTGCATGTGCCCTGTAGCAGCTAAACAGAACTGCCTATGTGATCATTTAAGTCCTTTCATAGCATCTGCATTGATTGATATTTGTGCCTGCATATACTTAACAATTCGCTAGAAAGCTGAATATCGTCCTGAAGAAAGCCTCAAAATTTTGTCTTTACATCGCTAAGGTATCTTTTGTGCAATCCAATCTGGTGATTATTATACAAAGAATTTCCTGATATACCTCCCAAATCCCCTAAAAGCCACTATACTTTGTTTTTCTCGCTTCTCGGCTGTCCCCCTAAATCCTACTTACTCCCATTCCCTTTGTATTATGTCATTGAAATGACTACCAACAGAGGGGTCATCTTTACAAGCACCAATTAGTTGTGTGTTTAGGTCCTTCTAGATTTAAAACAATTGTTAAAAACTCCCATGGTACATTATTGATATATGTATGTGCTTTTGGAACAGTAATTATCCCATTTGCTAGCATAGGCCATATTCGAGGGCATTTCTTTTCACACTCTTGTTTACTGTTCATTGCCCACCCAAGAATGCAGTCACACCTATAGCTTCCAAATGTATTGATGCAAACCTGATTAGTGCCACAAGACTGTCCTTTTCTGCATTCATTGATGTCCACACATGCAGTTGGTTCATCTCATTTGAAGTCTTCAGAACATTTGCATTCTGCTCTACTCATCAATCCTTTGGTATGTGGTTGGAGCATGACAGGTTATATTGTAGTCCTTGATGCTGTAAAATGATGTTCCATTTCTATGCATCATACAGATGCTGGTTGTGTTTTGGCATGTAAGCATTGTAATATAATAATTAAAAATTAAATTAAAAGTAGAAACAAGAAGATATCCCCCTCAAAGACATCCCCTGTGATGCTCCATAATCCCCCCTTGATGCTCTTTAATCCACTTCACGACGGATGGCAGTGTGTAGTGATACCTGAAAAACATTATTCAGCAGTTATTCTTATGGCAGTTTAATATTTAGAAAGATTTGCATTGGTCAGCATGATACCATTTGTACCCCATTTCTTTCTTCCCCTTCATTGTAACCTTAAGATTTCCCTCCCCACAGGTGTCCACAATTCCATGTGGCCCTGTCCATTTTGCATCCCAAGGCCCTTTTTGAAGGCATTTTCCCGCCAGTCATTAATTCATGTGAAGAGACACCAGTACTTTCATTGCTAGTCCCTCGAATGGCCATTAAGAGGCCGGGAAAGTGAGTGCACCAGTCATTCCCAGCCTCAAGAACAGCCTTTTTCAGCATTTTTTATTGTCCCATTCATCCTCTCCACTACTTCTGATGATTGAGGATGATAGGGTATATGCCATTTCTGGGAAATGCCGAAAAGATTACACAGGTCTTTCATAACCTGGCCAGTTCAAATTAAATTTGTCCTTGAATCAGTACCTTGATTGGGGCATGCCATCTGTGCTGGTGATGTATCTCCTGTAACAACACTGATAAAAGGGCATGATCTGTGGATGTTACTTGTAAATGAAGGGCTTTTCTTTGTCAGGAGTCAATGCAGATGCTGCTATTAATGCTCTTTTAAAATTGTCAAAGGATTCCTGATCAACTGGACTCCAATCAAATTCTTCTATTTGACCTCTTTTCCCTTTCAAATGGTCATACAATGGTCCATCCACTTCTACAAAACCCTCAATGAAATGTCTGCAAACCCAGCAATTCCGGAGAATAATCTCAGAGCTGTAACGGTATGTGGTCTATGCAACTTTTGGACAAGATTTTGTGGATCTGGAATGCGCCCCCCCCCCTTTAGTTATTTTTGGCCCATGGAATTTGACCTCTGGTACCAATAACTGCACCTTTTTTGGATTAAGTTTCAATCCTGACTCCTTGATAAAATCCAAAACCTCCTCAATGTTCAATGTGCTCCTCTTCAGTTTCTGCCTGGATCAATACATTATTTACATACTGGATTACCTGTTGTGGTTTTCTCACTACCTTCAAAATGACAGCCATGCATTGGTGAAACAGAGTTGACGAGTTGTGGAAACCTTGGTGGAGCCCTCGCCATGTATATTGTTTGTCTCTAAACATAAAGGTCAATTTGTACTGACTACCCAGTAATTGACTACCCACTGTAATTGACCAAAAATCATTACATGCATCTAATGCTGAATACACTTTTTCTGTGATCTCTAAAATAGCCGTTATGCCCGGGGTTCTGGATACCACTGCAGTTGCAGGTGGTGTAGTGGAGTTACATTACATTACAGGAATTTGGCAGACGCTCTTATCCAGAGCGACGTACAACAAAGTGTTAACTGTTAACTGTTAACAGTTTAGCTGAAAGCCACCCTAGTGGGAAGTACAGTTCCTGGGTGCTAGGAGTAACGACATAGTTAAACTAGGACCCTGTAGGTAAATCTCTAGCCACAATTCAAAGGTAGCAATAAAGCAATCAATGCAGAAAATAATGCCCAAGCCTAATACAAAACATAAACAAGTAGACATGTAAAACTAAGCAACTATGTCCCTAAGTTAACAAAAAACGGACTACAGGGAGAGGTGCACCCTGAAGAGGTGAGTCTTCAGTCGTCGCTTGAAGGTGGCCAGGGTCTCAGCTGTTCTGACTTCCACAGGAAGGTCATTCCACCATCGTGGAGCCAGAACCGACAGGAGACATGACCGGGCGCAGGTGCAGAGGGGGGAGGTGCTAGGCGTCCTGAGGTAGCAGAACAGAGTGGTCTGGCAGGTGTGTAGGGTTTGAAGATCTTGAGGAGGTATGTTGGGGCTGATCCCTTGACTGCCTGGTATGCTAGGACCAATGTCTTGAATTTGATGCGAGCTATAACAGGCAGCCAGTGGAGGGTAGTGAGCAGGGGGTGACATGGGAGTGTCTAGAAGGTTGTAGACCAGATGGGCTGCAGCATTCTGGATGAGTTGCAGGGTCTGATGGCAGATGCGGAAGGCCAGCCAGGAGCGAGTTGCAGTAGTCCAAGCGGGACAGTACCATTGCTTGAACCGGGAGCTGGGTAGAGTACGTGGTAAGGAAGGGACGGATCTGCATAACAATGGTAAGATAATCAGCATAACAATGGTAAGATAAGTCGTGGGCAGAGATTACAGAGCCAAGGGAGCGGGTGTACAGGAGAAGAGAAGGGGACTGAGGACTGAGCCCTGTGGAACCCCGTGGGGAGGAGCGAGGCGGTGATACTTTACCAGCCCAGGCAACCTGGAAGGAGCGACCGAGAGGTAGAACTCGATCCAGGCGAGGGCTGTACCGCAGATCCCTGTTGCTGCCAGGGAGGACAGGAGGATGGAGTGCTCCACAGTGTCAAAGGCAGCTGAGAGATCAAGCAGGATCAGGATGGAGGAGAGGGAGGTGGCTCGGGCGGTGTGAAGTGCCTCATTGACCGAGAGGAGAGCAGTTTTGGTTGAGTGGCCAGGTCTGAAGCCGGACTGGTGGGGTCCAGCAGGTTATTTTCTGTGAAAGCAGAGAGTTGGTTAGATACCGCTCTTTCGAGGGTTTTAGACAGGAAGGGGAGGAGGGATACTGGGCGATAATTCTGGATGACTGAGGGTCTAGAGTGGGTTTTTTCAGCAGGGTGATATGGGCCCTTTGAAGGGCGAGGGGAAACAACCAGAAGACAGGGAGGAGCTCACAAGGGAGCTGACAAATGGGAGGATGTCAGGTGTGATAGCCTGGAGGAGGGATGAAGGGATAGGGTCGAGGGCACAAGTGGTAGGGCGGTGGGAGAGGAGGAGGTGGGAAATATCAGAGTCTGAGAGGGGAGAAAAAGAGGGGAAGCAAGGGGGGGGCACAGAGGGAGTGGAAGGCACAGCGGGAGTGGATGGCACAGAGGGAGTGGAGGGGACAGAAGGAGTGGAGGGCACAGAGGGAGTGGAGGGCATAGCGGGAGTGGAGGGCACAGCGGGAGAGGAGGAGGTGGGAAATATCATAGTCTGAGAGGGGAGAAAAAGAGAGGAAGCAGGGGGAGGGCACAGAGGGAGTGGAAGGCACAGTGGGAGTGGATGGCACAGAGGGAGTGGAGGGCACAGAGGCAGTGGAGGGCACAGAGGGAGTGGAGGGCACAGCGGGAGTGGAGGGCACACTGGGAGTGGAGGGCACAGCGGGAGTGGATGGCACAGCGGGAGTGGAGGGCACAGAGGGAGTGGAGGGCACAGTGGGAGTGGAGGGCACAGAGGGAGTGGATGGCACAGCGGGAGTGGAGGGCACAGAGGGAGTGGAGGGCACATCGGGAGTGGAGGGCACAGCGGGAGTGGAGGGCACAGCGGGAGTGGAGGGCACAGAGGGAGGGGAGGGGGAGGGGAGGGCACAGAGGGAGGGGAGGGCACAGAGGGAGGGGAGGGCACACAAAGGAGCTGCGGATGTCTGCAATTGTCTCCTCTAAGAAAACAGCAAAGTCATCTGCAGTGAAGGGGGACTGAGGTGGGGGAGGAGGTGTGCTGAGGAGAGAGGAGAAAATAGAGAACAGTTGACGAGGTTTAGATATAGAGTTTTGGGGAGGGAGCGAAGGTTACGACGGGCAGTGATGGTGGGTGTTGGAGGAGGGGAGGGAGGATGGGGGGCAAGGGAGAGGGAGAAGGAGAAGGAAATGGTGATCAGATGTATGCAAGGGGGTAACTGTGAGATTGGAGCAGGGGCAGTTCCTCCATTATATCAGTAATCCCAAAAGAGGGGAAAGACAGACCTGAATGTGCCACATATAGGCTAATATCAGTCCTCAATATCGATTATAAATTGTACACATCCATTGTAGCAAGGAGAATAGAAACTTGGTACTCCCTCTTTCAGTGCAGGCGTTTTTTGCCCTTTTTTCGCCTATGTGGTGAATCACTTCATTGATGAATTTAATAACTTTTGCAGTAAAAGTAAAAATTACGACCATCCATTTCATGAAGGGGACGTCTTATAGTTACGAAAAAACAAGGTCGTGTTTTGTTCTACCCCGGGTAGGGGTATCTCAAAAACGAAGGCCCTTTTTGAGGGTTTGTTCCTGCACTATCAGCATATGGGTCACATGGCTCTACAAAAAGTATTTCTGCATTTTGTAAGGGATTCTTGAATCAGAAAGGATTCTACAATTTACATAAAAGAAAAATGGGAACAAGAAGGTAACTTGACATTATCTGAAGAAGTATGGGAAAATGTGTGTGCAGTTCAATGGCAAACAACTGCCTCTCATAATTGGAGAATATTCTGTTGGAAGAACGTGACACGTTTCTTATTACACCAGCTCAGAAGAAGCACTTCTCGGGGGGCTCAATGTGCTGAAGAAATTGTGGAGATTCAAATCCCAATCATTATCATGTTTTTTTCGGGCTGCACTGTAATCCAATCATTTTGGCAGGCAATACACAATGTGATGGAGAAGGTACTAGATCTTGAGATTCCTTTTAGATTCGATGTAATGTATTTGGGTCACATGCCTGAAAACATGGTGACAACAAGACACAAGTATTTTTTGAAAATAATTCTAGCTGCCAGTAAGAAAACTATAACAAGAAAATGGTTACAGCCTGAGTTGCCCAAATTGCCAGATTTTATTGACATGATGACAGATATCTTTATAATGGAGAAATTGACATTCTCTTTAAGATTGCAAGCAAGCCGATTTAAGACATACTGGAGAACATGGATTGAATATGTTACTCCTATAGAGCCTGATTGCTTTATTCTGTAATTTTTTAATATAACCAACAACCTGTGTAACTTTCATCTCCCCACCACTGTATATAGTTTGTGTGTATGCAAAAAATGTAGGAAAGCAGAACGAATCTGTATATGTAAGATGACTTTGTAAGCCAGTTGTACTTGTCATTTCAAACAGGGTATTTTCCACAAAATAAGCTACTGGCCTGTCTTTAGCAGCTTCACGGGTGACAGCAGTTTTAAAACATTGGGTGAGAGAGGTATCAGTGTTCTGAGCTACAATAAGCTGTTCGCGCGTGACTGGCAGCTTAATCGAGGGCATATCCACAGACAACGGTTTCTCCTTTACCTTCTCTGTCTGGCACTGAGGAGTTTGGACATTGTTATTAAACGTGGACGCTGAAACAGAGTCAGACAGATGAACCTGCTCACCCCATTTACGTGACTGCGCTCGGGTAAGCGTGCAGACGGGGAACACATCAGGGCGAGATTGCGGGATCTTGGGCGTAGCGCATGTTTCAGGTTGTTTTAAAACCTTCAGTACAGGTCGCACTTTACCACCTGCTATATCGTTCCCCATGATAAAGGCTACACCTGGGACTGGCAAAGCAGAACGCATGGCTACCTTAAAACACCCAGAGACTAAATCGGTCTTAATATGCACCTGATGTAATGGAACAGCTACAAAGCCCATTTCGATTCCTTGCATTATCACATCCGCACCACATGAGGTCGCATCTGATAAGGGCAAGACATCAGCCAACAGGAAGGATTGGGATGCACCAGTGTCTCTTAAAATCCAAACTGCCTTCTGATCCTTCGCTACATCAGATAGAGACACAAAACCATCAAACATGAAGGGATCGTAGCCAACGTCACCTCTGTCGTGGCTACTGGAGGACTGAGTAGTTTCTGAGACTGCTCTGACGAAACCGGTAGGTTTTGGTGGGCTTGGGGTTTTCTTTTTTAATTGGGGACAATCTGCAATAACATGACCCACTTTATGGCAGTAGAAACACTCTCGCTCTTCCTTGGAGGGTACCGGGGGAGATTTCGGGCGTTTCAGTTGTGAGGATGGGGCGGCATCAGCAGGCTTCTCACGGGATGACACAACCACTGTTTTATGCATGAGGGTAAACTTGTCAGCAAAGATGGCAGCTTCATTTAAGGATGTAACCTTTTGCTCATTGAGATATACCACACAACGCTCTGGTGTAGACTTTTTAAACTCCTCCAATAAGACCAATTCTCAAAGAGAATTTAAATCCGTAGCCTTGCTAGCAGCACCCCACTTATCAAAAAGCATTCCCTTCTCCCTAGCAAACTCAACAAAGGACTGAGTCGGGGCTTTTCGGTGGTTTCTGAACTTCTGCCTATATGCCTCCGGCACTAACTCATAAGCACGGAGCACAGCAGCCTTCACAACCTCATAATTTAAACTGTCCTCAAGAGACAAAGTAGCAGTTGCAGCCTGCGCTTTTCCGGTTAATTTACATTGCAAAAATGTTGTCCAAATTACCTTTGGCCATTGTAGTGTGCTAGCGACGCGCTCAAAAGTACTAAAATAGACATCAACCTCTGTCTCATTAAAGAACATAAGAACATAAGAATACATAATGATGAGAACGGGCCGTTCGGCCCATCTAGGGTCATCATGTCTTAATCTAAAGAGTATCTAGTACTACATCTAGCCTGGACTTGAATAGCCCAAGCATTATTATTATTATTATTTTTTTATTATTTATGTCAAAGTAGCTATTCTTACCTGGCCCTTCTTAGCCAGGTCATGAGAGTCTACATTGCCCTAGAGGTGTGAGTGAATGGTGTATGTACCCAGGTATGTACCCAGGCCGCCATTGCAAATAAGAACCTGTTCTTAATGGCTTTGCCTGGCTAAATAAAGGTTAAATAAATAAAAACACCGGATCAGGGGGAAGAGTAGTGATAACACTTTTGCACCAGCAGAAGTAATCTAGGGCAGCATAACTAATTAGGTGAGTGGCACAGGAGCACGCAGCCATGAGGGCACTCAGAGACCATCCCACCACATCATCAGCAGTCCTGATAGGGGCGGATCATCACTTATGATTGGTGACAGTAAGGATAGCTCATTGCACCAGAAGGCTCTATTGCTACGCCCCCTCTACATCTGCACCTAATGACTATAAGAGAGACTAAAGAGATGTGTTTTTAACCTAGACTTGAAAAATTGAGACCGTGTCTGACTCCTTCACAGAGATGGGTAGACTGTTCCACAGTAAAGGAGCTCTATAGGAGAAAGCTCTGCCACCTGCTGTATTTTTTGATATTCTAGGGACTACCAAGTTGCCTGCATCTTGTGAGCAAAGTGAACGTGGGGGATTGTACGGATGAAGTAGATCCGTCAAGTAAGAGGGTGCAAGTCCATGCAACACCTTATAAATTAAGAGGAGTACCTTATAGTCTACACGATAGTTTATAGGAAGCCAGTGAAGTGACGCTAACACAGGACTAATGTGCTCATATTTCTTTGTTCTAGTCAGGATCCTTGCAGCAGCATTCTGTACGAGTTGTAGGCTCCTGAGGGAGGCATTGGAACAGACAGACAGTAATGCATTGCAATAATCTAATCTAGATGTAACAAAGGCATGTACCAATTGTTCTGCATCTATTAATGACAGGAAGCCCCTAATTTTGGCAATATTCCTCAGGTGAAAAAAAAAAAAAAAAAGGCTACTCTGGAAATGTTTTTGATGTGACTATCAAATGAGAGACCAGGGTCTATAGTAACACCAAGGTCTTTTACCACCAAACTTGCAGCAACAGAGCAACCATCCAGATTAAGAGATAAATCAGATAACCCTCTTCTGAGGTTTTTGGGCCCCAAGAGCAACATCTCTGTTTTATCAGTATTCAACAATAGAAAATGATCTGACATCCAGTCTTTTATGTCTTTAAAACAGGCCTCCAACTGTTCTACTTGTCCTTCGCCAGGTTTCATTGATAGGTATAATTGTGTGTCATCTGCGTAGCAGTGAAAATGTACGCCATGTTTACGAATGACATCACCAAGTGGCAACATGTAAAGGGAGAACTGCACAAATTGATACCTATCTGATAGGTAGGATTTAAACCAGGAGAGTGCCTGTCCACGCAGTCCAACTAGGTTTTCAAGTCTGCTCAGAAGAGTTTGGTGGTCTATTGTGTTAAACGCAGCACTTAAGTCCAAAAGCACAAGAATAGAGACGCATCCACGGTCAGCTGATATCAGTAAGTCATTGACAACTTTAATAAGAGCAGTCTCAGTGCTATAGTGTTGCCTAAATCCTGACTGAAAAGTTTCATAGATGTCATTTGATGTCAGGAACGAAGTCAGTCTCTGAGCTACAGCTTTCTCTAGACTTTTTGAGAGAAAAGAAAGATTAGAAATTGGCCTGTAGTTACTGAGATTTTCTGGGTCAAGGTTTGGTTTCTTTAAAAGTGGCTTAATTACTGCCACTTTTTGAGAATTTGGCATATAGCCTGATGAAAGAGACAGATTAATCATGTCTAGCATGGATTGCCCCATAACAGGAAGAAGTTCTTTAACAAGTTTTGTTGGGATTGGGTCTAATTGACAAGTAGATGGTTTGGAGGACATAACCAATTTAGAAAATTCAGTCCACTCCAGAGCGCTAAAAAACTCGAGTAGCCATAGGACCCCTGTTCTGGTAAGCCTATGCTTTCTGATCAGTGTCCGCTACAGCAGAAGGTGCCATTTTAGTAATTTCATCTCTAATTTTCTCAATCTTCTCAGAGAAAAAGTTCATGAAATCATTACTATTATAGGCTGCCGGAGGCTTAGCATTGGTTTCAGTCTGGTTCTTTGTCAGTTTGGCCACTGTATCAAAAATAAATTGTGGATTATTCTTATTATGCTCAATCAGATCAGACAAATAGGTTGACCTTGCGGAGGAGAGAGCATATTTGTACTGTACCAGACTGTCTTTCCAGGCAGAATAAAATACTTCTAATTTAGTGGATCGCCACTTACGTTCCAACTTGTGAGAAGCTTGTTTAAGAGCATGTGTGTGGTCAGTATACCATGGTGCAAGCTTCTTTTGGCTAGTTTTTTTCTTTTTGAGAGGCGCAACAGCATCAAGAGTGTTGTGCAGGGTGTAATTTAGATTGTCCATCAGCTGATCAATAGATTGTAGACTAGTGGGATCCTGATTAACAGTAAATGATTCTTGGAACAGGCTGACAAAGTTAGGAATGGTAGAGGAATTTAGGGAGCGACTAAAGTAGAACACTGGTTTTGATCTAATAGCAGTGGTAGCATTAATTTCAAACGTAATAAGGAAATGGTCAGAGAGCACAGGATTATGAGGAGAGACAACTAGATTGCTAATGCTAATACCATAGGATAAATCTAAGTCCAGTGTATGTTGATGACAATGAGTCGGCCCAGACACATTTTGGACAAAACCAACGGAGTCAAGAATAGAAGCAAAAGCCTTCACTAGAGAATCATTTCCATTATCAACATGAATATTAAAGTCGCCTATAATCACAACTTTATCTGCCATAACTGCTAGGTTTGATAAAAAGTCAGAAAACTCTGAGAGGAAAACAGCATAGGGTCCAGGGGGTCTGTAGATAGTAGCTAGTATAAAAGATGAAGTAAATGCAGATCTATTATCTACATTAGTCTGTATGGAGCCCAGGGAAAGCACTTCAAATGAAGAGAATATGTTTAAAGATTTCTTAGTAAGACATAGTCTAGTGTCAAAAATAACAGCCACGCCACCACCTCTGCCTGACTGTCGAGGATTGTGACAACCAGAGTATCCAACTGGGGTAGATGCATTTAATGCTATGTACTCATTAGGTCTAAACCAAGTCTCCGTCAAACTTAAAATGTCAAGTTTATAATCAGTGATCAGTTCGTTCACAAGGGCAGCTTTAGGAGCTAGTGATCTTATATTTAGCAACCCAATTTTAAGGAGAGTTCTATCGAAATTAGGTTTAGCATTTGCATTACAATGGTTCGTGTTGATCCTTATCAGATTATTAGAAAAAATCCCACGGGAGGGTTTGAGTTTCAATAGACTACGGTTTTCTCTACGTCGAACAGACACAGTCTCAATTATGTGGGAACTGGGGTGGAAACTAGTCACGAGTTCAGGGAAACTTGCAGACAATTGTTTAAGACCGTCTGTCTGCTGCCTGGCTGTAGCTCTTGAATGTCAATTTCGCCGATTCAGACTATGGCCTATGTTATTAGATAAAAGAAGAGCACCCCTCCAGCTCGGGTGGAGTCCGTCTCTCTTCAGTAAACCAGGCTCTCCCCAAAACGTAGGCCAATTGTTAACAAACCCTATGCTATTTGATGTACACCACTCAGTCAGCCAGCGATTTAGTGACGTTAATCTACTGTAGATTTCGTCATTTCTACGAGCTGGGAGGGGAGCAGAGACTATTACTTCCTGACACATCTCATTTGCCAATTTACACAACGAGACAAAATTAGTTTTAGTGACCTCTGATTGCCTCAACCAGACATCATTAGCGCCGACGTGGATAACAATTTTGGAAAATCTACGTTTACTTTTAGCCAGCGCTTTTAAATTGGATTAAATGTCGGTAGCTCTAGCCCCCTCGCCGGAGACGCTATTCTCACGTTTCGAAGTATGGAATCGCCAATGATATGAGCTTTCTCTTTTTCCTCAATAAGTGTGAGTGGGGAGAATCTATTTGAAACATGAGTTGGGTGGTGTACGGCCGCCTTAGGCCGACAACTATGTCCCCGCCGAACCGTGACAAACTGGCCGTGCTGCGTCAGCTCTTCTGCTGGTGCGATGGGAGAAGCGCTCACAGGTGCATCCGGTGTAGCTACACATGACTGAATAAAACTCTCATGATCTTTAATCTCTCTGAGAGTCCGGATGCAGGCCTCTAACTCAACTATCCTCTCCGCCAACGCTAAATTAAGCTCACACTTATGGCATGTAAAATTGTCATTATCAGTAACATCGGCAGGAGAGCTAAGACTATACATGCTACAACCAGAGCAAAAAAGAAGGGGAGAGGAAGCAGCCATCGTTTGTGCTTACCGTATAAGTTGATTAGACAGGAGTAACCGAAAAAGATTAAAAAATAGAAAAGAGTTTTGTATTTAAACCAGTATTTAAACCAGTATAAAAATGCAGAAAATGCGGGCAGTAAAACTTGGAGCAGCAGTGACTACAGCGCGCGTCGCGTTCAAACAGCAAACAGGAAACAGGAAGTCAGCAAAACAGGAAGTCGGGTGTGTCGGGCCGGGATACAAACCTCACAACCTGCCCAAACCTCACAACCTGCCAACCTTCTTTGGACTTTTTCAAGAGCTTCTATATCTTTCTTGTAGTGCGGTGCCCAGAACTGCACACAGTATTCTAAGTGTGGTCTGACAAAGGCATTATATAACATTAATATAACCTCCTTTGTTTTATACTCAATACTTTTTGCTATGTATCCCAGCATCCTGTTGGCTTTTTTCACTGCTGTACATTTTACATTTTACATTTTAAGCATTTAGCAGACGCTCTTATCCAGAGCGACTTACAAGATGTGCATTAATACATGGTAGGAACAATCATAGTTAGCGCACGAGATCAGTGCAGGAATACAGCAATAGACATCATTGCAGTCATCTGCGTACCATACCTGTAACACCGGGAAGGAAAAGGTTAGTGAATTTATTTATTTGTTTTGGGGGGGGAGTATAGTGTTGAACAAGTAAACAGTGGTGAAGACAATTTAGCTAGATGGACCGAGTTCAGTGGTAGTGGAAGAGGTGGATTTTGAGTCTCTTGCGGAAGATCGCAAGTGATTCCGCAGTCCTGACCGATTGCGGAAGGTCGTTCCACCAGCGAGGGATCAGGACAGAAAAGAGGCGAGACCGCGAGGAGTGGCTGCCAGGCGCCCGGAGGGAAGGGACAGTCAGTTTACCAGAGGAGGCGGAGCGGAGGGGTCTGGGAGGTGTGTAGGGAGTGATGAGTGATTGGAGATATGGGGGAGCAGTACCTCTGGCCGCTTGAAAAGCAAGCACCAGTAACTTGAATCTGATGCATGCTGCGATGGGGAACCAGTGCACACTGCTTTGATGCAGATAGGCTTTGATCAACTACAATTCCAAAGTCCTTTTCAAATTGAACACTGATGTGGAATTTCCTTTAAAAAGAGTTAAAGTTGTTTCTTCGTACCTTTGTTAGTAGAACAATTAATGCAGGCTGAAGTCTTTGTTTCCGTGTTTCAAAATGTATATTTTTAATAGAGTAGAGAACATACTGGGTTTGTCCCTTCAAGTACAGATTGACAAATAACCAAAGATGTAAACAGAATGATGATGCTTTATACTTTGCAATGGATTTCCCACACCCCTCCTTCTGATGCCAATCACATACTCAAACAAGATGAGGCCTCAATGACAGGAGATCACACCTGGGGAAGGAGAGGGGAACTGGAGTGGGGGGGAGGCCACCAAATGGCACCATTGTCTTTAGACACATCAGGGGGTAAGACACACAAAAAGGGGGGTTAGATTGAGTGCAAACTCACATGAGACAGGAGATTACACCTGGGGGAGGGGAGGGGAGCTAAACTGGGGCCAAGGACTGGGGCACCCAAATGGCACCGTTGTCTTAGACACATCAAGGGGAAGACACACAAAAAGGGGGTTAGATGTGCAAACTCTCATATGTATTCCAACATTCCCCACTTTTTTGTTGTAAAGCAAAATAAATTATAATGAAAAAATGTATATATATACATATATATGTTTAAGAAAACAAAACCATATCAAGCAAACAAACACAAAATTAATAAAAGGTAAACTTAAGTTGAAAATGAATGTTCCCCATTTGAACAGTGTAGGCTGGGGCAAAACAGAAATGAGTATTTGGAAATAATGTGATTGATTTAGGAAGCCAGTTGATCACCTATCCATGTATTCCACTGGCCATTCCGGTTTCAGGAGTTCCTCTGTCTCTTCCTCTCAATCACCTATTCATAGGTCAATGACTGTCTCCATTTGGCCGCACAGATCCTTTGTAATTGTGATATGATTTACCCGTCTGCCTACAGTTCAATATCTTACAGTCCCCCCCTTTGATGCTTGTCTTAACATAGAAGCATCACATATCAGTGGCGATGTTGTCCTGTCTTAGGTTGCTCTTTCAGATCCTGAAGAGTCTTACCCGTCATGGGAGCAACACCTCTTCCACTGGCATGAATATTCTGTGCATCCGAGGCGATGTTATCCTGCCTTAGGTTGTCCTTCTCCTAGCGAAGGATCTTACCCGTCTTTGGATCAACATCTTTACACTGGCATCATGCTGGATACTGTCCGGCTCTGACTGATCTTATCACAATTACAATGGGGTGCTCTTCTGTTCAATCAATCTACCCACTAGGGATTGGGACCGGGAGAGAGTGAGGACCCCCTAAACCAAGGTACCAGTTTGACAAGGTCGTTTGTAAATTAGATGTTTTCCCGTTTCAGAATGGAACACATACAATAAATAAGAACACAATGAACCAAGACAAGAATTAAACATACAAATACACTCCTTCCTGTAAGAAAGCATCCGTCTTGAGAATCTGGGTAACGATCCTCTCCTTCAGTTTCAGTTCATTCGTTTTCAATTGTTGTGCATCAATCCAATTTGACACACCCAAACCTGTTCCATATGCTTTACCATCTTTCCACCAGGTCTGAAGTCCAAGCGGGAATCAACCTGCAACTGGGCGTATTGTCCTTGTTTGACACATTGTGTCTTGTTTATGAAGATGACAGGAACATCCCATTTAATAGTGGTTCCCAACCAGAATCTGCTCAAAAATAACAGGAGCATCGTCCTCATTTATTTCTGTAGGAGAGAAAAAGACCAAGTGTGAGTGTATATTCTTATGCAGTTAGTCATGATTCACATTGATATTGGTATTAAGCTCAGCTTTGTTGTACAATTTGCACTGATCACCATGATACCAGAAATACTGTATTGGTCTGCCTCGCTTTTGTATTGCCAATTTCACATTGGTTTCTCCCAGTTTGTCCATAATCTCATATGGACCTTCCCAGTTTGCTTCCCAGCCCCCTTTTAAAAGTTTTTAAGCATTACTTGATCCCCAATTTGAAAATCCACTCTGTGCGTGGGGGCATAGGCCCTTGCTGAGTAATGATGTGCTGTTCCCATCGTGTTAGCAGCATCTAGAAGCTTACTCTGGAGTGCCTGCTGCACTTGGGTAAGAAACTCATCATGTGAGGCCCTTGTGGTAATGGGAAGAGGAATACCTGAGGGATGTGAAATCTGCATGGGCCTGCCCGTCATAAGCTCGAAAGGGCTGTAACCAGTAGTACGTACCCGTGTTGCCCTAATAGCCATTAGTACGCCCGGGAGTGCTGAAACCCAATTTGAAGCAGATTTTGTTAATTTGTCTGCTGCCTCCATTACAGCCTTTTTAAGCCCTTGTTTTATGGTGCGATTAAACCGTTCCACCATACCACTAGATTGTGGGCGATAGGGAATGTGGAAATGCCTTTCCACCCTAAGAAAGTGCAAAGGTGCATCATTATTTCTGAAATAAATGGTGCCCCATTGTCACTTTCCAGTCGTTTTGGAAATCCCCATCGCGAGAACACCTGTTCCCACAAGACCCGAGCTGTGGTAGCAGCATCACTCCTCCTGGTAGGGAATGCCTCTACCCAGCGAGTGAACATGTCCACTACCACTAGGAGGAACCGATATCCTCCTTTTGCTGTAGGTAGCGGACCTGTGTAATCAATTTGAAGGGTTTCCCATGGGCCATCATTCAAGTGGGAGGTACCCATGGGAACCTTGCGATGTGTAGGTGCAGGATTCATCTGAGCGCATACAAGACAGAGTGCCAGGTGATGAGCTACATCTGCTTTTATACTGGGCCACCAGTAGCAATTCTGCAATAAATCCAGTACTTTTGCTTGTGATGCATGACCTGCCGTTTGGTGCATGAATAATACTAGCTCCTTACGAAGCATAGATGGTGTTACCCAAACGAGCTGTGGGTTATTGTGGTACAAAATATCATCAAATATGATCAGATCTGGTGTGTGCCGTGTGTATGGTTCTGGAAGTTGTTGTTGCTGCCGAATGGCACTTATAACTTCTCCGATTTCTTTGTCTGTTGCCTGGCATTCTCGTAGATTGAGTGCAATAGGTTGTGACCGTTTAACAGGTTCAACAGTGCGAGTGGGAGGCAGGTAGTGCCATGGAATGCCTGAAACAGCAGCTGCTTTTGCAATCAGATCAACTTTGTTATTATTGTCCCCTTCAGTTGTGGAGCCATGTTTTTGATGGGCTTTAACCTTACAAATGGCCACCATACCCCTCTCTCTCATGTGCTAGATCCCAAATCTGTTGTAACTCATTGTGGTAAGTCAATGATTTTCCTTCAGCTGTACAGAAGCCTCTTTTCTGCCAAACAGGAAGGTATTCAGTGAGAGAGTTGCAAACAAAAGCACTGTCTGAGAAAATAGTAATTCGTCCCATGAATTCCTGTAATGCTGCAATGACTGCAATAACTTCTGCTTTTTGTGCTGAATCAGTAGGTTTACATTTGATCAACACCTCCTTTCCCAACTGGGGTGCCCAACATGCAGCTCCAGTATAGTACTGTCCCGTTTGGTAATAACGAGAGCCGTCTACAAACACAGCAGTGGAATCTGCTAGTGGTGTTGTACGAATGGGCCCCTCTGTTACCTGCTGTTGTATTGCTGTACAATGGTGTGACTCCCCCTCATAGTCTAACATATTGGCCAACTGATAGCTTATGGAATGCTTAACCTGTATGTTTTTATGTTGCAGTTCTGTAACCCATCGCCCCCACCGCAGAGCTGATACTCCTTTCACTCCATGAACTTCTTGCATAAGCACCGCTTTGATGCTAGCAGCTGAGACAACTACCTCAATAATGAAGGGTTGTGTGTGATCTGGACTGCGTAAGGCGGGAGCCGAAGTAAGGGCATTTTTCAAACCTATAAAGGCAATTTGTGATGCAGTATCCCATTCTAACAAATCATTCTTTCCTGGGTTGTCTTTTAAATGTTTGTAGAGTGGAGCAGCTAATTCGCTGTAGCCTTCTATGAAGTCACGGCAAAACCCAACAATTCCCAGGAAAGAGCGCAGTGCTGTGACAGTGTATGGGCGTGGTAATGCTTGTACAAGTTGTACTTTAGCTGGATCAGGAATCCGTCCTCCGGTTTGTATTTTTACTCCTAGAAAACAAACAGACTGTTTCATTAGTATTGCCTTTTTGGGTTAAGTTTTAACCCTGCTTCTTTTAAGAGGGCGAGGACCTCGTCCAGCAGCTCATAATGTTCTTCCACGGTATCTGTTTGAAGCAAGATGTCATCAACATATTGAACAACATTGTGTGGTTGTGAGCAGCCCTGTAAAATGTTAGCCATACATTGGTGAAACAAAGTAGGTGAGTTGTGGAAACTTTGGGGTAAGCCTACCCAAGTATATTGCGTGTCCCTAAAAGAGAAAGCAAATTTGTATTGGCTATCCTCATGTACTGGAATGCTCCAAAAGCCATTCGATACATCGAGGGTAGAATAGACCTTTGCGGAGCCTCGCAATTGGGACATCATGTCAGGGTTGCTTGCTACCAATGGTGTAGCACAGGGCGTATGCTTATTCAATTGCCTGTAATCAATAGTTAGCCTCCACGAGCCATCTGGTTTCTTAACTGGCCACACGGGGGCGTTGCATGTTGAAATGCATTCTCTTATCACACCTTGCTGCAAAAGAGATTTTATTGTTACTTGCACAGCTGTCTCTGCCTCCTTGGGATAGGGGTACTGTTTCTGTGGGGGCGGGTCCATCCCTCTGACAGCAACCTGCATGTTAAAGACTCGCCCACAGTCATGCTTATGTGTAGCCCACACCCCTTTGTGTTTGTCAATTATATCAGCAAGTGCTGAGTCTGGCGTTTGCAGTAACTGGACTACATCATAACTGATAGGGTTTTTAACTGTATGAACAGAATGCGTATCAGCGATGACCATAGGTACCTTGGATCCCTGTGGATCTATTGACCTTGCCAAAGAACATTGTTAGCTAAATCAATAACTAAGTGTGCTTTTGCTATTGCATCTGAACCCAGAATACTCCCTTCGTGTGTTTTTACCATACACAATGGTACATCAAAAGATATCTCGCCTATCTGTAATGTCTGTGGAGTTGAAATTTTAGCTGGTAAGGCATTACCTCCTACTCCCATTAATTGAACAGTTTTACCACTCTGGGGAAATTAGTTCGGTGAGTTAATGTGCAAGCTGCTCCTGTGTCAATCAAAAATGTGTCTTGATAGCCTCCAACCAAAACCTTAACACAGGGCGGCCTTCCTGATCTATTTGCAAATCACTCACCGCTGAAACAGAGGCTTGACAACCTTCATTGTGAGGTTGGACTGTGAAAGGAATTGCTAGAGCCTTTGTGGGTGCTCTGGTCACCATGTGAGATAGCCTTAAGCATAGACATTAACTCTGTATATGTAGGTACATTCTGAGTGCTTTCAGTCTGTGCTTGTACTGTCTGTAGTGCAACTGACTGTTTTGGTCCTTTTCCTTCCATCCCCCCTCCTTTCGACCAACATCGTCGCTTGGAGTGTCCAACACGCTTGCAATTGGCACACACACGGGGTTCCTACACTCACTCTGAATGTGTCCTGGCTTTCCACAATTAAAACACTCAAATGCAACCTGTCCCTCGTTAGATGCTAACAGAGCAATCCTTTTCTTAGAGCTCTGCTTGGGGAAGAATTTAGTTCAGACTCATTCCATGCTGTTAAACATTCCTGAATCTCTCTCCCTATGTGTTGTCTGATGGGCTGTGCGCTCAATTCCCTATTCAATTGTAGCTGTAAATGTTGGCAGGTTGGAGAGACGCGATCTTTGTATTTACTAACGACCAAACTCCAGAACATAGGATCGTCACCTGTCAATAGTACCCTGGTCCCTCCACCTCTGTTTCTATTATACACTCCTATAAACGTTCTGAGGAAATCGGTAGGGTGCTGCCCTTCATTAGGCATGGATTCAAGAATCTTATTCATATCTGCCATAACGCGATACCCTACCGCCTCACTCATTAGCCTTAACCTGGTGTCATGGTTGGGGAAAACAACGGGATTTCCATGGCCCTGCACGAATTCTAAAGGAATTGTTACTGATGTAGGAAGCACAGACTGTAATAGTTTACAACAATCCCTGTCCGTTAATGAGTGCATTCGCTGTAGCGCCTCCACCTTATCAACAACTGCAGTCGGGTCCTCAACCCCGTCCCATTTCGGTAGCTGCTGTTGTAGTGTGACCAGTTCTGACAGAGTGAGGTCGCGTTCAGCCTGTTGATCCTCATATGCATACGTGATGGCCCCATTAACAGGATTATGTGTTCCGCTTGTGCGAACCCTGCGTGTAACTACCGGTGCTATTTTGGCATGTTTATCTGTCTGCGATCTACTACTTCTAGACGCCCTTCGGACATTAGATCGAAGTGAATCGGCTACAGATTTAGTACATTCCGCCCTAGTAGCATGCAATTCTTGCTCCTCATCTGAACTTCCGTTACCACTCCCATCCTCAACACCACCTAACCAAGGAGCCGCAGAATTTGTTTGTCTGACTTCCCATTCATCATCATTTGAACTGTATTCTGACTCGCTCTGGTCATTTAACTGTCCTAAACCTAGCGCTGCTACGCGCCGTTTCATTACTGTATTTTTAATTTTCTGCTTTGTCATTTTTCTTTGACCTGTCTCAACTTCTGTACAATGGCCCTATCCTCATTTTTACCAGACACATCCCATAACTCTTTATATGCTATCTGCGCATCGCGCAGTTGTTTCTGTGTTTGACGCAATTCCGTAACCGTGGAACTCAATTTATCCCTTAAATGACTGATCTCCTTTCTAAATTCTAAGTGAGTTGTAGCATGTACCATTCGCTCTGCTACAGATGCTTCCACCTCCTTTGAATTTACACTAAGTTTATTCTCCAAACTTTCAATGTCACATTTTAATTTGGGAACTTCCACCACTTTATCTTTTAATGACTATTGTTTGTGCCATAGCCATCACACAATTAGCCTGTCTCCTTTTCTTATTTTTCTCCGTTTCATTACGAGCTTCACAAGCAGTTATGAGGTACTGAAAAACATCCGCTTTTTCTGGTACATTAAATGGACCCTCCTTGCAATGTTTAGCCAACCAGCTAGCGGCCCACAGTTTCCAACAATTCACTGCCATTCTTAAACCCCTGATACAATGGACAAACACACTTTTGGTACTTGAAATTTTTGCCCAAGGTCTGTGTAATTTTATACAAGCCCCTACTGAGAACACTGTACACTTGTACAATCAATTCTAGTCACTTGTATTTTAAAACACTACACAATTTTCGTAAGTACTTCTCTACAATATTACGCACATTAATATGCTATACTCACAAATGTACGTGGTCCGTTTTCCGTGCCTTCAAGTCCGTTTCTTTACTTCGGGTTGATAACTGGATCGGCCGCAGGCTCCTGGATTCTGTCTTTCTCAAACGCGCATCAATGCTCAGAGTTCAAAAAGTTGAGTTTCCCAGCCTTCGGTATTGCAATTTGCAGCGTACTCCGGTTTCAACCTCCCCGGTTTTTGTTAAAAAACGCAACGAGAACGACGGTCGTGGGCTGGCTCGCCAAATGATGTGGAATTTCCTTTAAAAAGAGTTAAAGTTGTTTCTTCGTACCTTTGTTAGTAGAACAATTAATGCAGGCTGAAGTCTTTGTTTCCGTGTTTCAAAATGTATATTTTTAATAGAGTAGAGAACATACTGGGTTTGTCCCTTCAAGTACAGATTGACAAATAACCAAAGATGTAAACAGAATGATGATGCTTTATACTTTGCAATGGATTTCCCACACCCCTCCTTCTGATGCCAATCACATACTCAAACAAGATGAGGCCTCAATGACAGGAGATCACACCTGGGGAAGGAGAGGGAACTGGAGTGGGGAGGCCACCAAATGGCACCATTGTCTTTAGACACATCAGGGGTAAGACACACAAAAAGGGGGTTAGATTGAGTGCAAACTCACATGAGACAGGAGATTACACCTGGGGGAGGGGAGGGAGCTAAACTGGGGCCAAGGACTGGGGCACCCAAATGGCACCGTTGTCTTAGACACATCAAGGGGGAAGACACACAAAAAGGGGGGTTAGATGTGCAAACTCTCATATGTATTCCAACAAACACCTACTAACTTTTCTCCTCCCATAAAATACTCCTGTCTAATGTTTTTATTTCCCACATGCATAACTTTACATTTAGCAATATTGAATGTCATCTGCCATGTATCTGCCCATTTTTTGATTTTGTTTAAATCATCTTGGATTACTTTAGTCGATTCCAAACTGTTTGCCAAACCCCCAAGTTTAATATCATCTGCAAATTTAACTATTTTGCTACTAATGTCCATATCAAGATCATTTATGTAAATAAGGAAGAGCAGAGGTCCCAGCACCAATCCCTGCGAGACACCACTGCCCACAGCACCGAAGTCAGATTCAGCCTGTAGGGCAGGTCAAAGAACTATGCCCTGAAGTGACCCCAAAGAGTGTGAACTATGTGTGTATTGCCAGCAGGGAGCCAACGGGTGAGAACAATGGTTTTGCCCCAGACGTCTCAGGCCCCACACTAATCCTGTCAGCAAGACAGGACGCAGTGGGGACTGTTCTCAAGACTTGACCACATCGCTGAGTTTAATGTGTTATACTGTAAACTTCATCATTCACATGTACAGTATAAGCATGTTTGGTGTTGTTGGAGAGCTGATGTAATGAGCAGTGGGTTGGTGTCATTGATGTAGTGGTGCGGGTGGCGCTTACTGAGGATCTCAGAACACCGTTCAAAAGTGAACGGTGCAAATGCAAATGATCTTCGGTCAGCGGCCTGGCAGTGTGATGCGCATACAGAGACAGGGAGTGGTTTTCAGTGATTGTGTCCTTATTTGGTGTTTGATGGCTTCTTTTGATGTGTGGGTTTAAAGAGGGAAAAGTGGCATACATCGCGGAGATTCGTAGTACGAACTCCTGCGCAACCTTGCGTATAGCCGTTTTTGTATTCTTACGTTACAAATTCTGTTTGATGTTTTTATGCAAGTCCGGTTAATAAACATTTTCATACCAAAGCATCTCTCATTAATCTAGACTGCAGTTACACGCTGTGGTTTTAAGATTAAGTTAACACACACACATAGAACGTTGCAACTCCGTAGTCACTCGCCTATACATTAGTGCCGTTGCAAGATACGCAACTGTATCCTTGCTAGGTTTTACACAGGCCAGAGGCACGTCTGCATCTCGTATAGAAGATAGCAACACGTATAGAGCCACACTACGCGAGACGAGAGACTACAGTCTCTCATTTGCTTATACGATTCTAGAAGTAAGAGTTAACAGAGAGAAAAGCTAACATACATGGAGTCAGATAGAGTTGGAGTTAATTAAACATCCATTTAATCCCGTTCCGGTAACACGAAGGTAAGATTACACGCTATACCTCCACACTCGGACACGTCCGCCATTGGTGTGTTCGAGTGGAATCTAAAGGATTCTACAGTTGGTGACCCCGACGTGATAGATAGTTACCTGTGTTCCGGATCAGGAATGCTGCTTGCCACATTCTGGAGTCTTTTGAGGTAAGTACTTTGTGTTTTCTCAGCAAATTGTTAGGGAGAGAAAGTGCATATATATACACACATCGTGTAGAACGGATCGAAATATCCACGATAGTTTGGGGACCGTAGAAACCCAAAACTTTGAGATTCATATCCCCTCACGGGAAACAACATGGAAGCGCAGGGAAATTGTAGCGTGAGTGTAGTTCACCTTCTAATGGATTCATGGTGCCGAGACGTTAAAGAAACACTCATTAACCGCATTCGTGTTAAAGGACTAGACTTAATCGCTAACAATGACGATATCCTCAATTGGTATAACACCATTAGCCGTAAGAAAGAGCACAAGAGGAAATATCGCAAATTAACCTCGGCTGTAGCTTACTTGCTACACAAAAATGATTTATGGTCATAATTCACAATAGGGGTGCGTGGCCTCCATATCATTGGGGAACGTAACCAGTCAAGCCGCATGTGTAGACACTGGCAAGTTCTCTAAATGGGTGGAGGCCATTCCCGTTTGCGACAACACTGCACTTACAATCACTCTGGTGTTTGCAATTGAAACTAGCCTCCGATAGGGAGCCCCTTTGTTAAAGCAAAAAGTTCTCTAACAAAGGCAGACTGGTATATTTGGTATCCTCTTGTTAAGTTGTAGTCTTAGCAAGGAAGACGTTTCCCTCTTGTTTTTGACACAAGGGACGACCAGTGTTAACCTCCATTTAAGATGGGGAAGCCTCTGTTTGCTGCAGGAAGGGTGAACCAAAGAAGGGTGATCCAGGGATTCCGACCACTTTGAAAGGGGGTCGAGGTACATCGTTTACAAATGGCTACAGTCACGGATTGATGATTTGATAGCCGATTACAAGGGCAGACTAGCTGTCCAATCACAGGCACGCACAAAGCGTGACCTATTCGCTGACGTAGTCGGCCTGTTCGGTGCTGGTAACTCAGTATCGAACACATACCAAGTGACAAAACAGTCACAATACACTGCATGGCTGACTAACCAAATTGCCACTGGCTTCCAACACATAACTAGCGGTGATGATAATATCATCAAAGCACTTAAGTTGGAAGCCCAGGCTTTATTACTGCTTAGCCATATGATGTTCAACCAGACCAACATGGCAGGTCATGAAGTAACATGTAGAATGTATGCCTAAGATATGTTTACAGCTGCACAGCAGGAGATCCTTGATCTCCGGCTGCGCAAAACTCCATGTCATGCCTTACTTGATCTGATTGATTTATTGGAATTACATAGATGGTTTGACTCAATAAAATGGAAAACATTGCCAATTCAACCACCATACGCTCCTAAGGAGTTGTAGGTCATCAGGTAGGACCATACCATCGCTGGTTGCATGGCCACTCGCTCCTGCTGTCAGGAAACTGCTAGTTACATTGTCTGTACGTGCAACACACTGCAAGTTGTGACTCTCAATGACACCAAATTTATAAATGTACAATCACTCCATGGCTTTGCTGATGCTATCCAAGTGTCACACACTCAGTGGTGTGTCATCAGTGAAATGACCTCTTTCAGGTATGGGGGCCTGTTCTGCCCCGCTAAACACACTCTCTGCTTAGAGGTGTCAGAGGACTTCACCACGGGGCAATTCAACATCCTGGGCCGAGTGCCGTTGGACACTGACATTTCCCCCTGGTGGGAGGGCACTTTCTATACAGAAAGCATACAGACTCTCACCGACACCATGGAGCTGGTCCAGCGGCTGATCCAGGAAACCAACTACCACCTGAATCAAGCACAGGTGGAGGTCGACCTGGCTAAGCAGACCACCGGGATCCTGACCAGCGCCTCCACCCGCTCAGCTCAGTACGCCTACACATGGTGGGACTGGGTATACCGAGGGTGCGTCATCGCCAGTCTGCTCGTCTTCAGCATCACACTCGTCCAGTGCTGTTACTTCAAGCATCTCATCGCGATCGGCTTTGAACACTTCTGTGACATTTGGGCCCCTGAACCTCCCAGTGTTCCAGGGGACCAGAGGGGGGAAACTGTAGGGCAGGTCAAAGAACTATGCCCTGAAGTGACCCCAAAGAGTGTGAACTGTGGCGTTTGGGCCCTGAACCTCCCAGTGTTCCAGGGGACCAGAGGGGGAAACTGTAGGGCAGGTCAAAGAACTATGCCCTGAAGTGACCCCAAAGAGTGTGAACTATGTGTGTATTGCCAGCAGGGAGCCAACGGGTGAGAACAATGGTTTTGCCCCAGACGTCTCAGGCCCCACACTAATCCTGTCAGCAAGACAGGACACAGTGGGGACTGTTCTCAAGACTTGACCACATCACTGAGTTTAATGTGTTATACTGTAAACTTCATCATTCACATGTACAGTATAAGCATGTTTGGTGTTGTTGGAGAGCTGATGTAATGAGCAGTGGGTTGGTGTCATTGATGTAGTGGTGCGGGTGGCGCTTACTGAGGATCTCAGAACACCGTTCAAAAGTGAACGGTGCAAATGCAAATGATCTTCGGTCAGCGGCCTGGCAGTGTGATGCGCATACAGAGACAGGGAGTGGTTTTCAGTGATTGTGTCCTTATTTGGTGTTTGATGGCTTCTTTTGATGTGTGGGTTTAAAGAGGGAAAAGTGGCATACATCGCGGAGATTCGTAGTACGAACTCCTGCGCAACTTTTGCGTATAGCCGTTTTTGTATTCTTACGTTACAAATTCTGTTTGATGTTTTTATGCAAGTCCGGTTAATAAACATTTTCATACCAAAGCATCTCTCATTAATCTAGACTGCAGTTACACGCTGTGGTTTTAAGATTAAGTTAACACACACACATAGAACGTTGCAACTCCGTAGTCACTCGCCTATACATTAGTGCCGTTGCAAGATACGCAACTGTATCCTTGCTAGGTTTTACACAGGCCAGAGGCACGTCTGCATCTCGTATAGAAGATAGCAACACGTATAGAGCCACACTACGCGAGACGAGAGACTACAGTCTCTCATTTGCTTATACGATTCTAGAAGTAAGAGTTAACAGAGAGAAAAGCTAACATACATGGAGTCAGATAGAGTTGGAGTTAATTAAACATCCATTTAATCCCGTTCCGGTAACACGAAGGTAAGATTACACGCTATACCTCCACACTCGGACACGTCCGCCATTGGTGTGTTCGAGTGGAATCTAAAGGATTCTACAAGCCCCACCTACTGTTACTCTTTGTATTCGCCCTTGCAGCCAATTATGAACCCACTGGGAAACTACTCCTGCAATTCTTACTGAATTCATTTTAGCAATGACCCTCTCATGTGGTACCTTGTCAAATGCTTTCTGAAGGTCCAAATATATAATATCATAAGCCTGGTTCAGGTCAACACACTTTGTAGCCTCTTCGAAAAAGTCCAGGAGGTTTGTTAGGCATGACCTCCCATTGAGAAATCCATGTTGGCTCTCCCTTAAAATACTATTATTTTTCAAGAATGATTCCAACTTATCCCTAATAATACATTACAGCATTTTACATGCGATGCAAGTTAAACTGACAGGCCTATAGTTCCCTGGGTCAGTACGGTCCCCCTTCTTATATATTGGAATTATACTACCCTGCTTCCAGTCATCTGGTATTTCTCCAGTGATTATGGATTGAATGAAAATATCTGTCAATGGTTTATATATAATTTCCCCAAGTTCTTTGAGTACTCTGGGATATATGCCATCCGGGCCTGCTGATTTATTTGTCTTACGTTTTTGTCGTTTTTGTAGTACTTCTACATCCCTTATCTCAAAGTCCTCCAAAACATTCTGTACCTTGTCTATACATTTAGGCATATTTATAACCTCTTCTCTAGTAAAGCTCTCCACAAAGTAACCGTTTAGTGTGTTTGCAATGTCCTTATTATTATAAACCAAAGTTCCTTCCTTATTCTTAATGCACTTAACCTCATCCTTAACTTTCCTTTTTCTACTACAATATTGAAAAAACTTCTTAGGATTACTTTTTGCATCTTGGGAAATTTTAATTTCAAACCGCCTTTTAGCTGATCTTATTTCCTTTTTAGCCTTAGCCCGCATATTACAATAATCTAACTTGTTTCTCTCTGAGTTAGCCTTTTTATATACTCTGTACAGTCGTTTCTTTTGCCTCAAAATCACCCGTAAAGATTTAGTCATCCGCTGCGGAGACTGTTTTTTCATCCTATTTTTCCTTACTTTGGGGATGAATTTACACTGTACATCTACAATAACCCTTTTGAATATAGTCCATTTTTCATTCACAGTTCTGCAATCTAGAAGTTTTACCCAATCTATATTACTTAAATTCTCTCTCATTTTATTAAAGTCAGCTCGTCTCAAATTAAAAATTCGAGAGTTAGAGGAGGCTGTCTTAACTTGCCAAAAAATATCAAAAATAACTGCACTGTGGTCACTTGCCCCTATTGGTTCTCCTACCTCTGTGCTGCTAATTCTATCAGGATTGTTACACAAAACCAGATCCAGTATTGATTTCCCTCTCGTAGGCTGAGTAACAGACTGTACCAAATCAACTATCTCAGTATATTAATGACTCTAACATTCTATCCCAATCCCAATCTGGTTTTAGGCCAAATTTCTCCACTACCACTGCTCTCCTTAAATTCACAAATGACGTGTCATCATCCTTTGATAACAATCAGTTAACTGGATCAATCTTTATAGATCTGACCAAGGCTTTCGACCTGGTCGACCACTATCTACTCCTAGATAAACTTTACTCTATTGGCTTCTCTCAGCAAGCCCTATTATGGTTCAATGCATATCTTCATAACAGGCGTCATTGTGTTGTATTTCATGGTAAACAATCCAGCTATGCAGTTATGGAAAAGGGTGTGCCCCAGGGTTCTTCATTGGGTCCTCTCCTCTTTTCTATTTTCATCAATGATCTTCCACAAATCTGCTCCGACTGTCATGTCCATCTATATGCTGATGACACTGTCATTTATACATCTAACTCTGATATATCACAAATTCAATTGTCACTGCAATCTGACTTTAATGCTGTTCAAAACTGGTTTTCTAACAACAGACTTCTTTTAAACAAGAAAAAGTCCTCCTTGATGTTATTTGGGACTAGGTTCAGACTACGCACATGTAACAATTTAAGTATTAATTTCTGTGATGGGACACCACTTGAGAAAGTGGAAGTTTTCAAATACCTTGGTATTTGGCTTGACCAGAACTTTCCTTCAAACCTCATATTGACTCTGTTATAAAGAAAATAAATCGCAGCCTGAGCTCACTCTACCGTTCAATAAACTGCTTCACTTTTCAGGTTAGAAAAAGAATTATTACTCAGTTAGTACTCCCCATTCTCGATTATGCAGATATAGTTTATCAGAATACATCAGAATCAAATTTACGTCCGCTTAATGTAGTTTACAATAAACTGTGTAGGTTCATCCTTAGGTGCCCATATCACACTCATCACTGCGTTATGTATGAATCACTTAATTGGCTCTCATTACAATCCAGAATGCATTACCATTGGCTGCAATTTATTTTTAAATGTATCTTTTTCAAATATCCCATTTATCTAAAGCAATATTTAGTTCCTTGCAGATCTTCTTATTCATTCAGACACGCACAGTACCCTTCTTTCATTGTGCCTCGTTTTTCTAAAGAAGTTGGACGCCGGCCTTTAAATGTAAAGCCCCATCGGACTGGAACCACTTGCCCAACTCGCTTCGCTCCAGTTCTTCACTGTATATTTTAGAACATTATTATTCGCTCACCTCAAGACAACTTGTTCTTGTTTTTGATTTTGGGGATTGTATGACTGTTGTTTTTTGTGTTTGTGTTTGTGTTTTGTATTTCTGTTGATCTGTTGTATTTTTCTCTTGTTTTAGTTGATGTACCAACTTGTTTAGTTGATGTACCTATGTTTCTAGGGACCCCCTCGAAAACAAGATGCGACATCTCAAGGGGTTTATCCCTTTAATAATAATAAAGTTCATATAAAAAGCAGTCATTGACCATATCTAAAAACTCCTCTTCACATTTGCCCTGACCTGTCACTATTTCCCAATTGTGGGAAGACAATTGATGAAATGGGCTTTCTAAAGAAATGTTCACACTAGAAACGCTTACAAAGGTTTTCAGTTTGAAAGGACTTGTCAGAAAAGTGGTCTTAAACATCTGTGATTAAAATGTGATTATCTTTTGTTTGTATGATTGTTGATTACCTTTCAATGTCTGTTCCTTAGTTATTCAGCCATCTCATTGAGGTATGCTATCTTAATAACAAAGTGCCTAAAAGACCCTCTGGTGGTAGCCCTATACAATCAGCTTGTGTGCAGAGTCTATTCAGTTCTTGGGCACATATATGGATGGCACAAAAACAGAAGTGGACAGTGAATATTTGAACAAATATAGAAAAATGCAATAAAGTTATTCATTTAATGAGTTGCATTTGTAATTGTAAATGGTGAGCAGATACAGGAGGGTCCCATGTTATAGGAAAGGGTAATGATCAAGTTTGTGATGGACTATGGGTGCTAGGCTTTGGGCAGACAATTTGGGACTGCCATTAAATTAGGGGCTGAGTGTGGGTAACCTTGCTCCTTTGGTGTGGGCCAGTCTCTGCTGGAGAGATGTATGGACATCGTGGAAGATGTGGTCTACAACAGTCATAGTTCACCGTCCTACACAGTAGGTTGCAGTAATGCTCATTTAAATGAGAAGAATAATAATGCTCTGCTGTAGTCAAATGGTGCCGACAATGGTGAAAGGTGTGCAGACATGCTCACTGGCTTTTGGGTGAAAAAAACATAGTGGCAGGAAACATAAATGTCCTCATTGGCCGCAATTCATGGACACTGTTTGTTAGTTTAGTATTTTATGCAAAGGGAATATATATATTTATATCACGGCATTGTTGAATACTTGGTTTAGCGCATGCTAAATAACAACAAAGAGGCAGCTTGTTGTAACAGAACTTTTGGCTACAGCCGTCTTTACTCATACTTCACCAACTTACTAGTTACACAGGGCGCAGCGTAATAATGTCATCCGCTGCACCGTCATCTCTTAAAGGAACATCATCCCAAAGCCTATGTCCCTTATGTGTGTGTGAATTACGTATATGTATCCCCTACACAGGCCCCCCCAGAATTCACAAACACCGGCAACATTAGCTTGACCGGGGCCTTGATCTCTCTTCCCGCCCTGGTGCGAGGTAGAGTGGCAGCAGTCGTCTGTGGCGCCACGTCAGGGGAGGGAACCTGGGCAGCCCTTGTTGGCCTGGTGGACGGTGGGCGGCCTCTCCTAGGGCCAGTAGCTGGAACCACACGCTGGTCCAAAGCCTGATGGGTGGGCTTAAGACGGTCCACCGTGATGCGCTCGGGCTTGCCGCCGACATCCACGATGAAACTCTTGTCCCCTGTCTCCATGACCCGGAAGGGGCCGTCATACGGGGGTTTCAACGGGCTTCGTGACAAATGAATACATACTCAGCCGTTGACAGGTCCGTTGGGATCCAGGCCCGTGGCAGCCCATGTTGCGAGGTGGGAACCGGCTTGAAAGCGTTGGCCTTGTTAAGCAGAGCTGGGCGTTGACTAGAGACAACCCAGGGGGTCGTGGGTTCAGGGATGAGGTCTCCAAGAACCCGCAGTGCCTGGCCAAACACCAGTTCAGCCGATGAGGACTGCAGATCCTCCTTCGGGGCAGTACGCAGGCCCAGCAGTACCCATGGGAGACGGTCCGTCCAGCTGTCGTCTTTCAGGCTGGCCCTTAGTGCGGCCTTCATGGATCTATGGAAACGCTCACAGAGTCCGTTGGCTTGTGGGTGGAACGCCGTGGTATGGTGTAGCCGCACCCCTAGTGCTCGGGCCACCTCCGCCCACAACTCCGATGTAAACTGGGAACCGCGATCAGATGACAAATCTGAGGGTGTGCCAAAACGGGAAACCCAGGTATCAATGAAGGCCTGCGCCACATCCGCCGTTGTTGTGGAGGCCAGGGGCACAGCTTCCGGCCACCTCATTGTCCTGTCCACCATAGTCAGCAGGTGGGTGAAACCACGGGAAGGAGGTAAGGGACCGACGATGTCTACGTTCACGTGGTCAAAACGGCGCTCCGGGACCTCAAAAACCGCCAATGGCGCTTTGACGTGGCGATGTATCTTGGCCCGCTGGCACTCCATGCACCCCGCAGCCCACTCCCAGACATCCTTCTTCAATCCGTGCCACACGTACTTTGAGGAGACAAGCCTCTGCGATGCCTTTTGCCCAGGGTGTGAGAGGCTGTGGACAGAGTCAAACACCTCTCGCCTCCACTGTGCGGGTACTACTGGGCGTGGTTGTCCTGTTGAGACATCGCAAAGTAGTGAGGCTCCAGCCCCATCCCACTTAATGTCAGCCAAATTCAAACCAGACATAGCCGTTCTGTAGGCCTGCACCTCTGGGTCAGCTTGCTGGTCGGCCGCCATGCGCGCGACATCGATCCCTAGATGCACAGCATTAACAGAGGGCCTGGAAAGGCAATCAGCGACAGCGTTAGCTTTCCCCTCAATGTGCCTAATGTCTGTTGTAAACTCTGATATATAGGCCAAATTGCGCTGCTGACGCACGGACCATGGTTCTGCGGTTTTTGCCATGGCGAAGACTAAAGGCTTGTGGTCTACGTACGCCGGAAAGTCACGGCCCTCCAAAGAAAACCGAAAGTGCCGGATGGCTAAGTAGAGGCTCAGCAACTCCCGATCAAAAGCACTGTACCTTTTTTCATTGGGGTGGAGCTGCTGGCTAAAGAAGGCCAGAGGGCGCCAGGTTCCTTTCACCATCTGTTCTAGCACAGCCCCGACAGCGTAGTCAGAGGCATCGGTGGTGAGGGCTATCGGCGCATCCGGGACCGGGTGCGACAGCATGGTTGCTTCTGCCAGGGCTCGCTTAGCACTGTCAAAGGCTGCGGTCATTTCCTCCCCCCAATCGACTTGAGCGTTCCCGATCTTGCCTCTGAGTGCACCGTACAGGGGACGCATGAGTGCAGCCACGTGTGGGATGAACCGGTTGTAAAAATTGACCATCCCCAGGAACTCCTGCAGGGCTCTGGTGGTCCGTGGGCGGGGAAATTCTGATATCGTTGCCACTTTAGAGGGCAGTGGCACCGCATCTTCAGGTGCAATGCGATGACCAAGAAAATCCAAAGTGGACAATCCAAAGTGGCACTTTCCGGGGTTTATTATCAGCCCGTGCTGACTGAGGCGGTCGAACAGGGATCGCAGGTGGGTCAGGTGCTGCTCCCTGGAGACACTTGCGACCGAAATGTCATCCAAGTACACAAAGAGGAAATCGAAATCCCTCAAGACTGAGTCCATCATCCTTTGGAAAGTCTGAGCAGCATTTTTTTATCCAAATGGCATCCTCAGGAATTCGAACAGGCCGAAAGGTGTTATAACGGCCGTCTTGGGGATGTCCTCTGCGTTGACCGGCACCTGATGATATCCCCGGATAAGGTCCACCGGGCTGAGAAATCCTGCACGTGGGGAACCGGGTAACGGTCTGGGATGGTGGCGTCATTGAGCCTGCGATAATCCCCACATGGGCGGCAACCACCGTCTGATTTGGGCACCATATGGAGAGGGGAGGCCCAGGGGCTGTTAGAGCGATGCACTATGCCCAGTTTCTCCATGTTGGCGAACTCTTCTTTAGCTGCTGCCAACTTAGCTGGGTTTAGTCATCGAGAACGGGCGTGCACTGGAGGTCCAGACGTCAAAATGTGGTGAACGACTCCATGTTTAGCCGCAGCTGTGGAAAACGTGAGCTTAACCAGGTCGGGAAACTCAGCCAACAGACAGGCGAACTCGCAAGTTCTTGTGAGTGCACTGGACAGCGTGGTCGTAGGGAAACTGCTCCGCGTGCAGGGTAAGGAGTTAAAGTCCTTTGCGTCGACGAGCTGACGGTTCCTGACGTCCACCAATAGCCCGTTGGTGCATAAAAAATCAGCACCGAGCAGGGGCCTATCCACATCTGCCAGCACAAACTCCCATGTTAAACGGCGTCCGTTGAGACAAAGAGGAACCGTGCGTTTTCCAAATGTGCATATCTTACTCCTATTGGCAGCCTCGGGTGTGGGGGCCACTTTTCCTAACTGTCTGTCCACAGGCGACACGGGCAGGACACTGACCTGCGCACCAGTATCACAAAGGAAACGTCGTCCTGTTAAAGTGTCCATTATGAACAGCAGGCAGTTGGAACTTTTAGCGGCTACGGTGCTAACTATCTGTGCGTTGCTAGCCCCGCTAAAACTGCATGGTGGGCGACACTTACTTGCCTCCGCCCCAAAACGTGCATGGTAATAACACATTCCCTGTGCATTCGGTCGGCGCGCGGTTGTGGCAGGCTGCGTGGTGTGCCGCTGTGCTGCGTTTTTCGTCACAGGGTTAATGGACATAGTGGCAGGCCCTGCTACTGTGCTTTTCAGCGCTGCTGACTGGTATTCATCAGCAACATGAGCCAATTCTCTATAGTCCTTTAACGGTGTGTTGGCTAGTGCCGTGCGTACGTGTTCTGGTAATTGCTGCAAAAACAGTTCTCTGAACAAAAAACATGATTTGTCCTCACCCAAAAGTGCCAACATGTGATCCATTAGCTCGGATGGGCGCGCCTCGCCGAGACCGGGAAGTGAAAGCAAACGGCGAGCTCTCTCAGTCTCCGACAGTCCAAACGTTTTTAAAAGATAAGCCTTCAATGTAGCGTACTTATCCTGAGCTGGAGGACTTTCCACTATGCTGATTGCTCGCGTTGCCGTGGAGCTATTGAGGGCTGCAACAACGTAATAATATCTGGTCGTGTCGGCGGAGATATCCTGTAAGGCGAATTGAGCCTCTGCTTGGGCGAACCACACTGCTGCATGTTGTTCCCAAAATTCGGGGAGCTTCAGAGAAACGGCGTTCGTCAACATTTTCGCTCAATTAGCTTCTCTATTAGAACGTCGGGGTCACCAGTTTAGCGCATGCTAAATAACAACAAAGAGGCAGCTTGTTGTAACAGAACTTTTGGCTACAGCCGTCTTTACTCATACTTCACCAACTTACTAGTTACACAGGGCGCAGCGTAATAATGTCATCCGCTGCACCGTCATCTCTTAAAGGAACATCATCCCAAAGCCTATGTCCCTTATGTGTGTGTGAATTACGTATATGTATCCCCTACAGTACGCGTTCCAAGGGTGTGCATTAATTTTCAATAACGGGACACCTCGGCCCTTTAGCAGTTCTAAAATCAATGCGCTACAAGATCCAACATTCTAAAGCAGTTAAACGGCAACATTGTACATTAACGTTAGGCTACATTGCTCGATAAACTCCTGTTTTCAATGTCAAATTTCACAATTAACAGCAAAGCTCATAGTAGCCTAGCTCAGGGCCGGCTCTACACATTTTGGTGCCCTAGGCGAGATTGGAATTTGGGTGCCCCCCCCCGCCAAACATCAATCAGACATCACCATAGAAGCTAGCCACATTATTATCACTGATCGCGGTCTCGCCTCTTCTATGGCCTGATCCCTTGCTGGTGGAACAACCTCCCGCAATCGATCAGGACTACGGAATCACTTGCAATCTTCCGCAAGAGACTCAAAACCCACCTCTTCAGACTCCACTACCACTGAACACTGTCCATCTAGTCAATCTGTCGTCACCACTGTTTACTTGTTCTACACTATAAAAAAAAAAAAACTCACACTAACCTTTTCTTTCCCAGTGACACAGGTATGATACGCAGATGCCTGCAATGATGTCTATTGCTGTATTACTGCACTGATCTTGTGCGCTAACTATGATTGTTCTTACCTTGTATTAATGCACATCTTGTAAGTCGCTCTGGATAAGAGCGTCTGCTAAATGCTTAAAATGTAAAAATGTAAATGAGGCCAAGGTGTAGCTTTCTGTCAGAGGGAACAAGGTTTTTGGACAAAATGTGTTGGTACATGCTGCAGTTCCATCTACTTTAATAGAGCACCAGGGCCGGTGGATGCAAAACAACCCCAAAGCATTAAAGATCTAACACCATGTTTCACCATAGGCATGAGGTGCTTTTCAACATTACTTGCATTCTTTGGACACCAACAGCTGATGTGCACATCCAAAAAGACATGGTTCCAATTGTAGTTCAAATGTAGTTTGGTGAATTCAAGAAGCCGTTTTTTGGTGAGATTGTCTTCAAAAGAGGCTTCCTTTTTACAACTCTGCCATAAAGGCCATTGTATGTAGGCATCATCAAATGGTAGCTTTAGACACCTTGTAACCCCAAGATGCCAGGTTAGTTTGGATATCTTGAACTGTGCCCCTTGGACATCTGTCTCGCTACATGTGAGAGCAAGTTAGACTTGCGTCCTCTACCTGGCAGGTTAGTCACTCTTCCGGTGGTCTTAAACTTCCTAATAATTGACACAACAGTGTAAAGCAGTTTCTTTAACCTTTTAGTGATCTCCTGATCTTTAGAGGTCAATAACCTTTTGCCTAATGCTTTCAGGGAGTTATTTGCCTTTCACCATGGTGGCTGACCACAGTATTTCAAACATGTGTTCCCTCCTTTTTATACCCTAGGTAAACAGGAAACTATTGTAGGCCACTGTACAGTTCCATAACCTTCCAATGAACTTCAAATAAGTTGTATATTTATGAAGATTTGTTTTTGATGGATTACATTTAAAATAGTTAGGGGTGTGAATAACTGTGATCCAGATGTTTTCTGGGAAAAATATCAATAAAACAAAATGTCTTTATGAAGAATTGTACTGTATTAGTATTGATTTGGAGGTTTTGGAGCATAAATTATACCTCATTAGTTATAGTTTATTTTATACAATCTCTTTTGTTCATCTTTATCAAGGGTGTGAATAAAAACGGAGTCTACTGTACAACCTAAACTGATACTAACATCGCTCTGGGCAGACTGTGCAAGATTAGCAAACTCCAGAATTACTATCCCAAGACAGTTCCCATCATCGCAGGAGACTTCAACCACTGTAATCTCAAGAAGGTAGTTAATCCAAAACTTTTTCAACACATCTCATATCCGACAAGAAAAGATCACTGCTACACAACTATACAACATGCTTATCGCACCATTGCTAGACCATGTTTTGGAAATTCAGGCCACGGCTCCGTACTCCTACTTCCTGTTTACAAACAGAAGTTAAAAAGCATGCCTACAAGCCTCCAGGGTGGTCTAGCGGTTACAATGTTCAATGCTGGCCACTGCGACCAGGGTTCGATTACACCAGCCACGCCAGTACTGGCTCTGGCCAGGAGTGCCACTAGGGGGTGGCAATTGGCTGTCTACCCCAGGGAGGGGGGAGGGAACCTGATATGAGTTCGCTGCGTAAAGGAGTGGCTCTGGAGTACTGGAGTTAAAGTCAATGGCTTGGCTAGTGTCGTCTTGGAGGAGATGATACTTGGTCTTTGTCACTGCTGTTCTCAGGGCTACTAACAATATGAGGGGGGGATTGACATGAAAAAGAGAGGGTGTAATTGGCCACTAAATTGGGATAAAAATGGGACAAAACCAGAGATAAAAATGTAAAGAAATAAAAATTAAAAAAGCGTGGAAACTTAAACTGCAGGGTTGGATGGAAAGAACGGACTGGACTGGACTATTTTCAAAAACCTAGACCTGGATGTGTATGCAAGTCATGTCATTGGATACATATGGAGGCTGGCTGGTGGATTGATGCATTCCTACCAAGTCCGTCTGCTCACTTCCCAACCACAAACCATGGATGAACCTCCGCAGGAAGAAAACGGCGCACAGCAATTAAATCAGGGAACACTGAAATTTACAGAAGCATGACCTGAGGAGGGCTATCAAAACTGAAAACTGAAAAATGAAACTTGCTTCTGCATGATCGTAAACAAAAGACACAACACAACAGAAGTTGTACGGTTTTATTCTTAAATAACCTACAATGAGAAATCAAGAAAACCACAAAAAAAAGAATAAAATAAAAATATTAGCAAAGTTATGGCAGGAGCGGTTGATATTCTGGTGAAAGTACGGTCAATGACAGGGAGGATTGAGACCTACTTATGCTACCTTTCCTCCAACCCCCCTCCCCCAAAAAGGTTGGAGAACAGAAATAGTGAGAATTCACATTGAAATTTGTTAATTTTCTTCCCTCAATATTTACAGTTGCAAAAAAACCAAAAAAACACCCCAAAAAGGTGATGAAAAATCTTTTTGGCAAAAGTTGATATTCTCTAATAGGTTTCAACTGACCTTTTGGTAAGAAAATTGGTTTTCCACTCATACCCACAACAGTACATTAAAACAGCCAATTCTTCAAGTAACAGATATGGGAGTTTTTTTCCCTCTTGGAAAAAATGTTAAATAAAAAAATAGGGTAAAACTGAATGGTTACTCCAACTATACAGAGACAACCACAGGATGCGCAGAGAAACACTGAAAATAAAAACATTGGATCACATTTACAATGAATGAAAAAAGTCCCTGATAGAAACTGCAAAGCAAATAAAGTGAAGAAATAAAGCAAATTCACATTCTTTCTGCTAAAATGATTATAAACATGGTTTTACCGTCTCCTTTCTTAGCACCCTCGTCAAACATGGGTTGAACTCCGCACAATTCAAAGTTTTAGATAAAATGAACATTTCTTCTTTTTGAGATGTTTCTACATGTCACATGCTCACCCACACGCACAGCTTTTGCGGTCAGTTCATCACCACATAGGCCCGAATCTGGGGTGGGCTTATGGACAGGAATTAATTGATCTCAGGGTTACCTACTCAAATCAAATTAGCATCTCCCATGACATTTCAATGACAAAGTTAAGGTCTTCAATTACATTCTTTTGCGACTGATGCAAAAATGGACTTTACTTTCACAACTTAACACCTTTTGTTGCCAGTGCAAATACACATCTCATTGTGTGTGTGTGTGTGTGTGTGTGTGTGTGTGTGTGTGAGAACAGCCATGGCAGGTGGCAACAACGGTGGCAGGTGAACAGACATTTTGCGGTATTGTTACTGGAAAAGAAGAACAAAATATATAACGCTATGTGGAATCAAACATTTCCATGACATAGAGCCTTTTCCTCAATTTCAATAACTTTCCATGACAGAATAATCGATGAACCACTTTTCCATTAAAATACAGAATTCATAAATAAATCGGGGGGGCTAAAAACAGACCAAGAGAAATAAAAACATTAAAAAAAGAATATTAAAAGCAGTTTTGTTGACTACAGTAGCCAGAGTTCAAAGGTCAGGGGGTCACAGTCAGGTCCCACTGCAGGATGGTAAGACACCAAGCCACTGTACAGGCTGAGAGAGAGACTGCTATACATTTTTCTTTAGGGGGGGAGTTGGGGGCTCTATGCTCCAGGTCTTGCAAACACCCCGCCACGACATGTCAATCTCCCTCCTGTTTTTCTGTTTTTTTTTTAACCCTTTTGCTCCTCTGTCTCTGCCCTTCCTCAGGGTGACTCAGTGCTGGAATCAGTTATGCTATAAAAAAAACCAAAGTATTTTTAAAAAAAATAATTAGATGAGAAAACGAAAAAAAGAAACCACAAACAGGGTTTAAAACTCGAAATCATTCTCTGCCATGTCGATGGCCCAGGCAAACTTCTCCCTCTGGGTTTTATTATAGATCTTCTCAACGGGAATGCGCCATTTCTTACACCTGAGAGATGGGGGGAGGGGAGAGGTAGTCACTTACAAGAGTCATTATTTACAACATCAATCTCTGGCCTTGCACAGATGTGCTCCGTTCTGGCCTGGGGGGGGGGGTTGCCATACTCAACCTCCAGGTTTACACACAGACCAGTCTCGAAGCCAGCCTGTGTGCCAGCCTCTTCTGCTGCCCACATGTGAACATGTTTTCTTGTGGACGCACAGCACTCTCTGCCTGCTGCCCTTGGAATGCAGTATTGAACTGCCTGTTCAATATGTGTCACGGTGAGCAGATCTTCTGCACCAGGTGCCGTAAAAAAAGTATAAAGCTGACAGACTGACATTCTGTTACATCCCAAGCGTCACTCGGCCACACTGAGATTTGATTGGCTGTTGGGAAGTGATCATTGTGAGGTCTTAAGTGTTCTGTCCCATGGGGCTCTGATAATCAAATCACTCTTACCAGGCTACAGAGATGCGGGGGTCCAGGTAGTTGAGTTTGGAGGTGCCCAGGGCAATCTGCTTGTTCTCCTCACGGTCCGTCGCCTGAACCTCCAGCTTCATCAGCTGCTCCTCTATCCTCTGCACTGCCTTCTTCTTACTCTCCACGGCTCTGCCAGGGCATCACATCATGCATCATTACATTTATTCATTCAGTTACATTTCAACAATACATTTATTAAAACATTTTTTTTTTAAAGAAGTTAAAGAGTGTGTGACCTCAGATTAAGTCGCTTGTTGACCCTTCACGCGCACACACACCCATGGTTGCACACGCACATCCAGAAGTGTTTACTCACTTTTTGGACTTCTCGTCTCTCCGTACTTTGGCGTCTGCCTTGGAGCTCTTCAGTTCCCGCTTTGCGTCGGAGAGCTGGTCTTTCTTGGCATCGATCTGGATGCAACCGGAAGAGAGAGGGGGAGAGGAGGAGGAAGGTCTTCCTTTAAAAGCAGCGCTGGAGAACAACACACCACGCCCATGCCCCACTCGCACCCCACCCGTGCACTGCCCTCACCTTGGTCTGCAGGTTCTGCATGGACTTCTCAAAGGTCTTGGGCGGTGCTCTCTGATGGTTGCACAGAATGGCGACTGCGCGGTTGGCACGGTTGTAGGACAGTATCTTTGCAGGGAGGTTCTCTTCGGCTGGGGAGGTGGAATGGAGGTCATTAAAACAGCTGTCTCAGTCCCCTGGATGGACATGATTCCATGTTTACATTAACTAGCTAAAAACAACTTGTCCAGGCCATCCTGGCTTTCTCTGGGACTTGTCATCTCCCCCTCACAAACTGACCCTTCTGCCATTTGAAAACACCTTACTGGTGGTCATGTGAATAATCAACAGCGTCTTAACCCCAACTACAGCTTTTTCTGCTCAGTCGATAGAGACTTCACCTCAATTGTGCCTTTTGCTGGTTGATCACACAGTAATCGGCTGCATGGTGCCAGCACTAGTCAGCCCACTCATCTGGATCATAATTACTTCTTTTTAGTAATGAGTTGTATTATTAATACAGGAGTGCAGTGACTCAGTAAAGACTCATGGGTAGAGACTCACAGCTGGTCAGCTCCTTCAGCTGCTGCTGCAGGGTGATGGAGGCATTGTAGGTACGGAATACTTTAGCCGTCAGTCCGTCCATCAGCTCTTGAAGGTGCTTGTTCAGAATGGAGGTCTGTGGGGGTGGGGGGGAGTCAGTCTGATTCTGAGATTCGGTGCACTTTCAAACTTTAGGTGCTTAGAAAATATTCAGACCCCTTCACTTTTTATACACTTTTATATTAGTATCCGGACCCTTTGCTATGACACTCCAAATTCAGCTCAGATGTATCCTGTTTCCTTTGATCATCCTTGAGATTTCTCTAGAACTGGGAAGTCACTCTGGATAAGAGCATCTGCTAAATGCTTAAAATGTTAAATGTAACTTGATTGTAGTGCACCTGTGGTAAATTCAATTGATTGGACATCATTTAGAAAGGTACACACCTGTCTACATAAGGTCCAACAGTTCACAGTGCAGTTTAGAGCAAGAACCAAGCCATGAAGTACAAGGAACTCTCCATAGACCTCCCATATAGAATTATGTCATTGCATAGATCTGGAAAAGGGTATAAAAACATTGCTAAAGCATTCAAAGTTCCCAGGAGCACAGTGGGCGCCATAATTGTGAAATGGAAGAAGTTTGGAACTACCGCCGGGCCAAACTCAGTAACCGGGCAAGAAGGGCATTGGTCAGGGAGGTGACCAAGAACCCAATGGCCACACTAACAGAGCTTCAGAGTTCCTCTGCAGAGATGGGAGAACCTGGTAGAAGGACAACCATCTCTGCAGCACTCCATCAATCAGGCCTTTATGAGAGTGGCTAGACAGAAGCAACTCCTGAGTAAAAGGAACATGACAACACTCCTGGAGTTTGCCAAAAGGCACTTAAAGGACTCTGAGAAAATGAGGAAAAAGATTCTCTGGACTGATGAGACAAAAATGTAACTCTTTAGCCTGAATGCCAAGCGATATGTCCAGTGAAAACCAGGTGCCTCTCATCACCTGGCTAATACCATCCCTACGGTGAAGCATGGTGGTGGCAACATCATGCTATGGGGATGCTTCTCAGGGACAGGGACTGGGAGACAGGATTGAGGGAACGATGAATGGAGCCAAATACAAAGAGGTCACTAAAGAAACCAATGGTCCAGAGTGCACACGACCTCAGAGTGGGAGTGAAGATTCACCTTTCAGCACAACAAAGACCTGAAGCACACAGCCAAGACAACACTAGAGTAGCTTCGGGACAAGTCTCTGAATGTCCTTGAGCGGCATAGCCAAAGCCCGGACTTGAACCCCATTGAAACCCCATTGGGTATCGTGTAGATTGATGGCAAAAAAATCGATTTAATCAATTTAAAATTAAGTCTATAAATGAAGGGGTCTAAATACTTTCCGAACCTACTGTATATACAGCTCTGGAAAAGATTAAGAGACCACTGCAAAATGATCAGTTTCTCCGGTTTTACTATTTATAGGTATGTGTTTGAGTAAAAATGAACATTTTTGTTTTATTCTATAAACTACTGACAACATTTCTCCCAAATTCCAAATAAAAATATTGTCATTTAGAGCATTTATTTGCAGAAAATGACAACTGGTCAAAATAACGAAAAAGATGCAGTGTTTTCAGACCTTTAATAATGCAAAGAAAACAAGTTCATATTCATTTTTAAACAACAGAATACTAATGTTTTATCTTAAGAAGAGTTCAGAAATCAATATTTGGTGGAATAACCCTGATTTGCAATCACAGCTTTCATGCGTTTTGGCGTGCTCTCCACCAGTCTTTCACATTGCTGTTGGGTGACTTTATGCCACTCCTGGTGCAAACTGAAGCAGCTCAGCTTTGTTTGATGGCTTGTGACCTTCCATCTTCCTCTTGATCACATTCCAGAGGTTTTCAATGGGGTTCAGGTCTGGAGATTTGGCTGGTCATGACAGCGTCTTGATCTGGTGGTCCTCCATCCATCCACACCTTGATTGACCTGGCTGTGTGGCATGGAGCATTGTCCTGCTGGAAAAAAACAATCCTCAAAGTTGGGGAACATTGTCAGAGCAGAAGGAAGCAAGTTTTCTTCCAGGATAACCTTGTACGTGGCTTGATTCATGCGTCCTTCACAAAGACAAATCTGCCTGATTCCAGACTTGGTGAAGCACCCCCAGATCATCACCGATTCTCCACCAAATGTTACAGTGGGTGGAGAAACACTGGCTTGCAGGCCTCTCCGGGTCTCCATCTAACCATTAGACCAGGTGTTGGGCAAAGCTGAAAACTGAACTCATCAGAGAAGATGACCTTACTCCAGTCCTCTACGGTCCAATCCTTGTGGTCTTTTGCAAACCTTACCCTACGTTCTAACAGCGGGCGATTCGGCAACGATACTAGGCAATACATTGCCCAGTGGGCATTCACCACGCTTGACTGGCTTCCTCAAAAATGCTTCCGACGTGCTTACAATTTTTTGGCATCGTAAACGAATAGTTCATCATCGGTTTTGAGAATCTTTATTGTAAATAGTAGTTGGCTAGCAGTATTGTTTCCTTCAATTATGAACCGTAAACTCAAACTCAGAAGGCTTTTAGTAATTGCGGCTATTTACTTGCGCTGCAAACGCCGGAGGTCCCGTGTGTGGGTCCACAGAATTTTGCAGACCCGCCGGCAGCACGGCGAATATCACAGGCTGGTGCAGGAGCTGCGGCTGGATGGAGAGAGGTTCGAGCGGTACTTCAGGCTGGACCGTGCCCAGTTCGATGAGCTGCTGACCAGAGTGGGGCCTCGGATAACACGGCTAGAAACAAATTGGCGGAGCCCCATCAGTGCAGCGGAACGCCTCGCAATTTGTCTCCGGTAGGTTTTTCCAAACGTACCCATGCGATAAGAAATTGCTTTTTAAACAACACAAAAATTAAATAAGATGTATGTAGGCCATATAAGTTTAGCTAGCTATAAATATTTATGCTTTTAGGATTAAATAAATTATCAATAATGGATGTGTTGAGTTAATGTACAATTGAGCTACTGAACAATGTAGTAGGCTAGTCTACTTCATACAACTAATAGCATTCTTTTATTTTACAGTTACCTTGCAACTGGGGACTCATACCGGTCGATTGCCTACAGCTATCATGTAGGAATCACCACTGTGGGCTACATCATCCCAGAGGTGGCCACTGCAATCTGGGAATGCCTGGTGTCTGAGTTTATGCCAGTCCCAAAGAAGGAGGATTGGATGACTATTGCTGAGGAATTCCGTCAGCATTGGAACTTTCCCAACTGCTTGGGCTCCATCGATGGAAAGCATGTGGTTATTCAGGCCCCCTCCAAATCCGGCTCTCTGTACTTAAACTACAAGGGGACATACTCCATCGTCCTCTTGGCAGTTGTAGATGCCAGGTACCGTTTCCGCGTGGTGGACGTTGGCGCCTATGGGAGGAGAAGTGATGGAGGGACCCTGGCCAGCTCCAAGTTCGGCAAGGCCCTGCAGAATGGCAGACTGGACCTCCCTGAAGACAGGCTGCTGCCAGAAGCAGAGCACCTGGGATGCCAACCCCATGTCTTTGTGGCAGATGAGGCATTCCCACTGCAGAGACACCTCATGCGCCCATTCCCGGGTCCAACCTCTCCAGAAGGAACAGGGTATTCAATTACCGACTCTCCCGCGCCAGGATGATTGTCGAGAACACCTTCGGCATCCTGTCAGCACAATGGAGGATGTACCGCGAGTGATTGGGACCAGCCCTGGAAATGTGGAGAAGTGTGTGAAGGCAACCTGTGTGTTGCACAACTTCATCCGTTGGACCACGGAGAGCCCAGCAGCTGAGAGACAGGCTCCTGATCCTGTTGATCTCCAGCCCATCCGCCGAGTGGGAACCAACAACGCCACAAGGGAGGCCATCCATGTGAGGGAAACACTTGCCTCCTACTTTTCTGCAGAGGGTGCGGTCCCATGGCAAGACAATGTTGCATAAAACTGTGTTTTTATAGTTTTTGATGCAAAAGAAAAGTTTGTACATATCTAATGATATTGCAATAAAAAATATGTTCTTGAATTAATTGGACCCTTTTATTCAATAGTTTAACTTGGGGTATTTCTGACTCCAGTCAGTCTTTTTTGTAAATAAAATATGTTAGTCACTTGAGGGTTAAAAGAGCTAAACCTCCATTACTCCAGATAGAAAGATAAATGTACACATTTCTTACAACAGCTTTTTTCCAGTTTACACAAGCACACAAATGTCTATAGCAACAATTACTGTAGATGCAGTTAACACAAACATTCTTTTTAGAACCATCCATATTGTAAGATATTGAACTGTAGGCAGACGGGTAAATCATATCACAATTACAAAGGATCTGTGCGGCCAAATGGAGACAGTCATTGACATATGAATAGGTGATTGAGAGGAAGAGACATTAGCAATACAATAGACTGAATAAATCACACACTAGAGTATTCTAGAGCCATTGAGTTGGGAGAAATACATTCAGACGAACTCGGCTGAGTCCAGAGTGCTTGCTGATATTCTTGTATTACCTGTCATTTACTTTGTCACTGTCGCTAACTAAATAAAACCTTCATCAAGATCAGAGCGCTGCCATATTTCTTACAATATTCATATTTAGAACCATCCCTATTCAAATGTCACATACAGCCACTGTATAGCAACAACTAGTTGACCCATGTCCCCAATATTATATAACAATTAGGATGACTTGAAACTTTAAAAAAAAAGTATTTATTGTTTTGCAAATGTAAAACACACAACCATTTATACACCATTCCAAATACACATCTCTGTTTCCCACCTCAGAAGAACAAAGCCGAAAAGAGTATTTACTTTAAAGAGTACTTTAACAAATAAATAAAAGGGCATCCTGTAACAAATTTTAACATAAAAACAAATGAGGGATGTCTTATAAAAAAGTGCACATTCCTGTATCTGATAGGCCGGTCTAATCATCAGCCTGGCTGTACTCTGCCTCAAACACAAGCTGGTGAATTTTCACTTTCAGTGCTGCTCTTCGGGGACCAGAAAGCCTCTTAACAGATGGCAATATGCTTTTAAAGAAATGCATATCCTCATCATCTGCAGAAGATGTGTTGTCTTCCTGTGCCCCTGTAGCATTGATAGCCTCAATGAGATGACGTTCAAATCGGGACATTGACTTCTCTGCCACCTTTCTCTTTTTGACTTGAGTTGGTGTACATGGGCCTGCCACCACAGTAATGTCTTCTCTCCATTCTCTCTGTGAGCCCTCTCTTTCTGGCGTGGTGGCTGGGGTCTGACTTTCTCCCTCTATCTCAAGCACTGCCTCTGGTGACTCCTGCCTGTTTTCCTCTTCTCCCTCATCATCCTCCATGTTCCCACTTGTTTCCCTTTCCTGAATGAAAGGGTGAAGGAAGGACATCACTTCGGTGTAGCGCCATGGCCGCTGAACCACTGCTCCAGCCCCACTCCTCTTCTTCGTCTTCTCCTTGTTCATCTCCCTCCTGTAGATGGTCCGTAGGCTTTTCCACTTTTTGCAAACATCAACTGGAAAAACATTTTTATATTACTGTATGTTTAGTCATGAACACTTTATTCAGTCATTGATATACTACAACTTCACCATCTTTTTTACAGTACACCATGACAGAAGTATTTATCTATACAGGTAGGAGCATATCAGATCAACATGTCATAGAGAGAACGGAAGAGGGGATTATGGCGTTACACTGTACTGAAATGCATTGAGGGAAAGGGAAAGCAGCTAGCTAGCTACCCAGCTAACGTTACTACCGGCTAGCTATTGCTAACATTAGCTATGCTGAGTGCTGGATAGCAGCAAGCTAGCGCAGGCTAGATTTGTTACACTGTATGATCAGCTGTCTTTATATTAAATATTTTCTACCTAGCCTACCATGTCTACGTCTTTTCCGTTTCTTTTGTTTTAATCACAAGTAGCTAGCTAGCTAATTTGATAAATCTACATAGCTCAGTTATGGTATATAATTATAAACACATCGTTATTGTAATATGGGTGCTAGCTAGCTTAGCTGCACTGGTATATGACATCCAAAACTATGTGCGACGGAAAAAATGTTTGACAGCGAGAGCAGCCTCACATAACTGTGCATAACTTTTGCCTGGCTAAATAAAGGTTAAATAAATAAAATAAATAACGTTTTACTATCATACAATCTATTCCAAACACGTTGCTGCAATGGTTTTGGCTAATTACAAGACCCTCCGTCACTCGCGTATGCCTCTATAGCCGCATCTATAACGTTACCAATTAATAAAAAGGAATTGACTTGAATTGAAAACTTACCAGGGAAACAAACAACTGCTGCCACCGCTGTCCAAGCGTCATTTTTTTTTATTTTGTCCCTGTAATCCTGCAGGGAAACATTGTATAGTATGGGAGTACTGCAGACCGCTGTTATCAGTTTCTCCTCCATGTTGAAGTGTCGGAACTAGGAACAAAATGTCGGTTTTGTGTTGGTTTCCACGTGGAAGGTAAAAAGAGCAAGACATGAATTTGATTGGCTCTTACCGGGCAACGTTGCCCGAAAGTTCAGAAATTTGAACTTTTCTGGGACACCGAAACGCCCACAAATCGGGAAATAGGACCTGTTGGCCACAGTCGCCAGAAGTCGCTCACTCTCATAGAGAATCAATGCATTTCCGACAACTCGTTGCCGAATCGCTCCCTGTTAGAACGTAGGGTTAGCCTGGCTCTTCTTTGCTTCTCATTGATGAAGGGCTTTTTTCTAGCTTTGCACAACTTCAGCCCTGCCCCTAGGAGCCTGTTTCGAAACGTCCTCGCCGTGCACTTCACCCCAGCTGCCGTTTGCCATTATTTTTGTAGGTCACTTGACGTCATCGTACGGTTGTTGACATTTGAATGATTGGCGGTCATCCCAGTCAGTAGAGTTGTTTTCGCCCTCTGCCGGTCTGTAGCTTTGTTGTCCCCAATGTCTGCTGCTTGACCTTGTTCTTATGAACCGCCGTCTTTGAAATTTGAAGGATAGAAGCAACTTTACACTCATTGTATCCCTCTGCCAGTAAAGTCAGAATTGAACCCTTCTTTTCCTCACTCAAAACTTTTATTTTCAACTCTTTTGGCATGGTCAATAAGTTATTTTTTGCCAATTACCTTTAAGGTACTACTAGCAGTTTTTTGCCATCCAGCTGGTCCTATTGCAAGAGAATAGTGATGACCACAGCAGTGGTTTTTATACTTTTCCTCGTTAAATAAGAGCTGGTTCAGGTGGATTTTCACTACCTCCAGTATGATCGCTGCTAGGTTGTTTTTGCTATTTTTTAATTCTTGTATTTAGCATCTGGTATTCCAATATACTATGATGTTCTGTATGTCTGTATAGCTGCTAGGTTTTTACTCTGGTTTTTAAATATATTTATCTTGTATTTATTATGTCCTGTATGTCTTGTGTGTTCTTTCACTCCTGTACCAGTGCTGCTGTGACAAACCAAATTCCCCGGGATTAATAAAGGCTATTCTATTCTAGGTGACCACCTAATCAGTATTTCATTAAGTAGAATGAGGCGTGCTTGTGTTGGAATTCAACAGACACTGGAATGGAATGGCTGCCATACATGTAGCGATACCAGATGACCAATTTGGAGTGGTGTCTTAATTTTTTCCAAAGCTGTATACACACACACACACACACACACACACACACACATATATATATATATATATATACATATACATACAGTGGGGTCCAAAAGTCTGAGTCCACTACCAAGATCTGTTTTCATCGTTCAACGAAAACTAACACAAACCTTTTACTCATGTGGTATTTGTTATTCCATAATGTCATAAAACACTGATACAAAACATTAAAAATATATATTTGAGAAAGGATGGTATAAAATTGAAATATTGATAAATACCTATACATATTCCTCTATGTGCTCTTGTTGCTACTGCAGGTGCTTTAATCTTGAAAAAAGACACTTCCTTTTCAAAGGTTTTTGCAGCTATTTGTAATTATGTCAGCAGAGCTTTGTGAAGTAGTTAGAGGCCAAATTGTTCTCCTGAGGATCCCGACTGTACCAGACCAGCCCTGGTTGGGTGACCCGATTGAGGGCAGCAGCATTTGGCTGTCTGCCCCAGGGGGAGGGGGAGGGAAAGCTTGCATGAGCTCACCAAGGAAGGGTAGGGTGACCTCGTAAACAGGGTTGGACGAGTTCCATCTCGGAGGAGGCAAATATTGCCTCAAGGTATTCGCTTGTCCCACGGAGGCAGGCGGTGAGTTCATGGAGGAGGGTAAAATCGTAAAGAAATGGAGGGTATAATTGGCTACTAACCTGGGAGAAAAACTGGGAAAAATCTGAAACAAAAACAAAAAAAAATTCTCCTGAGTAAAAAGTTTGTTAGTTTTTGATGAATGATGAAAACAAACAGATCTTGGTAGTGGACTCTCTATAGATACAGTGGACCTTTGGACCCCACTGTATGTAAATATATTATATACATATATGGTTTTTTATTCAAATATTTTATGTCTGAGATCATACTCCAATGGTCAAAACCCACCCCATCCTCCCACTGTATTATTGAAGGTATGTGTGTAAAACCCTTTGCATCAACTCATATTTATACGCATATATACTCATATTTATCTCTCTTCTCTTTCAGATTTTTTCTTCATGTGTTTATTGTCAGATGTGTAGTGAGCGTTCTGGTGCAAAATGGCTACTGTGCATCACCCATGTGGGTGGGCCCCCTTTAATGTAAAGTTATTTAAGATTCTGAAAGGCACCTAATACAACCAATCTTAGTAGTAGTTGTAATTATTGATAACTCAAATACTGATTCACATGAAGGATTTGTGTTGTCATGGTGCAATACTTTAAAGGTTGTGGTGGTTGTGACAGTGGGGCATTTGAATAATTGTGATTTCATAGCTGAATGTTTGAATGGTGGTTATGTCATAATGGGACATTTGAATGGGTGTGATGTCATGGTAGAATGTTAAGGACTCACGTTTAGGCGGTCAAACAGGTCGTCCTCTGGCTGCTTGTTCTCCATAAAGAGCTGCAGGTTCTTAAAGACCTGCAAGAAACAAACAACAGAAAAGTCAACCCTTCCATGACCTTGAGGTCCCACTGTAGGACGTGCAGCTGTACAGCACTGGAATACAACACTAAATGTGTACCTAATACTTCTGGGTGGAGCAGTCATGCATTACCAACCTGGGCTCTTTGCTAGTTATTCATTTGTCAATTATGAACAGTCAACTCGATACAGGAATTTTAACCACACAGAAATGGAAAAAAAAAATACTTTTACACTTCAACCTCTCTCCAGCATAGCTGAAACTCCCAATTCTTTGTCTGTTTTTCATACCTCTCGATTGAGCCGCATGGCACCATATCCTTCAGTTGCTGACAGTTAGACAAGGGTAGCTCCACCCACTACTGCTGGTTCTGACACCATCGCTAAAGCAGGCTGCTGTGTTTCAGGGCAGAGGAGTCCTTCACAGATCCCCCCACTCCCTCCCTCTCCCTTTTTCCCATTCTTCTTCTTCCTCCCTCCCTCCTCTTTTCTTCCTCATAATCTCTCACCCCCACTTCCTTACCCTCTTCTCCACAGGGACCTTATTGTAGTAGCGGATGGAGTCCTTTCCAAGGAAGTCGAACTCCACCACAAACTCCTGTCCATCCTTCTCAGGGGACAGGCAGATGTGCTCCACACGCAGCGAGCAGCAGCCCACCGTGTCTGCTGTCTCGCCCTCTTCCTTTTCATTGCCAGCTCTGAGTGCCAGCTGCCAGAGGAAAGCGGCCGTTACAACCAGCAGAGTTCAGACGCGGAACACAACTGTGTACGGTTCAGACACTGAGCACGACCGCACACAGTTCAGATGCTGAACACAACCAGACACGGTTCAGATGCAGAACACAACTGCACATGATCAGACACTGTGAACACAACCACCACCACTAAAATTCTCTGGTCCTTTAAAGAAACAGCACACCAACTCTGTGTTTCGGTGGGTCCCTGTGCTGTAGAGTGGAGAAAAGGGAACAGTGAGATCAGGGAAAGACATGTAAAATAAAGATAAAGAAAAGGAAGAAAGAATAGGGAGAAAAAAGTGCAAGAAGGGAGATGAGAGAAAGAGAGAAAATACATATGAATATTATATATTTTATATTATATGTCATATAATATACATATACATATAATGCTTTTGAAAGCGGTCATGGACAGAGACGGTCCAAGTGATAAAGGCACGCATGTCCAGATAGGAGCGTACTGACTGAGCATATTGAGCGACCTAATGTGTGATCACCTTAGACACTCTTCCTTGTGAAAAACATCAGCAAGTTGAGCCATCTTCATCACTGAAACTCTTGCCAAATGGGCCCCAACAATCACCCCTCTTTCAAAGTCACTGAGGTCTTGGTAACCATGGTAGCCATACTTCTAGGCAACCAGGCCTGGTCAGCAACTTTGTGCACAACCCTGAAGCAAGCTGGAAGGTTAATTGCTTGATGAACTCAGGAACCACACCTGTGTGGAAGCACCAACTTTCAAGATACTTTGTGTCCCTCATTTACCAAAGTGTCTCCATCTTTTTGGGCACTGCCTGTATAAGACTCATCAACATACAGAATGCAGTGAGAATTTGGAGATGCTTTTGGTACAGTAGATCATTACTTAAAAGAGAAATTGAAAGGTCCTAGTGCAGAGCCTTGTGGGACTCAAATGGAAAGGGAGGGGAAGAGAAAAATCAGTTCTGCCAGTTTTTACAGACTGAACAGTTGGGATGGTATGAAGATATCAGGAAAACACATTGAGTGGATAAATAAAAACCTGACCTTGTCGATGAAGTACAGAGCAACCGACCTCTGCCTTATCCTCATCTCTTTGGACTTCCAGTCCTCGCGGTACTGAGCCCGAATCCGGCCCACACACTTCTTCAGCCTCCGCGCCGTCTCATACTTCTGCCAGTCCTTCTCTCCCTATGAGGAAGGATGGGCATGCATGCACACATGTGCACACACACATGCACACACACACACAAGTTGTGAGTTAAGTTGGCTCACAGGTGTGGAGCTGGTTTACTAAAACAGGGATTTTATTAGGACAGATTGAGGTATACACATACACACACAGAGCTCTGTTTGTTTACATGGTTAGTGTATGTACACACACAGCCCATCACAACTGTGAGCTGTAGGAGATGGCTTCCAATTCAGTTAGTGATGTGATTGTTCTACAGTGCTAAAGATCGAATTTTCAAAAAAATTCAACCTGTAGATAGCCCCAGACTGCCCCTCCCCACGCCCCCAGCAGACAGCCCTCCCCCCACCTCCTGTACCTTGATGCGAGAGCTGGGGTTGAGCATGATGTACTTGATGGATCCCTGAATGTTCTCGGTCCAGGATACCAACCACGTCACCTTGTTGTCATGGCGAACCTCCTTCCACTTGTCACCTGGGGGTGGCTTGGGGTGTTTGGAGTCCCTGGAAGAGAGGGTGGGGCGGTTTATGGTTACAGGTGAACCCCCTCCCTAACCCCCTCTCACACACGCCTTCTCTCTCACACACCTTTCTCACACGCGCTCTCTCTCTCACACACTCACACACACACACACACACACACACACACACACACACACACACACACACACACACACACACACACACACACACACACACAATATATGAGATTTAATATTTCACATTTAGTGGACGCTTTTATCCAAAGCAACTTACAGTAGTGAATGCATACATTTTCTAGCATATATGGTCCCAACGGGAATTGAACCCACAACCTAAGCATTGTGGGTGCCCATGCTCTACCTGCTGAGCAACACAGAACCACATGCCTCCTCTCTCATACACATGCCTCCTCTTTCACACATACACACACACAAACATGCCTCCTCTTGCTCACATATACGTGCCTCCTCTCTCTCTCACACACTAAACCACACACCCCAACGTCCCCAACTGTGACCGGCCCCTTCTGATATCTAAGCCCTGAGCCATGATCTGTGGTCAGCTCCTCCAGACATCCTCCCTAGCCCCAACCATTGAAACTGATCTGTGGTCAGCCTGGCTCACTTGCTGCAGTTGATGATGATGTCCTCGGGGCGGATGCGGCGCTTTAGCATGCCCATCTTGGGGTGGTCCCCTCGGCCACGGAACAGGCCAGGCGGCTCGATGCGGAAATTGGCGATGCGCTCTTTGTGGTTATCCATCAAGCAGAACCCGTACTCCTGCAGAAGGCGCTCATTCTCCTCCTTGATTTTCTGCCAAGAGGAAGAAGCCCGGGAAGGGAAAATGTTACCACATTAAAACCCATTTCCACTTCCTGTTGGCTGGTGTGAAATGTTCCTGGCAGGGGATGCGGAGTTAGAAAGAACTTCAAAATAAAGCAGTTCATTGACAAACCAGTTACTGGGGGGGCGGGGGGCTTTACCTTGTAGGAATAAAACCAACCCCAGACCCCCCTTGTAGAAATATAATCACCTACCCCTGCCCTGCCCTGTAGGAATATAACCAACTCGACTTTGCTTGGGTTTGCTTATGCATTTTACACAGTTTTAGGATATCGCCCTATCATTCCCTGTCAATTAGCTCCTCCACCAAACCACCCCGGCCCCAGTCCAAAGAGGCATGGCCTCACGCTGGCCAATAGGATTGCAGCAGTTGGGAATGGAGGGCAGGGTTACTCACCAGCTTCTCGTCTTTGGACATCTGCTTCCTGGCCTCTGATTGGGCCTTGAAGTACTCGCTCATCTCGTTGAAATTGCACTTGTTCAGGTCTGAGAGCTTTACCTTTTCCTCTGATGTCATTTCCTGTGTGTGTTTGAGGAGCGGGCAGAGGGGGGAAGGGTGGGTGTTAGACATGACTCAAATTCAGAAACAAGGAGAACAGAGGGCGATGCTCAATATGTACAGAAAAATAGAGTTTGAGAGGCAACAACTGTATTGCTGGCCACGCCTCCCACCTTTCTCCAGTCCTTGAGGAAGTTCTTGCGAAAGATGTCCTTGGTGGTGTACTCGTGGTCCAGCATTTTGGCAAAGAAGGTGGCCACTTCCTCTGCCTTCTTACTCAGTTTGAAGGGCTTACCTGTGGGAGGTCAAATTAAGGTCACCACAAACCCAGAGGTCATAGTGAGGTCACCACACACCCAGGAAGACAAAGGATGTCTGGTACACAGGGAGACACTGGTTGCGAATCACATTCAATATAAGGACGCGACCACAGATAAAACAAACGCACACACACGCCATACTCAGCCCTGGGGACTTACCATCATAGTAAAATTTGATGTTGCTAGGTAATGGTTCATAGGGCGGGGCAAAGACAGGACCTTTGTGCTCCAGGAACCTCCATTTGGAGCCGTCTGTGTACCTCTCCTCTTCCCACCTAGACCCCGAGGAGGGAGGGAGAGTGGAGAGAGGGCACAGGCAGTCAGTTTGCTCACAGTGTCATTGTTGTGTTCTTCATTTCCCACCCCTTTCCGTGGACTCAGAGAGAACACAGCACAATTAAGAGTCTTTATCAGGAGTGTGTTTGCATATTTGCAGCCCTCAAAGCAGCAATCAAATTCCACACTCCACTCAGATTGCATATCAGATTTTTGCATGGAGTGCTGTCACATTACCATGATAAAGCATCACTCAAAACCACAACCAATGATGTCACAGCCAGAGGGAGGAGTCTGCAGTGCAGGGCTATTCAATTCCAGGCCTCGAGGGCCACAGTATCTACAGGTATTTGCAACAACCATGTACTACGCCACCTGATTTCACCAATTACTTTACTGCCTTGGTCCAGGAGGTAAGCCAATAAGTGCTGTATAGTAAGTCTAAGCAGTCTGTTCTTCCTCACACAGGATGCACGATTTGTCCAATCAGGACAATCTGTGCACTCAGGATGACCGTGTGGAGAAAAAGAGTCAGGCAACAACAGTGGGGGTCCGTATGGTAGGCTCTGGCAGGTTTTTGGCTAGACGGTGAAATGCAGCCCTCGCTGCCGGGGGCCGATCAAAACTCCTCACCATTTCCACTTCTCTTCCGGCTCTTTCTTAGCTTTCTTCTTCCTGTCGGCCCCTTTTGTATTTTTCTTGGGTTTGATATCCTGTGTAATATGGAACAGGGTCAGAGTTGGAATGACGGCTTTCATTTAATATATATATTTTTTTTATTTATGAGAAAACGAATGTTTCACCTCCTCATCCCCCAGTTTTCTCTTCTTTGCCTTCTTGTCATTTTCAACTTTGATTTTTGGGGGTTTTAACTCATAGCTGCAAGAAATAAAAGACCACCCAGGTTATATTAGCCAACAAAGAACCATAAACCATTGAAAACCATAACCATTAAATAATAATAATAAATAATAATACATTTTATTTGTTATGCGCCTTTCAAGAAACCCAAGGTCGCAGTGGGAGTGGGAGGAGTAGATAAAAGTTACATAAAACATACATTTAAGCAGATACAAGCACAACAGAACGGAGACAACACAGGAACCACAGAAACTAAACAAAGGTTTTAGAAAACAGATGAGTTTTGAGGGCGGCTTTGAAACTGTCCAGGGTTGGGGCTTGGCGAATCTCTATGGGAGAGAGTTCCAGAGGGTGGGTGCTGCCACACTGTAGGCTCTGTCCCCAAACGTTCGTCGTCTGGTGCGGGGGATGGAGAGCAGACCCGTGTCCGAGGACCGCAATCTCCGAGATGGAGTTTGATGGTGGAGAAGGTCAGACAGGTACTGGGGGGCGAGGCCATGGAGGGATTTGTAGGTGAGGAGGAGGAGTTTGTATGAAATGCGAGACTTGACTGGAAGCCAGTGGAGTCGGATGAGAGTGGGGGTGATGTGCTGCCAGGGCTTGGTGCGGGTGAGAACCCGGGCAGCTGAGTTCTGCACGTACTGGAGCCTGTCCAGGGCTTTGCTGGGTACCCCGAACAGGACTCCATTGCAATAGTCAGACGGGAGGTAATGAAGGCATGGATGAGGGTCTCCGTGACCCAGTCTGGAGAGTGACGGCCGGAGTCTGGAGATGTTCTTAAGGTGGAAGAATGCAGATTTGGTCATGGATTTGATGTGTGACTGAAAAGAGAGGGTGGAGTCCAGAATGACACCCAGGTTGCGGACTTCAGGAGATGGTGAGATGGAGCAGCCGTCAACCTGGAGAAGGAAATCTCCAACCTTCCGGAGCAGTGCCTTGGGTGCCACAACCATGAGCTCCGTTTTTTGCTGTTGAGTTTGAGTAGGTTGGATGACATCCATATTTTTATTTCATGTAGGCAGTTGATAAGAGACTGTGGGGGGAGCTGAGTGGATGGTGAAGTGCTGAGATACAGTTGAGTGTCATCAGCGTAGCAGTGGAAGTTGAGACCATGGTGGCGGATGATCTGACCGAGGGGAGCATGTAAATGGTGAAGAGGAGGGGTCAAGCACCGAGCCTTGAGGAACACCATGGTTGACTTGGGCCGGGGAGGAACTGGAGCCATTGATGGTGACAAACTGTTTCCTGTTGGAGAGATATGACTGGAACCAGGAGAGGGCTGTACTGGTGAGGCCTAGGTGGTCGGATAGGCGGTTGAGGAGGATAGAGTGGGAGACTGTGTCAAAGGCTGCTGAGAGGTCAGGAGGATGAGTAAACTGATGTGGCCAGAGTCAGCAGCAATGAGGAGATCGTTGGTGATCTTAATGAGGATGGTCTCCGTGCTGTGGTGTGTTCTGAAGCCAGATTGGAGGGTCTCATAGAGCTCATGGTTGGACATATGCTGATGGAGTTGGGCGGCAACTGCTCTTTCCAGGAATTTCCTGAGGAAAGGAAGGTTGGAGATTGGCCGGTAGTTGTTGAGGTCATCAGGGTCCAAACCAGGCTTTTTGAGGATAGGGGTAACTGAGGCCGTTTTGAAGCTGGTGGGGACTGTGCCAGATTGTAGTGAGGAGTTGATGATGTCCACCATGAGGGGGCAGAGGGTCGGTAGGCAGGCCGTGGGCTGTGGGCATGGGGTCCAGAGAACAGGTGGAGGCTTTAGCCTTGGTGGTCAACTTGGCGACTTGGAGAGCATCCACCAGGGAGAAGGAGGAGAGGCAGCATTGAGGCCAGTGTGCCGCTGGGGGGGCGCTACCCTGCGGCTGAGCTGTGTGTGGGGGAGGAGCAGGCGCCAGAAGCTGCTGATGGATGGAGTCCACTTTCGTCTGGAAGAAGTCCAGGAACTTGGAGCAGAGGTCAGTGGCACCTGCGGGGTGAGGGGCGTTAGGGGGGAGGAGTAAGCGGTTGATGGTGCTGAACAATGTTCTAGGATGATTTTGCTGGGAGTCAATGAGAGTGGAGTAATATTGGGTCTTGGTCTGAGAGAGAGCTTCCTTGTAGGACCTCACATGATCTTTGAAGGCCAGAAGGTGGACCGTGAGGCCAGTTCTTTTATAGAGCCTCTCCAGCTGGCGTCCAGAGGCCTTCATGGTGCGGAGTTCGGTGGTGAACCAGGGGCAGGATGGGCGAAGGAGACAGACCGAGTTTTAAGAGGGGCGAAAGTCAAGGCTGAGGGATAGGGCAGTGTTGTAGTGGGCCACCAGGCCGTCCGCCAAGGAGTCGGTGGGAACCGAGGTCATGTGGGTCGCTATCAGGTCGGATAGAGCTGGTGCACTCACTGACTTGATGTTTCTGAACGTGATGGTACGTTGGGGGCGCTGCCTGGGCATGGAGACAGGAACGGAGAAGAGAATGGCATGGTGGTCGGACACAGCTAGATCCAGGCACTGTAGATGGGAGGGGGTATGCCAGTGGAGGATACCAGATCCAGCGTATGACCTTTGTTGTGGGTGGGACCTTGGACATGTTGCGTGATGTTGAAGCAGTCCAGCAGCGACAGGAATTCAGCAGCAAACTTGCAGCTGCTGGAGTCCACATGGATATTGAAGTCGCCGAGCAGAATTGTTGATGGAGACATGAAGCAGACAGAGGTGAGTAGCTCAGATAGCTCCGACATGAAGGTAGCGGAGGCTTTAGGAGGGCGGTAGATGAGGACAACCTGGAGCGAAGCAGACCCAGCCAGTGTGAAAGCAACACACTCAAATGTGGTGGTATTGGGTACTGGGAGCTCTTTTACCAGGATGTCAGCTCGATGTATAACCGCCAGCCCACCACCATGACCCACGGAGCGAGGCTTCTGGATGTAGACATAGCCTGGGGGTGTGGCTTGATTGAGCGTCAGAAAAGTCCTGCTGGTTCTGCCATGTCTCAGTTAGGCATAAGATGTCAATTTTTCTGTCGGTGATGATGTCATAGATGAAAAGTGCTTTATTGTTTAGAGAGCGAGTATTCTGCAGCATGAATACTGGAGTGTTGTTCAGAGATGCAGGAGGAACGACACTGTCAACACAGACCAAGGACCTCAGATTGCAAGTGCGCACGTGGGTTTTGTTGTGATGACGCCGTAGCTGTGCATCAGGCGCCTGTCCGACAGTATGGAGGGAATAGCTGTATCGGAGTAAACAAACTTGCGCCGAGAGGCACGGTGTATGTAGCGCGGTCGACGCAAGAGTCCAAGGGATGCTATAACAGCGAGGCAGTTAAATTAAAGTTAATTAAAGCATTAAACTGCATGGTCACTTTAACACCACGAAAACACAAGGGACCAAAAATATTTTTGGAAAAACCTAAAAAGGCAAGGGAAGGTGAAAATAAAGTTTTTAAAATCCAAACAGAGAACCTAAATCCACATGGACTGTTTCCAGTCCTGATCCTAAATAAACATACAGAAGGATATTACTGGGGGTAAAGTTCCTTGTTCCTACAAATCCTGGGATTTTGAGTGTGTTAGTGTTTGTGTAAGGTCTATGTATATGTGCGTGTGTGGGTTGTACTCACTCGTCTTTGCCTCTTTCCCGCCTCAGTGACTTTTCGTGTTTGGGGGAGAGGTAGAATCCATCGTTGTCTAGCTCAGATTTGACGGGAGGGAGTCTGCTGGTAGAGGGGGAGAAGGTAAACAGTTTGAAAGTGTGGGAGGTCTTTGATGTGTGACATTATGGTGGTACAGAGCCAGCCACAGGGTCTGCTGTTGGGTTTCTGTTTTCACCTTAAAATCAGCAACAAATTCTAACCAAAGAAACCAGATGAGGTGAGTTAATTGATCAATTAAAGCAGTTGATTAATTAATACAGTTGACAGTGCTGAATAACCATGAAAACCAGCAGACCCTGTGGCCAGCAGACCCTGTGGCCTTCCAGGGCTAGGGTTGGGGATCCCTGGAATAGACTATGTGGTGAAATTTGATGCAATCAGAATCGGTACCATGTGACAATAACCCGAGAAGATACTGACCTGGCAAAGCCGTTCTCCTTCTCCTTCTTGAGTTTGCTATCGTAGGACCAGATCTGTGGGGAGAGAGAGAGGGAGAGAGAGAGAGAGAGAGAGAGAGAGAGAGAGAGAGAGAGAGAGAGAGAGAGAGAGAGAGAGAGAGAGAGAGAGAGAGAGAGAGAGACAGAGAGAGAGAGAGACAGAGAGAGAGAGGCAGTGAGAACTTGCTACATCAGGATCAAGAACAAATAGAGGGACAATGGGATTTTGCTAAAGAGGCCCCCCACAGCTAAGAGAATACCCTTACATCATTAATGTCCTAAATCCTAACCTGTCTTTTAAAAACAGACTGCTCTACAACTGTCCCCTCCTCAAAAGTCATTCATACATTTCTCATAGCCATTAATGTGCATAGGTCAATGGTGTCAGTCAACCAAGTGAAACATGTTCTCAGGCCCATGCTATCTAATGACAGCCAACTTCCAGGCCCCACGAGGATGATGGGTAATCAATAAACAATGAGTGGATGAATATTTCTGGCAGATGATCCACGATCAGTGCTTGGGAGGGGAGTGACTCACTAACTAGGTACAATGGAGTGTGAAAACAGATCTCAGACCAATGTTAGGACAGCAAATTGCTACATTCAAAGGTTCTCTCTTTGCACTCAACACATTTTGGTTAAGATCAAAGTAAAATATTTCAGCACACTGCCTTCTTCAGTGAAACGGTTCTGTGTGCTGATGGAAACATTTACATGCTCATCCGCACATGGCTCCAATTTCCCTGATGAAAGCAACGTGCTGAAAACTGTGAATCTTTAGCCTCCTGTCCATGTAAATACGGTGAGTGCAGATACTGAATTGCGTTTGTATGCACAAACTCCATTTCTATGCATTCTAATGCACATTAGTGTGTTTAAATAAATGTTGGCATGTTAAGATGTACATGAATGTGTTAATATGTATATTGTGTCAAGGGGCATGTTAGTGTTTGTCAAGATCTGCATTAGAGGGTTCAAATGTACATTAGTGTTAAATTGTACATTAGTGTCAGATGTTAGTGTGCTCAAATGTATTTAAGAGCATGGCCCACCTTTTCCTCTTTCCGCTTGTCTTTGTCCTTGTGTCTGTCCATGCCATATTTCTGCTTCACATTCTCCTGGTCTCTGTGCTCTTTTTCTGACGGGTCGCTGTGTTCACTGGCCATTTGGGGGGGTTGGAGAGACAGGAAATGGTGAATACTCTCTAAAACACTATTGGTGGATGGAAGAGGCAGGTGGTGGCTCGAGCGTACACTAAGAGCTCCTGGAACTAACCAGAAACAGAACTCTGCAAATATTGTTGATTATTCACTGTGCCCATCCTGCTCCTGCACCCCAACCCTTGTGCTGATCCCAGCCAAAAAACACAGACACCCATAAAAAAGCCAAATTGATCACAGATGTCATTATTTTTAAAAAAAACACAAAAAACTGCAGTAGCTACTTTGTTTCAGGACAGCCCTGTGACTGCTTGGACCTACAGAGCAGAGTGGCCCAAACGGCCCCCAGACAAGAGTGACCCACCTGTTGCTGTACTTTGATTTCTCTCTCCCCTTGTCCTTTTTCTGATCTTTGTGTCTGTGCTCCTTGTCCTTGTGTTTGTCTTTGTGTTTGTGAGAATCTGAAAGGAGAGATACACAGGGTGAATGCTGCAAACTGCCAATCAGCATATCGAGAGGTGGGGCCAAGAAAAGGTTTCTCCACCTTTGCTTGCAGAGCTGCAGTCTGGCGATCGAGAAAAAACTCCCATTTCCTGTTTCCTGACAAGCGCACGCACACACAAGTTCATCCCTACAGCAGCAGGGAGAGATCGAGAGAAAAGAGAGAAAAAAGTATGTGAGTGCATGCGAGTGAGTGTGTGTGTGTGAGAGTGTGTGAGCGTGCAAATATCTGAATCCAAGTGTGTCAGTGTAAGTGTGAGAGTGAGTACAGGTACTCCTCACTTAACGACCTACCTGTTTAACGACCGCACAGACTTACGACCAGCTCTCCGACCAGTCGGTATTGTACGCTGTACGAGAACTTTGGTCATGGAAACGGCAGTGCGGTATCTCAGCGTCAAGCATCTCATCTCACATCGCCCTTTCTCAGTCTCAGTCTCGTTCCCGCAGTCGGTCAGTATTCACTACACTACCCACTAACAGTTCAATATGCTTGAAATATCGGTAAGCGGGGGCTCCTCTCTTATCGACCAATTTGCTTAACGTCCTAGTCGTAGGAACGGAACTCGGTTGTTAAGTGAGGAGTACCTGTATGTGTGCGTGAGTGTATGTGTCTGAGAGCATGTGTGTGTAAGTATGTGTGAGTAAGCAGGTGTGTAAGTGTTAATGCGTGTGTGAATATGTGTGCATAAGTGAGAGTGTGCATGATTGAATGGTTTGATGCAGACTGTAAACACTTTAGAAAAGTGCTTAGAAACGTATCAAACCAAAAACACAGAGAACCAAACAATGACGAAATACGCCTTTAGTATTGGGAAGCATTAAAACAATACAAATATACAATTAGGACAACATAACCGGCACCAATTGGATGTATTTGAGGCATCCATTGATACAAATAATTTCTGGGACAATTGGAATTCTTTAAACGAACCACCCAAAAGATTTGGCAATTTGAAATGGGGGCACATGGAAAACCCACTTTGAGAAACTATACAAAGAAGTCACAATCAGTTCTGCCCAAAACAACATATTGAATCAACTACACACCCTAGAATCTGCCATTAAAGACAACCAAAACCCATTGGATTTCCCAATTACTGAAAATGAGCTGTTAGAGAAAATCCAGGCACTACAACCTAAAAAAGCTTGCGGTGCAGATGGGTTATTAAGTTAAATGATCAAATACATTGATGACAAATTTAGCATGGCCATACTCAAGCTATTTAATATAGTCCTGTGTGGCCATTTCCCTGACATCTGGAACCAAGGATTAATTACATCACTATTTAATAATGGAGATAAATTTGACCCAAATAATTACAGAGGTATATGTGTCAACAACCACCTGGGAAAGACTACAAAACTTTCTCAGAGATCATAACATCCTGAGAAAAAGCCTAATTGGATTCTTTTTTTAAATACATTTATTTTTTCTCCAATTATACCCTCTATTTATCTCAATTCACCCTCCCCCATGAGTCCGCCGCCCCTCCTCCGGGTCGAGACACTATTTCCGGGCCGATTGATTCGCCTCTTCCGAGACAGAATTCTACCACGGACGCCTTTACCTGCTCCTCGATGGACTTGTGTCGGCTCAGCCTCCCCCAACCCCCGGAAGCGGACAGCCATATGCCGCCTCCGACTAATTCTAGAACTAACTCCGATTCTTACCAAATCACCAGACACCAATCACATTTTTACTCTCCACACCCTCATAGACATACATGTAAACCAAAATAAGTCAAATCATTTTCTCCTGCTTTGTAGATTTTTTAAAAGCATTCAACTCAATTTCGCACGAGGGTCTTTTTGCTCAAGTTATTAGAAAGTGGTGTGGGGGGAAAAACATATGATGTCATATAAACAATGTACAAAAACAACATGTGCTGTTAAAATTAAAAAACGACTTCTCACCCCAAAGGCACAGGGTGATGCAAGGCAACAGCCTTATTCCAACCCTTTCAAACATATATATTAAGGAATTGGCAATAACCCTTGAGGACTCTAAAGCCCCTGGTATCAATTTGAATGGCACTGAAACTAAAAGCGTTTTGTTTGCAGATGATCTGGTTCTGCCGTTTGACTCTAAAGAGGGACTACAGCAGCTCCTAGATCATCTGCAACAATTCTGTCAGACCTGGGTCCTGACTGTTATCCTAAAAAAGTCGTATTTCAGAAAAGGTCCAGGTGTCAGGGAAATAGATTTATGTTTTACTGGGCTGCAATAACATCCAACATACATATACATACACATATCTAGGGCTAAAAATTAGCTCCACAGGAAACTTCAACTTGGCTGTGAATGAGCTGAAAAAGTATGAGCATGGAAGAAAGGGTAACAGGCTTTTTGGGGACTCTGCTCCATGCTCTGAAAGTTAGGAGCTGCAGGCTTCAAGGTTACCCTGCATTCCAAAGGTGTGCACTGCCACAGCGACACACAAAACCTCCACTTTGTACATGAAGGAACATGCTGCTGCTCGTTCACAGTGATGCAAATCTGGCTAATACCCAGCCCGTATAACCCTTAGGTTACATACCACAACCGCGCACAACCCTGAAGAACCAGGCCACAGCCGAATCTGCGCCATGCCCCAAACCCTCTTAAAAACAAGTTCCACAAGCTCCTCAACAAAAACACCAACCTCCATCTCAACCAACCAACCTCAATTCAGCAGACTGAACCCGAAATAAACCTGAGTGCTTGACAGTGTCTGTCAATACTGCTGCAACTGCACACAAAAAAAGTCACACGTGCGTTAGTGGTAAAAACAAGATTGCATTCGTTCGGTTCAGTGTGCACCGAACCAAAAGTCCTATACCAAACAGTACGGTACGAATATGTGTACCATTACACCCCAACAGCCACACACACACATAGCATAGGAGATGAAGGGACTCCAGGTTGGCCGCCTTTAGCAAGATGCCATGTGACCATTAGGAGGAGATTCTCCAAACCAGAGCCATACCCAGCCTCATCCATGGGACAGGAGGGGGTTAAGACACTGCCTTCAACAAAAGCACCCATAGTCTACTCCTAAACCCACTCTACATTTCTAGAGTAAGTAATATAATAAAGGCATTCACGACCTCCATAACGAGCCGTTTCAGCCGAAGAGGTCAAAGTGAGTGTGAGGAAAGGAGAAGGGTAAGGTGAAGTAAGAAAAAGAGTGAAAACAGGCTGAAACCTGAAAGTCATTTGTTCCCCCTTCATCCAAAAGAGAGAGAGAAAATGCTAAAAGAAAAATCACAGCCAGTGCTAATCGTCTGGAACCTGCAGAACTCAAAGCCACATCTACTGAAGAGCCTGGATCTCAACAGAAGACTCAAAAATAGACACTCAAAAACCAAAAGGGCCTATGCATCAACCTGTTCATCACCACCGTGACATTTATGGACACACCTTATCATCACTCTGCTCTGCATCTTCTGAAAATTCCCCAAGGGGAATGACCGAGTACAACATTTAGGCACTGCTAGGATCAATCAGAGGTTTGCATCGACCCTGATTTACATGGAACGCACGAATATGCTAGAACCAATCAGAGAGAGGTTTGAATCTACACTTGTTTAGATGGAATGCACAGATATGCTAGAACCAATCAGAGAGAGGTTTGAATCTACAATAGTTTAGATAGGATGCACGGATACGCTTGGACCAAACAGAGAGAGGTTTGAATCTACCCTGGTTTAGACGGGACGCAAGGATTGGCTAGCGCTCTGCATAGTGGAAGCTCCTACCCTGGTGAGAGTACGCTACTTGCACAAAACGCTATATTCACAACATCCAAATATAATCACCATGATATCCAAAAGTAGTGTTGGGTGGCAGACACAACACAAGTGGGGAAAAAAACAGAAAACGGGTCCAAAGGTGTGTTTCTGAATCATGTTGCAGGAGGCTGTAACTGGGCCTCTGCAGTGAGAGTGGCACAGCCGGGCAGGCATTCCCAGGCTGAGTATGTTAGCACTGTCTTAACCTGCAAACATAGCATGTGTGCATGCACGTGTGTGTATTAGTGTGAGGGTGCAAGTCTGTGTGTATGTTTGAGAGAAAGAGAACGCATGTGTGCATTTAATGTATGCGGCAGAGCATGAGCAAGCGCATGCGATTGAGTGAACAAATGCATACAAACACATGTGAGTGTGTGTACAAGTATGAGTGCATGTGAAGCTGAGTGTGTGTGAGGGTGCTTGCAAGTGAGAGAACATGCATGTGCATGTTTGTGTTTGTGCACAGTGTATAAGTACAACTTCAGAAGCGCTAGGACTGACTTTCAAACCAGTTCTAATCTGACTCAGTCCTGATACCTGCCCTCTCTACCCACTGCTGTTAAACCTACTACTACTACTAATAATAATAAATGTATCAAATTCTAACCGGCAACCTTCCACTCAAACCACTTTTTACAACAAACCTTAAAGCATCAGTAGGCCTCGCTAGCCTAATGATGGAAGTTCAAATTGGGCAACACTAAATGGTAAATGATAATACCGTCAATGAACAGCACTTCCCCAGAACGACACTTTACAGTTTGTTTAGAGAAGCTGCTGGGCCTCATCCAGATATAATATGCCGAACGAATTTTTGAATTAAAACCGAAAGTACCCCAAAAAAAATATAAATAATAATTTCCGATGACCCAGCCTGGGTGGTGTGTATGTCCCTCTTAAAAACGGTCACCGTATCGATCAATTACATGTCAAACGCCTGTCTGTCAAAACAATGTTTATGTGGAACGCTACGTTTTTTTCGTTATGGTCGAAGAGAGAACGCTTTCCCTGTTCACAGGGAAACGTATCGGATCTCTAAGCTTCTCCACGCGCCGCCTCCCTATCGCGCCGATCTACACTTTGTGTTCTCGGCACTCAAGACTGCCAGGCGGAGAAAAAGAAAATGGCGTAGAGACTAAGTACTCAACCCCAAAACCCCTACTTTTGGTACCAAATTACGACCATTTGCCCCCCTCCGCGAGGCGTTTGAACGCCGTTTTTTTTCAAAAATTGTGTACGGCTCTACCGGAACCCGCGTCCAACTCAAAAATCGAAACAGTTTAAATACTAGCCTATTTAAAAGCTCTTCATTTGAACAATGAGCGAACAGGTACTTAAGCTCTGGGACGCCATTTATGTCCTTAAAAACTAACTAGACAGCTCGCTTGCTTTCCACTTACGAGATCCGTACAGAGGGCGAAAAACACATATATTGACACCTTTTTAGAGCAATGCCGGGGCCATGCTAGACTTACCAATAACCCGAGATCCAGACTCGATCTGCAAAATAAAAAAGATTAAATATGTTTGTATTTTAACTATCCCAATGCAGCCAGTTTGTAACTGTAGATTGACTTTCAACTAGCTATGGTTGAGAAAATGGCTTTTGAGACAATTGTCTAGCAGCAAATTCCATTAAACTACGTATAAAGTTATTTTAATGCCAACACAATGAGAATTGTATCCGTTGTTTTACCAATTTGCACTGGTTGAACCACCAGAACCACGGCGTGTGGGGCCAATTTAAACACGTAAACTACAAACATCACTGACAAAGCAAGATTTTCTAAAAAATGACATAACCCAATATTCATAGGGTTACCTGGAAGTCGTTGTGGCTACGATCCCCACTCATTTCCTAGTTCCTTATTTAAAAAATATAATAATCATGAAATATCTCAGAGAAAATGCCGGCAAAGAGAGATAGCCAGAAAGGAGACTGGAAACAGTTGTGTAACATACTCCCAATTTTCGTCTACTGCGCATGCTTCGATCGGTTTAAATGGTTGGCCTATTTAGTCCCTCCCCTTTCAAAGTGCAGTTTCACACAAGGCCGTCTCGAGCGTGGGAGCTACTGCGAGCCATGTGGCAACAAAGACCGGCTACGTCTATCAGTGCGTGTGGTCACCACGATTTGTCTCTCATGGAGGGGGAAGGCCACTCCCAAGTCCTCAGTGATCTTATGGGATAAATGATGATGTGTCATAAACGTTGATGTTTTCTTTTCAACATCCCTGGCAGCACTGAAGAGAAAAGGGTATTTTTATTAACCAAGAAGTTTTTTTAAATGACATAAAGCGCATGGCACTTTGTTTTATGTCCCCGATGAACACAATGTTTAACATTATGCATATTATGGACTGAATATATTGTATTATATTGAGCCCAATGCCCAATAAATGTTATTATATGTTTCTATGCTCACTCATTTTTCATCATTTCACAACACAAACAACAACATTGTTCTGGCCGGCACAATGCATCTGTGTTCAGGTGTTTTGTTCCTGCCCGATGCTCGGTTTCAAAGTCGAACTCTCGGAGAGCTTCTAGCCAGTGGGCTACTTGTCCCTCTGGGTCTTTAAAATGCAATAGCCATTGCAGGGAGGTGTCGTCAGTCCGGAGCATGAAGTGCTTCCCGGTGAGGTATGCCCTGAAGTGCTTTGTGGCTGCGACGACTGCCAGCAGCTCCCACCTTGTCACACAGTAGTTGCGCTCCGCTTTGTGCAATGCATGGTGAATAGTTGCTCTTTTTCAGTGAGCTGGTGCAGGGGACGGGCGATGTTAACAAACTCTGCGATGAACCTTCGATAAGTTAGGCCCAAGAAGCTGCGCACCTCGCCTGTTGATGTTGGCGATGGCCATTTTTCCACCGCATGCACATTCACTGGGTCTGTCGACACTCCCCTCTCACTCACGACGTGTCTCAGGAAGCTGCTCTGTCGGCGGAAGAGACTGGACTTCACCGGGTTCAGGCGTAGGTTTGCTTTGGCGATGAGTTGAAACACAGTGTGCAGGTTGGTTAGCGCAACTGCATAGGTAGATGCGTGCACTAAGATGTCATCTAGGCAGTGCTTAATTTGTGCCTGGGCTAGCCGGGGAGCAGCCCTGGTAGGCCGTAAGGTGAACGCCGAAAATGTGTCTAGAAAGCGAATCTCGTTCCCATCAAACCCGACTACACACTTTTTACTTTATAAAAAAGATCTATTGGTGTTGAGCGAGAAAAAAAAAGTTATACTTGTGGAATCCTGCAGTTATTTTATAATCAGTGTTTTAATTCGGCACTAGTACATCCCGGGCGTAATCAATAGTTTGTTTACCAGTGGTGAAGCGGCCGTCACGTGATCGCGCTAGACCAATAAGGTGGCCGCTTTTCGGAACTAGCTTCCAAGATGTGTGCCTCCACGGCGTTAACAAGCAGTAACGAAGACGAAGAAAATCCTGCCAAAAGTCCTCCGAAAGTGTGTTTAGTGCGTTCAAAATGATAGATCGCAAGTTCAGGACTAAATCAAAGGTATCCAGGACGTTAATTTAACATTTTATTTTGTTTCTGGTGAAATTTCATTCAAAAGTCGATGCGAAATGCGATATTTTTGACCCGGAATGTGAGATATCTTTGCCCAAATGCTAACTGCCTGCGCAAAATGTAATTATCAGATAAGATAGATTTGTTCTTGCACTTACCTCAGCCCTGGTTATGCTCTTGGATGCTTGTTTAGTAGGGAGATGTACTTATGATTTCCGGTGACTAGCAGTTCTCTTGCTTACCTACGTTAAATGCACGTATTGTAAGTCGCTTTGGATAAAAGAATGCTAAATGCCTGTAATGTAATGTAATGAATGTGAATAAAAACGAAAATCATATGCTGAGGGTTCTGCTTGCAACTTTATTCTTGCAGCATCTGTGAGCCCATTGACAGCTACAGTAGAACTGTAGGCAGAGGTCTACTTCGACCGAGATTTGACAAAGTAATGGACATTCAACGATAACAATGCACAATTTGACTACATTACAGAGGGAACAGAGAGAGGGCTACGGAGCTAAGAAGAAGCAACAAAGGTGAACGTTTGATGACACAGAGATGCCGTTCTGTAGCAACACATGCACAAAACTGTACAAGTACACTGATGAGATATTTTGTGATGTTAATTTAATCTAAATAAAAGTATGGCAAATGCCAAGAATCCGATTTTGCGCCCCGGCAAATGTCTTACTCACAGAGACATCAAGAGAACAGCCCTTGCAGGATCTCATAACCACTGTTAACACCGTAGCAATTTCCAGCGCAGAGTTGAGTCGAGCCCCGGCATCTCTTATTTGACAAATTAAGCACTGCATCTAGGTACACCACGCATGCTGACACAGGAACCGGCTGTAGTATTTTTTCCATTAGCCGCTCGAACGTGGCTGGACTGTTGCACAGATCGAACGGCATAACATTGAATTCCCATAATCCCCTGCCAATAGTGAAGGCTGTTTTCGGTTGTGCTGACGGGGAGAGAGGAACCTGCCAATAACCGCTGCAGAGATCCAGCGCGTTGAACCATGTGGAGTCGGACACAGAGTCGAGGGTGTCATCAATACCTGGCAGCGGAAAGGAGTCCTTTCTTGTGACGTCATTTAGGCGCCGGTAGTCGACACAACCTCAGGGAGCCATCTTTCTTTCTCACCAGCACTGCAGGGGAAACCCAGAGGCTGTCAGAGGGCTGGATGATGCCTGCAGCCGCCATCTCGCGGATCTTGGCTTTTGCTTCCTCCCATTTAGCCAGGGGCAGCCGTCTCGCCCTTGCAGAACTCAGTTATAGTCAGGGATCCAGTCACCCAAAATTGAGAGAACCTGACATGGCATGCTATACTTTTTGTTTGTGTTTTTTCTATTAATTTGGACATTAAGGTCCACTGAATGAGAGGTCTGCTCTGCCGGAATATTTTTGTATATTCAGCATTTATTTTTTGACCAAAAAATGTGAGTTTCTTTTCTTAAAGTTCTCAATGGGTTGTGTAGGCTGTCAAAAAATGCATTCCAGATACACAGAACACATGTGTTGACAACACCAAGTTAATAAATACACTCACAAAACCTTTCCAAATGATTTATAGCCATTTTTTATTTTAAAAATCACCAGTTTTTTTCATTTTTCATCTTTACTTCAATAGTAATCAACTATGTCCTGAGTTATGACATCAGCCAATGTGTCATACTTTTCAGCAAACATTATTGTCATTCAACAGTAAAAATGATTAAAATCAAACCAAAATCAATGGATCTGTGGTGATTTTATTACCCTTACGCTCAAAATTCCTTGACATCTTTTTAATTTGAACAAAACCCTGTACCCCAAAGAAAATACTTGTAACACAAGAAATTCCAAACAACAAAAGGATTTTAATTACAAAATGTACACAGGATGACAAGCCAACAAAACAATTATCGTTATACAGCTTAATTTGGATAGATTAGTGACCAGTATCTAGAAAACATGAAATTAAACATTAACTGAACAAAATTATTGAACACAACAAATACAAAAATATAAAATGACTGGCAACAAGGTCTATAATATAACATGAAATTAACTTTGCATTGAACAAAATAGCTCACTCACTGTCACTTCAAGTGTGAGTTCAATCCTTGAACATTTGTTGGGGTCCCCAGTGCAGAGACATGCGATGACACACTTCACATTGGCTCTCGCACAGGAGCATCCTCGGGCACACATGCTTTTCTTGCAGTGACAGTATTTGGTGCGTTTGAATTCTGCAGGTTTTGCCTCCTTCAGCATCATGGTCGCCACCAACTTACCACTGACAAGCTCTCTGCCAAAGTCAGTGTGCTCGCTTGCATACAGCCAACTGATGTAGGGCTCGGCGAAGGTGTAACTGGAAGGCATCTTCGGTAGGTGAATGGCAACGCATGTCTCCTTTGATGTTGCCAAAGAGATGGGCTCGCAGTGCATCCAAATTACCACTGAAGTCACTCCTCTCATACAGTGACACCATGTATTGCCTAGCCGCTGTCACAACATCTTCTTTAACATCCAGGCTTTCCCCAGGGTCACCGTATCTGCACAGGGGTAGAAGGTCTTCCAGGTGATCAACGGCAGTTTTGTAGGTGCGCTTTTTTCCTCTTCTGTAAAGACAGCTCACTGTGTCACATCCAGTCAGTATGTAGGTGCTGAGGAGCATGGATGAAAGATCTGCAGATTCAACATCATACTTCACTGCCAGGGCGTCCGTGATTGCATGAGCAGGTAGGTAGATATACATCTTCTTTACCCACAGCTCCTGCAGGCCATCCATGTGTGTGATGTAGTATATGCACATCATGATCATGTCTGTGTCAGTAGCCACCACTACAGCCCATTTGTGGTGCAGATGTTGTACTGAGTATGCAATGTGGGCAAACATCCTGGTATCTGCCTCCTCATGCTTCTCACAGGATAGTTCTGGAAGCTCAACCTGACAATCTGCTGATAACAGGACAGTGCGACCAGGATCACGGAAAATTCCACCAAGAATAAGTATGCATCCTGCAGGAAGTGACTTGTACTGAGCAGCCCATGCTTCTCCAATGTAGTTCAACAGGTTTGTTTAATTCAGTGGATTGTGAATGAAGCCTTTCCATTCGGGTATGGCAAGAGTATCGTGTGGCTTGTACTCCTTCACCTTGCTGGGGCAACTCTTCATTCTCTTCTCTCATTCCTCACCTTTCAGACTTTCAGCTGGGGAGACATTCATATCGATCACTAACAAGGTGGATGCAGTCACAGTTGTCTGGGATACTACTTAGGAGCTGCTTCAGGTACTTTACTTGCAGTTCATGGAAGGTGCTGCTACCAAGATGTTGGTGATGCTGGATGAATGCCATGGAATCTACTACCATTACAACCGGCTTGTCGGACGGTGGCAGTCTGTCCACTTCCCTCCATGAGCTGCCAAGGGATGTCTTGATTGCAGCCAAGTAGTCAGCCTTATTCCCTCTATGCATGGCATAACCTTGGTCAAGGGATGGATCTGGCTCAAACAGGGAGGCTGGGCAACTTGTCTACTCATGACTGAAGACCTCCACCTTCTTGTCTTCATCCAAGTCCTGCACAAAGTACAGGTTTTGGACAACTGCACTCTCTTCCTTGTAGACCTTCTTAGCTTTGAGTGCCATGGACTGTGACTTTTTTCGCTTTGCTGCAAATGTGGTAAGTTTTATTGAGGCTATTTTCTCACTGTCTGTTTTTCTTGCTGCAGCCAGTGCCTCTAGTCCTTTTTCACGGGCGTTCACCAAGTCTGCAGATGCAGATTTGTGGCCTGTTGAAATGTTCATCAGCTCCTGTTCTTCACATGAGACTGGATTGATCATCTGGTTGTTGATGACATCTGTTAATTTCCTAACACTTTCTGCCTCCTTTGTTCCTTGGCTGTTGGGGTCCTCATGGTGTTTGGTGTCATCCATATCCAGATGTGCCATAGCCTTTGTCTGCTCTGAAACTGCTGTCAGAACTGGAAGAGCTCGCAAGTATTTCTCTATGGCCGCTGGCAGCTGACTGATGCCAGTGAAGAGTTTTGTCTTGGCGTCACGGTTGTAGGTTTTCTCAAGTGCCATGTCTGTCCAGACACCATTGAAATGACCTTCAGTTTGATGTACAGTGAACTTCCCATCCTTTAATTCTCTATGGATGTTCGGAGCCAGTGTAGGTAGGCTTCTCAGTGCTTCTAGGTAGTGGGGCAGGCAGGATACATACTTGTAGTGGCCAGCAGCTACAAGGTATGGTAACATATTTTCTTCTTCAGCCAGGTGTTCCTCCCACTGCTCAGCGTGGATGAACCGTTTCAGAATGATCACCATGTTCATGTACATTAGCCAGAGCTTTGTGGTAGGTGAAGTACATACTTCATCAAACTCAAACTTCATGACAGCTCTTTCAGTTGGTCGGTTGCATCAGCACATGCAGAGATGCCTTCTCTACATCCTTTTCTGACAGGGCATCTAGGAGTAAGAATAAGAATAAGAATAAGAATACATAATGATGAGAACGGGCCGTTCGGCCCATCTAGGCTCATCATGTCCTAATCTAAAGAGTATCTAGTACTACATCTAGCCTGGACTTGAATAGCCAAAGTGTTTCTGCCCTACTACCTGACCTGGCAAGCTGTTCCAGGCATTGACAACTCTCTGTGTAAAGAAAAACTTCCTAATATCTGTGCGGAATTTGCCTAATAATTTAGGCAAACTAATGGCAGGTGATGGGGCACACATCTTGGCTTTAAGAGATGATCTCATTATTGCTGCTTGGTAGTTTGCCCTTTTGCAGTGTTGGTACAGGGTGTCACTTGTGGGCGATCACTAATGTGATCACAAAATGTGAATGATACAAGGCGTTCTGCATGACATCATCACCCTTGCCAGAACTATCCATTCCCCCCACAAGTGACACCCTGTACCAACACTGCAAAAGGGCAAACTACCAAGCAGCAATAATGAGATCATCTCTTAAAGCCAAGATGTGTGCCCCATCACCTGCTGGCAATGGATGGCACCTTGAGGATGGGGACTTAACAGTGACCTGGTTGACTAGAAATCCTGCCCCTGAAAGTGTGTTGCAGGTAGTCCACTGCAGTTGCAGGCAAGGCAAATGCGAGACAGGAAGATGTTCCTGTATGTCTGCAAGACTGTCTTGTACAGATTTATGTCGGTGCCAAAATTGTGCAAATGTTTTAAAAGAAACTGAGGAAAGGGCTACATGTGATGATAGCTCTCCTGATAGTGATAGTGATGACTAAGAGACTTGCCGTGTTACCTGGGAGATGTGGGGTGGGGGTGGGGTGTTTCTGATCTATAGACTTGGGACACTTTTTTGTCTTGCTTTGACACAGACTGTTCTAACTGTTCATAAAGATGATGGTTTTGTTGAGGTGTACTTTTGACTTTTATTTTATTTAACTTCACAAAATATCTCATCAGTGTACTTGTACAGTTTTGTGCATGTATTGCTTCAGAACGGCATCTCTGTGTCATCAAACTTTCACCTTTGTTGCTTCTTCTTAGCTCTGTAATGTAGTCAAATTGTGCATTGTTATCGTTGAATGTCCATTACTTTGTAAAATCTCGGTCGAAGAAGACCTCTGCCTACGGTTCTACTGTAGCTGCCAATGGGCTCACAGATGCTGCAAGAATAAAGTTGCAAGCAGAACCATCAGCATATGATTTTTGTTTTTTTATTAACATCCATTACATTACATTACAGGCATTTAGCAGGTTATTTTATCCAAAGCGACTTACAATAAGTGCATTTAACGTAGGTAAGCAAGAGAACTGCTAGTCACCGGAAATCATAAGTACATCTCCCTACTAAACAAGTATCCAAGAGCATAACCAGTGCTGACGTAAGTGCAAGAACAAATCTATCTTATCTGAAGTTACATTACATAATCAATTAATCACATAATTACATTTTGCGCAGGCAGTGAGCATTTGGGCAAAGATATCTCACATTCCGGGTAAAAAATATCGCATTTCGCATCGACAGAATGAAATTTCACCAGAAACCACAAGATAAAATGTTAAATTAATGTCCTGGATAGCTTTTATTTAGTACTGAACTTGCGATATATCATTTTGAAAGCACTAAACACACTTTCGGAAGACTTTTGGCAGGATTTCCTTCATCTTCGCTACTGCTTGTTAACAATGCGGAGGCATACATCTTGGAAGCTAGTTCCAAAAAGCGGCCACCTTATTGGTCTAGCGGGATCACGTGACGGCCGCTTCACCACTCGTCAACAAACTTTTGATTACGCCCAGGACGTACTAGTACCGAATTTAAACACGGATTATAAAATAACTGCAGGATTCCACGAGTAGAACTTTTTTTTTCTCGGTCAACACCAATAGATCTTTTTTATGAAGTAAAAAGTGTGTAGTCGGGTTTGATGGGAACGAGATTTGCTTTCTAGACACATTTTCGGCGTTCACCTTGTGGCCTATGAGTGCCTTAAGTCTATCATCATAACTTTTACCTTTCATACCAGGTATCAGTTTAGTTGCCCATCTTTTGACTTTTTCAAGAGCTTCTATATCTTTCTTGTAGTGCGGTGCCCAGAACTGCACACAGTATTCTAAGTGCGGTCTGACAAAGGCATTAATATAACATTAATATAACCTCCTTTGAGTTATACTCAATACCTTTTGCTATGTATCCCAGCATCCTGTTGGCTTTTTTCACTGCTGTAGCACACTGCTTTGATGCAGATAGGCTTTGATCAATTACAATTCCTAAGTCCTTTTGAAATTGAACACCTACTAACTTTTCTCCTCCCATAAAATACTCCTGTCTAATTTTTTTATTTCCCACATGCATAACTTTACATTTAGCAATATTGAACGTCATCTGCCATGTATCTGCCCATTTTTGGATTTTGTTTAAATCATCTTGGATTACTTTAGTCGATTCCAAACTGTTTGCCAAACCCCCAAGTTTAGTATCATCTGCAAATTTAACTATTTTGCTACTAATGTCCATATCAAGATCATTTATGTAAATAAGGAAAAGCAGAGGTCCCAGCACCGATCCCTGCGGGACACCACTGCCCACAGCAACGAGGTCAGATTCGGCCCCACCTACTGTTACTCTTTGTATTCGCCCTTGCAGCCAATTTTTAACCCACTGTGAAACTACTCCTGCAATTCCTACTGAATTCATTTTAGCAATGAGCCTCTCATGTGGTACCTTGTCAAATGCTTTCTGAAGGTCCAAATATATAATATCATAAGCCTGGTTCAGGTCAACACACTTTGTAGCCTCTTCGAAAAAGTCCAGGAGGTTTGTTAGGCATGACCTCCCTTTGAGAAATCCATGTTGGCTCTCCCTTAAAATACTATTATTTTTCAAGAATGATTCCAACTTATCCCTAATAATACATTCCAGCATTTTACATGCAATGCAAGTTAAACTGACAGGCCTATAGTTCCCTGGGTCAGTATGGCCCCCTTCTTATATATTGGAATTATACTACCCTGCTTCCAGTCATCTGGTATTTCTCCAGTGATTATGGATTGAATGAAAATATCTGTCAATGGTTTATTTATAATTTCCCCAAGTTCTTTGAGTACTCTGGGATATATGCCATCCTTATTTGTCTTAAGTTTTTGTAGTTTTTGTAGTACTTCTACGTCCCTTATTTCAAAGTCCTCCAAAACATTCTGTACCTTGTCTATACATTTAGGCATATTTATAACCTCTTCTCTAGTAAAGCTCTCCACAAAGTAACTGTTTAGTGTGTTTGCAATGTCCTTATTATTATAAACCAAAGTTCCTTCCTTATTCTTAATGCACTTAACCTTATCCTTATCTTTCCTTTTTCTACTAAAATATTGAAAAAACTTCTTAGGATTACTTTTTGCATCTTGGGAAATTTTAATTTCAAACCGCCTTTTAACTGATCTTATTTCCTTTTTAGCCTTAGCCCGCATATTACAATAATCAAACTTGTTTCTCTCTGAGTTATCCTTTTTATATACTCTGTACAGTCGTTTCTTTTGCCTCAAAATCTCCCCCTTTTAAAGATTTAGTCATCCACTGCAGAGACTGTTTTTCATCCTATTTTTCCTTACTTTGGGGATGAATTTACACTGTACATCTACAATAACCCTTTTAAATATAGTCCATTTTTCATTCACAGTTCTGCAATCTAGAAGTTTTACCCAATCTATATTACTTAAATTCTCTCTCATTTTATTAAAGTCAGCTCGTCTAAAATTAAAAATTCGAGGCAGAATAGAATAGAATAGAATAGAATAGAATAGCCTTTATTAATCCCGGGGGGGGGGAAATTTGGTTTGTCACAGCAACAATGGTACAGGAGTGAAAGAACACACAAGACATACAGGACATAACAACATACTGGATAATAAATATATTTAAAAACCAGAGTAAAAACCTAAATACAATAATTTAAGAAATAAAAATAAAAGAATAAAAATATACTGGAGGTAGTGCAAATCCACCAGATAGTACTTCAGTACACTGGTATGTGCTGTCTAAGAAAAACAAAAGAAAAACAAGTATGAGATGTGAAAAACAGTAGCAGTCGGGGCAGCAGTGAGATGTACACAGAATGTAGGGTAGGTACAGCAGTAGAGTGTGACAGTGCTCAGTGTTCAATGTTCATAGTTATACTGTTTGATGGCTGCTGGTAGAAAGGAGCGCTTGAACCGCTCCGTTCTGCAGGTGATTGGATGAGCCTGTGGCTGAAGGTGCTCTCCATCTGTCTCAGCTCATCATAGAGGGTGGAGGGGTTATTCAGGATGGTCAACAGTTTGTCTCTCATCCTCCTCTCCACCACTGCCTCCAGGCTGTCCAGTTTTTGGCCAACAACAGAGCTAGCCTTCCTCACCAGCTTGTTAAGTTTGTCAGTCTCCCCAGCCTTGGCACTGCTACCCCAGCAGGCCACGGCAAAGAACAGTGCGCTGGCTACCACGGACTGGTAGAACATCCTCAGCAGCCTGTTGCACACATCGAAGGACCTGAGCCTCCTAAGGAAGTACAGTCTGCTCTGTCCTTTCTTATAGAGGGCCTCTGTGTTGTCTGTCCAGTCCAGCTCTTGTTCAGGTGCACTCCCAGGAACTTGTATGAGTTTGCCATCTCAACTTCCTCCCCTTGATGGTAATGGGGGTTGGGGGGCCCCTCGGGGGCTTCTTGCTCCGTCGGAAGTCCACTACCAGCTCCTTGGTCTTGCCAGTGTTGAGCTGGAGGTGGTTCTCCTCGGCCCAACTGACGAAGCTCCTAACCACGCCTCTGTACTCCTCCTCATCATCCTCGCTGATGCAGCCCACGATGGTGGAGTCATCCGAGAACTTCTGGAGGTGACATGCTCCAGAGTTGTGGCTAAAGTCAGTGGTGTAGAGGGTGAACAGGAAAGGTGACAGTACAGTTCCTTGGGGGGCACCGGTGTTGCTCATCACCACCTCCGACAGGCTGCCCTGCAGCCGGACGTATTGAGGCCTACCCGTAAGGTAGTCTGTGGCAAATGTAGAGTAACAGACTGTACCAAAAAGCAGTCATTGACTATATCCAAAAACTCCTCTTCACATTTGCCCTGACCTGTCACTATCTCCCAATTGATAGAGGGGTAATTGAAGTCGCCCATTATTATCGTCTCTCCTTCAGCACAGATTTGTTTTATGTTACCAAAGAGCGTACTATTTATGTTACTGTCTGAAGCTGGAGGTCTATAGCATACACCTATATTAAGGCCCTTCTCACAATCTCCCAATAATCGAATCCAGATGTCCTCATAAGAAACGAATGAGTTTATACCTGGAATTTCCTGCACATTAAGATCGTTTTTCACATATTGGGCCACTCCCCCTCCTCTTTTATTAGTTCTATCCTTCCTAAACAATTTGTACCCCTCTACATTATATTCCTCACCATCCGCTGCACCAAGCCATGTCTCAGTAATCCCAACAATGTCATAACCCCCATTCAACATGACAGCCTCCAGTTCCAAAAATTTATTTTTTATGCTTCTCGCATTTAAACACATGAGCTTCAGAGTCTTACTCACACTTACGTTGTCCTTCCCCTCCACACCTGAGTGTGCCGAACCACCTCTATTCACATTATGATCTAAAAAATCTTTATTAATGATATCCTCAGATTTATTATACTCTCTGAGATTTATTATACTCAATAATAAATTGGACATTGGACATTGGAGTAGCTGGACATTGATGGCAAGCACAGATATGCACTCCAGATCCTTCTCTTCAATGATCAACTTCCATCCTTTGTGTACTCTTGGAAGTCAAGGTTATCAAATGCAAACTTTGTGAATCGTCCAACTTTGAGGTTTGTTGGTATGAAGTCACCATCCTGACCTGTCTGCTCATCAACTGACTTTACCACTGTTGTAATATATCTCTGGGCATCCTGGTAGCTGATGCAGTTCCCAAATCTGTTTAGAAGTGTCACAGTTGCCTTGCTTCTGGTTTCCTTGAGGATGTGCAATGCTGTTCCAATGTGCGTTGGTGTTGGGATCCCTGCAACTGTTTGGCAGACATCCTGGGCAAGGTTGAGAACTTGTTCATGCTGCTTGGGACTAACTTTCACCTGGCCGGCGTCACCCACCTCTGGGGATGCATCTGTTATCAACCATGCTAGGTGGTTGTACAGGTTGCAGCTCACTCTCCGCGATGCCTCCAAGTATGATATCTCCAGCTGCATTGATGGGTATTCAGTCTCACTTCCAGGCATCTGCTGACTTCCACTGGCTGAAGATGATCTGGCTTCTCTTGCAGCCTTCAGTGCCTGCTTTTCTGCCTTATGCTGGTCCTGGAGCTCCATCCGTATTCTCTTTGCAGTGTTATAGGAGGAGACTATGGTATCATCAGGTGTTACCTCATCATCACTTTCTTCTTCATACTCTGCCTCTTGAACTGTCTCCTTTAGTTTGAGATCTGTATGATTTAACATTGTCAACTCCATAGTTTGCTAGGTATTTACGGAATTCATCCCTCAAAGCTGTAACGAAGAATATGGCACCATCTTTGAAAAGGGGCTCATGTATGCGAGATACTAGTTGGGCCAGTGTAGCATCATATGGAATTGTGTCAGTACTTGTCTTTCCCTGTGTATGAACACGTCTTGTCAGGTAGACGTTCATGCAATCCCTGTGATACCGGAAGTCGTTAGCAATCATGTCAGTGCACCTGTTTACATCAGGACCACGAATCTATCCTCATCATCATAAGTGACAATCGAAAGGAGGGATCTATCCCCCTTGGTACTGTGAGCTCTTCCACAAATGAAGCATTCTTCCTTGTATTTGATGGGCTGGGGCATTGAAAACCGTGTTTTTGGAGCACTGCTGTCTGGCTCAGTGGAGGGTCCTGCTTCAGATGAAGTGCCTTCTTGCTTAGCAAATGTATTTTTTCTCTGATCAACAGTTTTGCGATTTGTGTACTTGGCGCGACACTTTGTGTGCCACACGGGATTCCTTTCCAGAAAGACACATTGAGGTTCCAGCTCATTTTCAAGTCTGAATGAGACATCATCATTTCTGTTGGCTACAGCATATAGGAGTGCAGGATAGCCTTGATCTGTTAGTTTCTATAGAAGACCAGCATTACTGTCTGTCTTCTGACATATTAGGCAAACAGTGTAGTTGGTATCAAGCTGCTTTCTCTTCAGCTGCTTAGTTGAGAACTCAGGCTCCATGGTTAAGGCTGCAGGTCCTGCAGCAGAAAATGAAAGAAAGAAAAAACACTTGTCGGTCAAAAAATAAAGAGTGCATTTGGGGGTAGCTGGGGATATGGCGGTCATCCCCAAAGAAAATAACACTTATTTTCATGCATTCTGGTGAAAAAATAGCAGTTAAGCATGTGTTCTGTGTACAGTTGAATGTTAGCCTTAGACAAACATGTGTGCCTGCCTACCTAGCTAGCATACAGGTGATGTAGTGGGGGGAAGATATTAATTCCACAAAAAAAGTTAGCCCTCTTCAGATGCATCTATTTATGTAGCGATAACAAAAACATGAACATTATTTAAAACGTCTTTCATGACAAATACAGTTAGTAGATAGAGGTCACTGTATGCAATCACTAACGTTAGCACAGAGACTAACGTAAAGTTACATGTCAACAAGACCTAACGTTAACTTTTTAGCTGTCAAACTGTTGGAAATGTATTTGTTGTACTGGGATAAACCCCTTGAGAGGTATCCTCTCGTTTTCGAGGGGGTCCCAAAATTCGGGAGTTTTCGACTGCTACCTACCTCACTGGCAAGTACTGTGTTTACAGTTGCCTAAATAGCTAACGTTACCTAAATAGTGTTTAATCTCCGACTAATTTCATTCATCATTAGTCTAGCTAGCTAGCTAGCCTCTTAAATGGTGGAGCAATCATGTGGATCTGTGTGGTGTTTTTAGCTAGCAACGTTTATTCATTGTATTCTGGTGTTCACTAAAGCTAAATAATTCACGTTAACATTACCTTTCATTCATTCATTCATTCAAAATACAACATTTTACTAGTAGATTTAGATTTACATGGTATTTCATGATTATATAGCTAACGTTAAAGACATATTATTACAAATTCAGAAGGTAACGTTATAAGGCACTTATATCAGATGGATGTTGCTCGTGAGATGTCAAAAGACGTCCAGCAGCTCACTGTCAGAATCAGCTGCAACATCAGCTGGAGATGCGAGGCTTTACGGACAGAATCGATAGCCAATGGACTTAGGAGTTTTAATTACAAGGCATTTTGAGTACATTTTATTGGCCCTAGAGTGGTGAAATGTTCAGCCCACTTAAAGGGGAGTTGCCGCTATTGATTAATGTTAAAAAAACAAAATCGGGAAAAAACGAGGTTTTCTTCCGACAGCGACAATATTTTGGAATATAATTGCACCCTACTGATTTATTTTAAATGGTTAAGCATATCTGTTACGACCCCGACGGCTTTTAGGGGTACGGGGGAGACCGTAACATATTAGTCTTAATTGGATCGGGTCTTGAACGAATTATGAGGGTAAATAATAAAGACAAGGCAAGAGGGGCGGTGTTTATATACATATATTTACAGACAATAGTGAGGCTATTTACAAAGGTGAAATACAAACACAAAGACACAAGGCCAAGGGACACGGGTGTTGCCAAAGAAATGAACTTAGTAAAACAGAACGGGCTAGCTACAAACAAAAACTAAGATAGGCTGACTATCTAAACCTTTATACGAAATAAAAGTCTACCTATCTAATCTACACTAGCTACCCGTAAACAAAGGTACACAGATGGCAACCACCCCTTTCCTAATGTCTCTATACACAGGATTGACCTATCGATGAAAATGTATGGAGGCCTCCTCTTACCTATCCCAAGGCCTAAGTGGGAACAAACAAACTTAACCATACACTTTCACTTCCAAACTTTCAAAGGTCACACACTCTCTCTGTCTCTCACGTTCAGCAAACAAACAGCAAAAGGGCAAAAGGGATCTTGCAGGAGCAGTCATGGGGTTTTTATAGAAGGGCAGGTGATTGGTGGAGGCGGGACCAGGACACAGAAATGATTGACAGTAGGGAAGGCGAATGGAATGGCGGATGGCACTCCTACGGAACACGGAAACAGAGAAGACAAAAGCACACATATACGTGGAACGTAACACTTCCACCAATAAGAACGAACTTATTACTCAAAATACAGTCAGTTCAAAATACGAAATTACAAAAACACATGGCTACAATGTATCCTAATATACACGAGACAATGCGTCTGCCAACACATTGTCGGTACCTTTCTTGTGTTTCTTTTTCCTAACTTGTGGCAAAAACAATGCTGGAACACTCCTACGTTTTCTTGTTACCCCTAGGTGATCAGTGTTCCGAGTTACAATAAGCTGTTCGCGCGTGACTGGCAGCTTAATCGAGGGCATATCTTTCACCTGCTCGCCCCATTTCCGTGAATGGAATTCAGATTCACCTGCTCGGCTAAGCCTACAGGCGGGAACACATCAGGGGAGGTTGCCGGATGTCGGGCGTAGCGCACGTTTTCGGTTGTTTCAAACCTTCAGTACAGGTAGCACTTTACCACCTGCTATATCGTTCCCCATGATAAAGGCTACACCTGGGACTGGTAAAACGGAACGCACGGCTACTTCAAAATACCCAGAGACTAAATCGGTCTTAATATGCACTTTATGCAATGGAACAGTTACAAAGCCCATTTCGATTCCCTGTACCATTACATTCGCACCACCGGAAGTCGCATCTGATAAGGGCAAGACACCAGCCAAGAGGAAGGATTGCGACGCACCAGTGTCTCTCAAAATCCGAATTGCCTTCTGATCCTTCACTACACCAGATAGCGACACAAAACCATCAAACATGAAGGCGTCGTAGCCAACGGCACCTCTGTCGCGGCTACTGGAGGACTGAGTAGTTTCTGAGACTACTTTAACGAAACCGGTAGGTCTTGGTGGGCTTGAGTTTTTCTTCTTTAATTGAAAACAGTCAGCAATAACATGACCCACTTTATGGCAATAGAAACACTCTCGCTCTTCCTTGGAGCGTATCGGTGGAGAGTTCGGGCGTTTCAGCTGTGAGCTAACAGGTAAGTCGTGATCAGAAGCCTTCTCACGGGATGACACGAAAACCGTTTTATGCGTGAGAGTAAACTCGTCAGCAAAGATGGCCGCCTCATTTAAGGACGTAACCTTTTGCTCATTAAGATATACCACACAACGCTCTGGTGTACACTTTTTAAATTCCTCCAACAAGACTAATTCTCGAAGAGAATTTAAATCCGTAGCCTTGCTAGCAGCACACCACTTATCAAACACCATTCCCTTCTCCCTTGCAAACTCAACAAAGGACTGAGTCGGGACTTTTCGGTGGTTTCTGAATTTCTGTCTATATGCTTCCGGCACTAACTCATAAGCACGCAGCACAGCAGCCTTCACAGTTTCATAATTCAAACTGTCCTCAAGAGACAAGGTAGCAGTAGCATCCTGCGCTTTACCGGAAAATTTGCACTGTAACAATGTTGTCCAAATGTCTTTCGGCCATTGAAGTGCGGTAGCGAGGCGCTCAAAAGTGCTAAAATAGGTATCCACCTCTGTCTCATTAAAGGGAGGAAGAGCCACATGTCTCCTCACATCATAGAGTCCAGTGAATGGCGTGGACGTACCTGAGGCGGCTGTGGACACAACCGACTGTGCAGCGGCGTTCTGCAACTCCAATTGCCGCAGCTTGAGGGTAGTCTCTGCCTCAATCTCCATTTTCCGCAATGCCAGTTTCCTTACCTGGGCTCTCTCCTCTCTGTCCTTGGCTCTCTCCTGTATTTCTCTCTCCTGTTCTCTCTCCTGTGCTTCTAGTTGCAGGCGGGCCAAACGGACCTTCAACCTCGCCCCAACCATTGACCCAGAAGAGGTTGGCGGAGAGAACGCCTCAAACCTCGGCAGGGTAACCGGCGGCGTCTCCTCCTTTTCCTCCGATCCAGAGGAAGCCGTAGCACCCAGCATCGGTTCAGCGTCCGGCACCAGGGACAAAACAGGCCGGATAAAGAGACCCAGCTCCACGAGCTTATCCCACACGACCGACCGAATCTCCTTTTTAAGAAGAGACCGGCTAACAGAGACGCCAAAATGCTCCGCGATAATGAATAAATCCGCCTTACGACACTGTTCAAAAATAACGATGGACGGTTCATTAATAAACAATTCCAAATCAAAATGTGACGAAGCCATTGTCTTAATTGTTATATAGCTAGTTGTACTATACAACACTACACAACAATATTCACAGTAACACGAACAATAGCAACCACAAATAACAAGCGCAAGCACACCATACGCGAACTAGCCTACTATTAAACACACTACCAATACTAACCTTTACAATATTATTCACACACACAATCGCTCAATCTCCGGGACGAGCCCCCATTTATGTTACGACCCCGATGGCTTTTAGGGGTACGGGGGAGACCGTAACATATTAGTCTTAATTGGATCGGGTCTTGAACGAATTATGAGGGTAAATAATAAAGACAAGGCAAGAGGGGCGGTGTTTATATACATATATTTACAGACAATAGTGAGGCTATTTACAAAGGTGAAATGCAAACACAAAGACACAAGGCCAAGGGACACGGGTGTTGCCAAAGAAATGAACTTAGTAAAACAGAACAGGCTAGCTACAAACAAAAACTAAGATAGGCTGACTATCTAAACCTTTATACGAAATAAAAGTCTACCTATCTAATCTACACTAGCTACCCGTAAACAAAGGTACACAGATGGCAACCACCCCTTTCCTAATGTCTCTATACACAGGATTGACCTATCGATGAAAATGTATGGAGGCCTCCCTCTTACCTATCCCAAGGCCTAAGTGGGAACAAACAAACTTAACCATACACTTTCACTTCCAAACTTTCAAAGGTCACACACTCTCTCTGTCTCTCACGTTCAGCAAACAAACAGCAAAAGGGCAAAAGGGATCTTGCAGGAGCAGTCATGGGGTTTTTATAGAAGGGCAGGTGATTGGTGGAGGCGGGACCAGGACACAGAAATGATTGACAGTAGGGAAGGCGAATGGAATGGCGGATGGCACTCCTACGGAACACGGAAACAGAGAAGACAAAAGCACACATACACGTGGAACGTAACAATATCTAAAAACGTTAAGTACAAACCTTGTTTCAGAATAGGCTACAAACTGCATTCATTTGTGACTTTCAGAACCCAGGACAGCGTCTCTCTCTCTCTGCTGAAAACCACAGGGGGAGAGGGGTCGTGGGTCGGGGGGTGGCCCTGAGGCAGCTGAGGTGCACTCCCTCAGTTATAAAACTAGCAATTCAACACTGTAGCTGGCAAAACAGGTCAACAAAGCTAGCTGGCATACATATCTACCAAGCTACCTGGGTAATGCAGCATAGTTGCCATGTTCTTTCATAGAATTCAAGCTACTATTAAAATTCAATTAAAAAATATCTACTGTGACCACGTCTTGAAAAGCAGTCCAGAGAACCCTCTCGCTCTCTTTCTTTTGATCTTATTTTGATCTCTGTGTTTTGATCTCTGATTTTGGTTTGATATTAATAATTTTTACTGTTGAATGACAATAATGTTTGCTGAAAAGTATGACACATTGGCTGATGTCATAACTCAGGACATAGTTGATTACTATTGAAGTAAAGATGAAAATTCAAAAAACGGGTGATTTTTTAAATAAAAAATGGCTATAAATCATTTGGAAAGGTTTTGTGAGTGTATTTATTAACTTGGTGTTGTCAACACATGTGTTCTGTGTAATTGGAATGCATTTATTGACAGCCTACACAACCCACTGAGGACTTTAAGAAAAAAAAACCTCTTTCCAATTTTTCGGTCAAAAAATAAAGGCTGCCTATACAAAAATGGCCATCATTTTTGGGCGCAAGGCTTCCGGCAGAGCAGACCTCTCATTCAGTGGGCCTTAATGTCCAAATTAATAGAAAAAACACAAACAAAAAGTATAGCATGCCATGTCAGGTTCAACCCATTTTCTTGAGCTTTTGGGCCTGTGGATCCCTGACTATTAGGATAGCACGGAGCTGATCGCACTCTCGTTCACTGAGTCCCTCACTGCTGCGCTGGCACAGCTGTTCCACTGCGTCATCTATCTCGTCGTCTTGCATCGGTGCTGCTTCAGGTCGTGGAAGCACTATTCGGACTTTGTGACTGTTTTCTTTGTATGGTTGGCATAATGGTCACCTGTTGACCAAAACGTGATGAGCGGCCATGTCGATGACAGCTCCTGCAGCCGCGAGAGCATCGAGGCCCAGGATGCAGGGATCGGCGATATTAGCCCAGAAGAAGTTGTGTGCTATTCTATTCCCGCCTAGCTGTAAAAACAGCTGTTTGTCCCGTAACCCTCGTTACAGTATAGTATTGTCATTTTCATTCACGCAATTGACCCTTCGCTAAACCATGCCCCGAAACACAGACTGGCCAATCACAGCGCAGCATTTTACAGACTCCGACAGTTTATGGTGGTGCTCCATTCACTTTGATGGAAAAGATTGAGATTTTCCTCATTTTCGAGCTGGTTTTGTGGATTTTTAGCTAGTTATGGTTAAACGTTGTGCCTGGGGCACTTGTAACAGTGACACTCGTTACCCGGAGAGGTTAGAAGGAGATATACGTTTTTTTCCCTTTCCAAAACCTAAATCAAATCCTGAAAAGTGTTAGCCAGCTAAGCTAACGTGGCTACGGTCTGGATATACAGCTCCGGGTTGCAACGTTGGTAAAGTTAGACTAAATGTTAGCTTTGTTATTCGTGATCCAGCCAGCTTGCTAACGTTAAGATGTTACAGTCAAGCTCTAGAAAACCAAGTCGGTAACGTTACCTTGATGTCAAAATGTAATACTATTTTTTCATTACTATTTCAGCACTTTGTCAATGGGAAGCCCAGTCCCGAGTACCCAAGAGTGGGCTGACACACTGCTGATATTTTTAGCTTTACAGAGGTCCAGGGTATGGATAAGTCCGATGAGATGGGCGCAGAAACCTGTGGAGCTAACCAGAGTAATGTCGTTACAGCACACTATAGGCTACTAATGTTACGTTAGTTAGCTAATGCTAGCTAACTTACTACTGAATGTAACGTTATATAGGCCTACTGCTTTTGCTTTTTAATGATTGTAATAGTGAATAGAGACCTACCCAGCTTTACAGGAACAGTGTTGCTCCTTAATGTCGTTGTCCTCTGTCTCAATCGCCAGGTGATGCGGTGGTTCACTTTTACTCTGTGATCTGTAGGCTTTCGCTTCTATCTTATTTTTTTTTTAACGTCATTTTGTTGCTGAGTCAGTGTGATATCTTGAATATAACCTTAAAATGCATATTGTAGACCCTTCTGTCTGCTTCTATCTGAAATCGCTATTTCTATTTTCCAAAAATTGGACAATATTTCTCCAGGGAGTGCAGTTAGCGACAGTGGGAGCGCCATGCTGGCTCCGAAAGCTTGACAGACTTAGCAACAGTAACTAAGGGGGGCGTGGTTTAGCGAAGGGTCAATTAGAATATACATTTTCATATAACATTTCCCTTCTTCACATAAATAGATTTTTAGAAAGATAATAGGAATCACTTCGATGCATTCCGATACTCGAGCTAAACCCAGTTTACCAGTTTAGTTAGCTAGCTACATGGCATAAATATCAGTTTTTAGTCTCTTATAAAACTTGCATTGTTTGATGCAGATGCCAATGCCAAGGCAGTCTGTTAATGACAAATTATATCTCCCCATAAAGTGAACTCATTCATCCGTGTGGACTCACTTTGGATTCAGAAAAAAATATGGTGTTGTTGTTGAGAACGGAAATCCCATCTGTAGAGAATGTGGGAAACATGTAATGGCCAGAGGCAGGAACACATAAAACCTAGCATTCCACCTGTGTGAGCATCATTCTTCATGTTATGCCACAATGGAAAAAGTGAGTAGCTAAATACAGTACTAGATCTGATTAGCTGATAATGTGATAAAGCAAAATGTTGCTTAATTCAAAGTGAATGATTTAAATGGATCTAAATATACAATTACACAGAGTGAACTATAATCAGCTGCATTTTTAGTTTTTCAATTAAAATGGTATATACATCTGCAAAGAGCCATACAATAAAAAGGTTGAGTTGTAAACCCTGTGTGATACTTTTTTAGCTTAAAAACTGATACCATGATATAGTGAAAACACGTGATATTGAGTAGTACAATTATAATACTGTGAAAATCTCATACCTTCACAGCCCGACTTTGAATCATGGCTTGGCCTTCATAGGCAGAGATGCTCCCTGTCTGCAGCTAAGGCAGAGATACAAAGTGACTGTATCTAAAAGCACGGCATCACAGTGACTGATTCTAATCATACAGCAACACAGAGTGACCTAATCTATCCACACAGCAACACAGAGCAACTGAATATAGCCACACATGATATATTGGATATTTAATCAAGTATATTCAGCAACCTATAATTCAAAGAAAAGAGGCGTCTCAATTTTGATACACAAAATAATACCACTGATCCACAAAAATACCATTGTTAACCCTGAAGGGCGGTACATTATTATCAATGCCTCCATCAATAACAATAACATTATCATTGCAAGCATATACGGCCCCAATAATAATTATCCCTCCTTCTTCCGCACATTTTTCTCATCATTAACTGATTATACAAATCAACAATCATCATTGGAGGTGACTTTAATACAGTCAGAAATCCAGCTCTAGACAGGTCAAGCATCTCAGGTAATTCCATAAATTGGCACTCTACAGAAACACTCAAACAATATATGAGTGATTTTGATCTTGGTATTTGATATTTGATATTTGACGACTGAAAAACTTATCAACAAGGGAATACTCATATTTCTCACCCCTTCACCAATCATTCTCTCGCATTCTTACCAGCAATTCAATTATATCTGATATATCTGATACCATAATTCACCCCATCATAATCAGTGATCATGCCCCTGTCTCCTTTCAGTTAAATACTAAACATTTCAAACAACCTCCCACCAGATGGCGATTCAATGTATCTCTGCTTAAAGATGCTGATTTTGACACATTCTTTGTAAAAGAGTGGGCATCCTTCTTGGAAATAAACGATTCTCATCCACATTACTCTGGGAAATGGCCAAAGTAGTACTGAGGGGGGAAATCATTTCATACTCATCACATAAGAAATAAAAGGAACGGGAACTTGAAAATAATCTGGAACAAAAAATCGAACAATTGAATGACTCCTATGCTAATAATCCCACAGAACAAATTCTGATCTAACTCAGAGAAGCCACATTTCAATTAAATGATATAATAAATACAAAAACACAATTTCTGATACAGAGACTGAGGCATGACAATTTTTTACATAATAACAAATCTGGAAAACATCTCACAAACCACCTCAAAGACAAATCAATTATTCCTGTGATAAAGAATTCAGCAGGGAGGGCCATGCAGTCACCTCAAGACATAAACAACACCTTCCGGCATTCTATAGAAGTTATACACCTCTGTCCATGAACCAAATTCAACAGACATTTACTCCTTCCTGAATAATATAGACCTCCCAAAACTTAGCAAAGAACAAGCAGATTAATTGAATACACCATTAGCACCCAATTAATTTCAAAAAGCACTTTATCAGATGCAAAACAACAAAGTTCCAGGACCTGATTGCTTCCCTGCTGAATTCTTTAAACACTTCTGGCAAACAATATCACCACTGTTCATCAAAATAACACTTGAAATAAAACACAACTCAAAAATCCCACCACACATGAACACAGCCCTCATCTCAGTATTACTGAAACATGACAAAGACCCAACCCTATGCTCCAGCCACCAACCCCTATCACTTATCAACACAGACATAAAAATGATCAGCAAACTAGCTACCAGAATGGAAGCCGTAAACCCACTCCTAATCCATCCCGATCAAACAGGATTCATTAAAGGAAGACACTCATCAAACAATATGCGCCGCCCATTCAATCTAATGAACATATCAAAACAAAATCATATGAAAACAATAATTGCATTGGATGCAGAAAAGGCATTGATAGGGTAAACTGGAAATATTTATTTGCAACATTACACAAATTTGGTTTCAGAAAATCATTTATTCATTGGATAAGCGTACTATATAACTCACCAATGGCTACAGTCACTACTAATGGTTTAACATCACAGAGCTTCACTTTGCACAAGGGAACCAGACAAGGATGCCCACTATCTCCATCACTGTTCACCCTATTTATTGAACCTCTCGCCGCAGCAATACTTCAAAATAACAACATCATGGGAATCCAAACGCCCAACACAAATCACAAGATCAGCCTTTATGCAGATTATATATTGCTCTACCTACAAAACCCATCAAACTACAAGAAGCCATTAAACTTATAAATACATTCTCGGACATATCTGACTACTCAATAAACTGGACTAAATCCACAGTTCTACCACTATGTGGAGATAGCTGGAATGCCGCATCCCAAAAACGACCCCTCCCTTTTGCCACTGGTAACATTAGCAGTGGCGGACCGTGCCCTCTCACAATGGACCTTCAATAGCAGCGCCCCCCCCAAAAAAAAAAAAAAAAATCCGGCGCATCAGCTAGCTACTTAAATAGCCAACTCAACACTACCAACGGCAAGCCATCCGATCACACAACAGGCATATTTATTTTACAATTAGGCCTACATCCACAACTGAAATTAGCGTCATACTGTCAATTATAGAGCCATTAAAGAGCCGGAAAACAGCAACACTGTTACAACTTAAAATTGTTATACACACAAACATTGAAATTCAATTTTTAAACAACCCAGCTGCACTCACTCATTTGTAGATGAAGTCCATCCTCCTCTCCTTCTTGATGAACTGATTAATGACCTCATCGTGCAGTTTATTCTCCCGTTTTAGTTGTACAATAAGCTCCTTCTCTATTGAAATAAATGCCAGTGATGAAAGTCGATTTTGTCCAGTTCTATTCCTGCTGTAGGTTTTAATCCGTTTAAGAGCTGAAAACGATCGCTCAACAGAAGCGGTGGAAACAAGAATTGTTAAAATTAAACAAGTGACCGAATACAGTTGAGGCATGGCTTCACAAAGCCCTTTAGTTTGAAGGAAGGTCAGTAGATCGCCTGGACCCTTTCCTTGGAAATCAGACAGCGCATATATCACACGCAGTTCAGTCTTGAGCCTTGTCAAGTCAAAGTGTCCGTAGCTTTGGCCCAGGCTCGCCAGTGCAGTTTCTGGGAAAGAAGTCTTGTAGTCAGAGAACAGCTGAGGTCGAGCAGTGCAACAAAGGACAGTCTTTCGTGGTCTTTGAACCGGTTGGTTATTTGAGTGAGAATGTTTCCGATCACCGTACTGTGCAGATTTCTGTAGTGACAATGGAAATCTCTGCTCCCTCTCCCCCTCAAATTGGGTGGCTCACCAACGGCCTTCACAGTATCCTCGTAGAAGCTGTCAAATTTTGTGCGCTCCTGTTCAATGCTCTGTTGGAATTCTTCAATCCTCGCGAGGCAAAATTGTACATCTAAATATTTATTTTGTAGAATTCCGAAAAGTACATCAGCATAGGCAAAAATGCCATTGAAAGTAAACAGCAGAAAACAAAAATCAAAGCTTCTTAGTTGTGAGACGTGTCCCGCTGCACAGTGGATGGAATCTGCGTCAAAATCATTTGCGTGATCTATAATGTGATCGAAGACCTCAACCAGCTCTGCCCGTTGCTCAAAAACAGTAACCACTAACCTTGAACTGAAATTCCATCTTGTCGGGCAACGCGCGAAGCCGTTTGGCACATAAATCGTCTAATAATTTTGTACGCTTCGGTGAACGTGAGAAAAAAGCCGCCAATCCACTAATGTGAGCGAAAAAGATTTTGCCCTCCTTGATTTCTGCTGCTCCCTGAGACAATACAAGATTCAAGGTGTGTGCATAACAATGCACAAACAGTGCCTGTGGAACTGATTCTTTAATTCGTGCTTGAACTCCATTTATTCCCGAAGCCATAACGGCAGCACCGTCATAGCACTGAGCAACTACTTTTGACTTGCATTCGTAGCTATCTAAAAAATCTATAATACGTGGTGCAATGTGCTGTGCACGTTTGTTTTCTGTGACATCCTCAAATTTCAAAAAACGTTCTTTCAGACCACTGTCACTCACGTACCTTAGGACGAATGAAATCTGAGTGGCATTGCTCCAATCTGTGGTCTCGTCCACCATGATTGCAACATACTTCGTTTTCTTGATCTCCTCTTTAATGGCATCATCCAGTACATTTCCAATTGCGTTGATGAGATCGTTTTTAATCTTTCCAGAGGTCCCAGTGAAAACAGTGGCCGTGGCCAGATGATGGCGCAGTTCGGCGTCATATTCGATATCAGGAAAGCAGTTCCAAGTAATTGCCCCGATTGAATGAATCCGTGCCTTCGTCGTGGCCTCTAAATGGCAGTTCTTGTTGCCCCAAAAAACGACACAATCAATGAGGCGCTTGAGTATTTCTCTGTTCTTGCGCACATTTTCATTGTGAAAAATTGTCGCTGTCCTCCTCTGTTCATCCAACTGTAAATCCACCCATGTGCTGCCGAAGGTTTTCAAATGAACAGCAGCAATGATGTGCCGTTCAGATTCCTGATGCTTATTTGCAGCTTTGGTGAGAGAGCTCAAGTTGCTGTAGCCAGTGCTATTCCATGGCCCCTTGTCTGAATTGAATAGCAAACAGTCCCAGCAAAACAACCTGTTCAACTGTGCGCTAGCTGTTAGCCATTTGTAGCGGCTATAATTAGCCTCACTAAAGTGTCTTGTGCAGCCTTTGCCTGGCTGCTGAAGTCCAAGCTTTGGTTTCGGTCGACCCCTGTCAACTATTTCACTTTTTTCAGTGAAATTTCGTCGACTAAATGGCACGCTTAACAAGTCACTAACCAGATCGATCTCTATCTCGATATCTCCACCACCAGTTGCCATTTTCCAAATTAGCCAACCCTTGCTGACGAAACATCACGTTTAATGGGCTAACGTTTATAATTGGCTAATATCACAGGACCTTCCATAGAACATCCTGAATACCCCGCGGCATTCCCGCCCACCATATAACGCATTTTGATTGGTTGGTTTTATTGTCACTCTGCATTATACTGTACAGCAAGGGTCTTCTACTATGGTCAGAGAATCCCCTGGGCTGAATGAGATCGCTGTAACTGCTATAAATACCATCATCCACCAGAGGGAGGCATAGTTTAGTCAAACAGTTCAAAAAATCTAGTGAAATACCAAAAAAATAGAAAAAAATAATTTATATAAGGAATATTGTTTACAATAATCATAACTATTTTTATTATTAAAATTGCATTGACTTCTCTAATCTACCAGGGTATTCAGAGAATACCTTGAAGGCCCTGACAGACCACCACTGAACGTTAGATATCTGGGTATTAATCTTTCCGCCAAGCTGTTCCACCTCAATTTCAACCCACTCATAAAAACAATCGAAGATAACCTAAACTGCTGGATGAATCTACCTTTCTCTATTATTGGCAGAATAGCAACGATCAAAATGATCGTTCTACCCAAAATCAACTATCTTTTCACCAGTGGTGGGCCGTCAGGGCCTGCAAGGCCTTCTCTGCTGGCCTAAAAAATATCTGAATCACAGACTGATGTTAATTATATTTTTTCCATGAATACTTATTAAATAATTCCAAATGGTCTGTCCGCTTCCTTTCATAGCTTTTCTGGTTGCGCTGCTTCCAGACATGTATTTTCATATTAAAGCATTTAACCAATCACATTTCAGCCATCATTTGTTGCCAGGGTCAAAGAAATCTGCCTGGAGGCCTTCACAATCAGTTCTGCAGGCCCTGTAGCATAAAATAAGTGTTGATCAAACTGTTGCTTCAACCAATCAGATTTTGAGTTGGGGACACGAAGGCCTTCTAGAAGGCCTAGGTAACGTCAGCGTATTCACACCCTTTGATTGGATAGTAAGAGAGTGACTATGATGTAATGTGATTGGTTAAATGCTTTAATATGAAAATACACATCTGGAAGCAGCACAATCAGGGGAAAAGCTATGAAAGGAAGCGGACAGACCATTTGGAATTATTTAATAAGTATTCATGGACAAAATATAATTAACATCAGTCTGTGATTCAGATATTTTTTAGGCCAGCAGAGAAGGCCTTGGGTTGAAATTGAGGTGGAACAGCTTGGCGGAAAGATTAATACCCAGATACCTAACGTTCAGTGGTGGTCTGTCAGGGCCTTCAAGGTATTCTCTGAATACCCTGGTAGATTAGAGAAGTCAATGCAATTTTAATAATAAAAATAGTTATGATTATTGTAAACAATATTCCTTATATAAATTATTTTTTTCTATTTTTTTGGTCCGCACTGACACCCTGTAAATACACCCCGATATGGCATAACCCTGACTTTCAACTCAACAAAAAAACACTTCTCTTTAACACATGGAAACAAAAAGATATCACACACCTACACCACATTTTTCTAAACAGCATATTCATAACATTTTAAGACTTGGTCCAGAAGTACAATATTGGGAAAGAACAGTATCTACATTATCTCCAATTAAAATCTGTCATCAAATCAAGGATCAATATAATAAATAATAATCTCCAGCCACCCTCACTAATATAAGAAATGAATAAAATAACAAATCATAAGAAAACTCTATCCAAACTATATAAACTACTATCCACAATCAACTTGACAACATATCTATCAATTAAAGAATGGGAAAAAGACCTCTCAATCAACACCAACACCGACTTCTGGACACAAATCTGTATTGATAGAGAAATTCTTTGTTTAAAAATTGTTTCTGAATAACTTCACATACTTGTACTGTTTCTTAGGACTGTTTTTGCAGAGAGCTAGCTAAACCGCCACAGTCAAGGTCAGAGCAATGTGCCTAGCCAAAAGATATGAGGTTCTCCCAGAGATGGAAAAATACTGGTGTGTGGGCGAGGCTAAAGCTTTTGTCTAAATTATTGTGTATAAAGAAGTGTTCTCTCCGGAAATGATTTCTTCATTTGCCTGGCAGGGAGGCGGTGAACCCCGAATGCATTTGGTTGAATAAACTCTGTTGAAAATTGGTTGTATGTTCTGTTTTCTCATTTGGTGCAAGTGTTCTCTATTCACTTTGAAGGTCTTCTGAATTTCGTGAACCTAACAATTGGGGGCTCGACCGGGATCCCAATATCTCACCGCACGGGCGCAGAGGAAGGGCGTGAGGTCTGAACCGTGCACGGGGCTTGTTTTTATGAGAGACAAGTTTTTTTTTAGAAAGTCCTCAGTCCGGATCGGGCAGGATCCTTGGATAATTAGCGAGGCCAGACAGCGTAACGTTCCTCTGGAAGCGCGGTGAGTGACGGGATTTTTCCGAATTCTATTTAGGATAAAAGTGTGATATTGAACCTAGAGCCTTGCAATAAAAGTGAGAGTGACAGAACATAGATGTGACCATGAAAAAATGTAATAGCAAAGGTGGTTGTGGTTGTTGTTGGGTGTAAAGAAAGTGATGGTTAAGTTTACCTGCCTCAGGATTTAAGGGAAATGGAATTTAGGTTTACGGGGGCAGGAGATTAGGTTGAGCATGTGGAAAGAAAAGTTTGGGAAGTTGAAGTTGCAGGTCCAGCAATGTGGCAAGCCTAATAAAAAATAAAAAAAATAAAAAGGGGGAAAGAACAGTTTGGAAAGGAAGGTAAGCAGTACACGAGCCTTGTTCGTGGAATTGTTTTCCTAAAACCATCAAGGGGGAAATAGTGAGCGTGGAACTTCTTAGTGGCACTCCTGGTCTCCGAGACGGGGTTCAAGTCCCTGCGGAGGTGTATGCCTAGGTGGTAGCACTCCCGGTCTCCGGGACGGGGTTCAAGTCCCTGAGGTGTCTCTAATTAGTGTTAGGTTGGAGCCTAACGCGCCGAAAACGGCACACGTGAGGAACTGTTTTCTAAGAGGTATTAGGTGAGAAGTTTAAAGTGTAAGGGTTACGCGTGGAACTTCTTAGGGGGAGGTTTGAGGTTTGACAAATAATTTATTATTATAAGTGTTTGTGAACAATTGCCTCTGGGATTTACCTGGGGAGAATTTACAAAAGAAACTAAAAGTAGCCAAGTGTTTATTCATAGTATGAGTGAATAAAAAATGAATGTGACATGAATGCAATTGCGCCTGAGTATGAGTGAATAAAAGTGTACGTAAAAATTTTGGACTATGTGCAAAATAAAAACGAAATGATAAAGGCGTACCTAACCCATCTTAAAAAAGTGTTTAATGCTACCAGTGGTCTTGAACCACCTGAAAATAATAACGATGGGGTTTATGAACAACAGCTGAAAAATGCGTTCTTGAACGGCCTCACTCCTGCATTAACAATGTTAATTAAAAGATATGTAATTACGTGGGCAACGTGCCGATTGCAAGTGATAATAGAACATGCTATTCACTTCGAGCGAACGGCTAGGGAAGACCAATTAAAATGAAACAAAAAATTACTACTGAATGTGATGAAAATGGGTTGTATAGGTACTATTGGAAATAGTTTTGGGAATCCTATACAATTGATAGATTGGTATTACACATGGGAATTGATATACTGCCAGTCATGCACAACTGTGTGAATTTATTCCGTCCGAGCAGACAGCCCCAGCGAACTCTTATAGCACTGCTCTCTTCTTACCCCTGACTAAGATATTTAGAATGACTGTTTCTGGAACATGCCGCAAATAAACGAAACGAGATGTTTAGGCACCATATATAGTTGACCGAAATTTACTGGAATTCTAGTAAACTTGAGTGAAGAGCAGAAATGATTATTTGAACGAATCAGGCAGCCGCATATTTCATTATCGAAAATGACCGAATGTAAATGGGAAGATGTGGGTTCTTGGGTTAGAGAAATGCCGCCTGGTAGGGAGTGCAGACAGAAATCCAAGGTTGTAAAAATATTATTCTTTGCCTGTACAACGCTGCTGGCTCTTTCCGATGACCATCCTAGTTTACATCAGATAAATAATTAGGTATTGTATGATGTTCTGCAAACATTCTGGGCTCAAAATAAAAAAAGAGAAGAAAAGTAAAAAAATGACGCATTCATTGTAGACAGCGAAGGATCTGAAAATGAATGATCCATCTGATTTGCACTGTACTATGTACATTTAACATTTTAGGCATTTTAGGCATTAAAAAAAATAAAATAAAAAATAACTCCTCCTGTATGTAGACGACATATTGAATTGCTCTCCTTCTCGGGAGCGCTGCGAAATAGACTAAAAGGCATGTTTGGTCTTTCTGGTCTCACAAGGCCACAAGGTAAGCAAGTTAAAATTACAGTAGTGTCTACCAGAAGTAAAATATCTGGGACACGCTATCTCAGCTCAAGGCAGAGCCTTTCAGGATAGGAAAACAGCGATACTGCAGGCCCCAAAGCCTAAAATAAAAAAAACAGACGATATTTTTTTAAGGAATGATACATTTCTGCCGAACCTGGATGTGTAATTATGCACAATTGATGTGGGTGGGCCCAGAAAATAAACCTGTATTACCGAGATCTTTGTTTACCATAGCTGCAGAGTTGAGTCATGGCATATGCCATGTCTCAAGAGGAGGGAGGGTAGATATGATAAACAAACGTTATACAACGTTTGGATTTACAAACTACAAAAATTTTTTTTCGTTAAATGTGTTTAACATGTTTTGACTATTTGAATCTTGGATGATGGATTTCATCCACCTCACACCGAGTGAGCGGAAAAAGAGCTGCTTAGTAATGATTGACCCATTCTCAGGTTGGGTAGAAGCATACCCTACCTCAAAAATTGATGCACAACTGTGGCAAAAATAATTTGTAGAGAAATAATACCTAGATGGGAAAAGCCTATCACCTACCGCAATTTGGAGATAGAATATCAGAGGATAATCCCACATTGGCAGAGTATATGAAGAAAATGTTATCTAATAAACAAGAAATGTGTAAACTCTTACAGCTGGAATACCAAAAGAAAAGCTGCAGGTTGGGGGCTGGGTACTGATTAAAGATCCAAGGCACAAGGCGTGGCATCAACCAAAGTGGAAAGGGCCGTATCAGGTGCTACTAACAACTCCAACAGCAGTAATGATTGCCGAGCGATCCACCTGGGTGCATCTGTCCCACTGTAAACAGGTAACAAAGGGTGAGTGGGTACCTAAAAGAGTTGTGCTCAGAAGGGAGAAGTCCGGCTACAAAGGGAGGTGTGAAATATAGAACACACCTGTCTCAAAACCGGTGAAGCAAACAACCCTCTTACTGGGATTTAGCCACAGCTATGGGGAACCTCCAGTGGCGGGCAGTGGGGTCTTTGACCATATTGATGATAATCACGGTATAAGAGGGAAGAGATTTGTAAAAGCACAGCACAGAGCGTAAACAAGACCAACTGTTACGTATGCACACATCTACACTCTAGCGTTTGGGTAAACTAAGCAGTGTGAGCAGATTAGTGGTAGGAATGGACGAGCAGTGTTGGGCTGAATGGCCTGTTCTCGTCTTTCCCTTATGTTATGTTATGTTATGTTATCTACTGGCATCATCCGTAGCACCAAGGGTGACTGTGGACCAACCCCCGGGAATTGGAATAAATGTGTCCTGGACTGTAACATGTGCCATAGGGCTCTCAACTCATACAGGAACACTTAAATACTTTGACCCAACCCACAAAATCACAACCAAAGTGAACTGCTACGAATATACTTAAGGGAATAAATTGCACTGGTTGACAAGGTTTATTACAAACTTCACGACAACATTTGATTATGCCCATTATGGTAGTACCGTATACCCCGCATAAGACCTTTATAAAATGTGTACGAGGGAAGGGAACAGTCCCGGTGGGGGAGACATCCCAATGCGATGGGACAGTGTACTCCTACTGTAAGAATAGAATCACCGGAATGCCCTTAAAGGAGACAAGGTGTTCCACGTTAGCACCTACAGAAAACGGCACTAGGGCAGTGGATGGATGGTACTGGCTTTGCGGACACAATGTGTACATAGCTCTGCCTAAGAAGTGGCATGGAACTTGTGCATATGCGATGCTAACTGACAATACATGGGTAATAAGCGCTGAAACACAGGGTCGTGCAAAAAGATCCTTAGAGGATAAGCATGATGCAATATGGGGAAGTAATGTTCCAGAAGATCACAAACTTTGGAGTGCAGGGAACAAACCGGTTCTTAGTATTTTTCCCCAAATGGGGGTGGGAAAATTAATGTTAAGGGTAGAGACAATAAACTACCACCTGAGTGCATTGATCAATTTCACACTGAATAAAAGAAAAAGAAAAAAACGAGTTAACTGCACTTAGATTAATGACAATTCAAAATCGTATGGTCCTGGACCTCATGACTGCCTCCAAGGGAGGAGTATGCCACATAATTGGAACTGCGTGTTGTACCTACATACCAATGCAGATGGTAAAACCATAGATCAAGCTATGGAAGGTCTTAAGAAATTAGCCCTGGCGCAACAAAAAGACCTGATGACTGATGATGATCACCCAAATGATGCAAAGTACCCCAGCGTATCAGGTTTTGACCCTGGAGGAGAGGGAAACTGATGAGTATGACAACCTAGAGTCTGAAGAAGGACAATCTGACTCTGGGAATGAAGAGATAATTGATCCTCCAGACTATGACGATACTGACATGGCCTTGCAAAACTTGTTTAAAGATGTTTAAGCTTCTGCATTGAAATAAACTTGCTACGCGCAAAATGTGAAAGTATTTTATGACTATATGGGATAAAATCATAAAAAGGAGGGATTGATAGAGAAATTCTGTGTTTAAAAATTGTTTCTGAATAACTTCACATACTTGTACTGTTTCTTAGGACTGTTTTTGCAGAGAGCTAGCTAAACCGCCACAGTCAAGGTCAGAGCAGTGTGCCTTGCCAAAAGATACGAGGTTCTCCCAGAGATGGAAAAATACTGGTGTGTGGGCGAGGCTAAAGCTTTTGTCTAAATTATTGTGTATAAAGAAGTGTTCTCTCTGGAAATGATTTGTTCATTTGCCTGGCAGGGAGGCGGTGAACCCCGAATGCATTTGGTTGAATAAACTCTGTTGAAAATTGGTTGTATGTTCTGTTTTCTCATTTGGTGCAAGTGTTCTCTATTCACTTTGAAGGTCTTCTGAATTTCGTGAACCTAACAGTATGAACACCTTTTCAATGACGAACAACAATAATGCACAACTAATTCAATATAAAGTCATTCACAGAGCTCATATCACTCAGTACAAGATGTTTAGGATGGGATTCATAGATTCTGACATATGCTCACACTGTACGCTGAACACCCCGGATAGCTACTTCCATGCCACCTGGCTCTGCCCTCCCACTCACCATTTCCGGCAAGCAGTCATTGACAGAACGTCCCTGCTTTTGGGCTGCGACATTCCACTCTCTCCATCTCTTTGTGTACTGGGAGACCTTTCAACACTCAACCTCCCTATCAAAAACACCAAACCAATACTCATCGTCCTAACTATCGCCAAGAAAACTATCTTCTTGAACTGGAAGAGCAGAAATACATGAAATATCACACAATGGTTAAACCTTCTCACAGAATACATATCAATGGAAAAACTGACAGCCTCTCTCCAAAACCAAATCATACATTTTGAAGAAACTTGGAACCCATTCATCAGTTCCTTAAATTGGCCTGTTAACTGTTAACTATAACCCCACACACAAACAAAACACACACACACACATGCATAAGTCCATATACCAACATTAGAATAGAAACACCCACCATACACTACCATATTTTACACTCCCTAACATTCTAACAGCCCCCCAAATATAAATCTCAATTTCTTTATTATTATTGCTTCATTTTATTATTATTATTATTAGTATATAAATTGTTTTTTCTCTCCATTTTGTTTTGTTGTCATGTTGACAATATAGGCTCATTTGTGAGGCAGTGAAGTTTCATGGCCTCATGTTGACTGCTGAAATTTAACTCATCCCCCCCCGCCTTATATTGAAATTGTAGTGTTTCGCACACACCGGAATGACTTTGGTGACACATCTCGTCCTCTACTGTGTAGTCTGAAAGCATTTGCTGATATTGATAACAGAGGGCAAATTTGGGGGGGGAGTGAGATTTCGGCAAGGCCTCATGTTGGCTGTTGAAAATTCAACCCGCCCCCCCTATCTTGAAATGTCAGTGTTTCATACACACCAAAATCACTGTGGTGACACTTATAGAGTGAAGTAAAATTCAGCTGAACAATGTGCCAATAGTATAGGGAATGAAAGGTGTACTTCTCATGTGACATGTGGTATTGATGCAATGTACTTCTCTGCCAGTACCTATTGAGTTGTTTTTCTTTTGTCAGGATGCAGAGTGTGCTGATAGTGATGCAGATACAGTCATCTTGGACCTACCCAGACCTTCTGATGCTTGACAAAGCAAGGATGTTCTAGAACTAAAGAGGACTCTGAGCATATAAGTTTCACTAATTACAAATAGGCGAAACCTTTCTATTTCATATTTTCCTACTTGCTATATTTTTTAGCTGCGATCAAGCAGCTAGTATGGGCCACTCGGTCGGTCAGTCTGTCGGTCTAAATAACCTTCAAGCACTGGCCATAGCCACAATACAAAACCATTCACCGATAACCTTGTGTCCTGATTGTAGCTATTCCTTGTGTATGGGAACCATTTAATAGTATACCCTATGTGCCAGACACTGTCAATAAACTGCTATATATCTTACAAAGCTGAAGGTGTTTTAAATATTTTTAGAGCTGACCAGAAAATCACTTGGCTACAGCTCAGATGAATTAGTCAGCAGTATATAAAATAGTGAAGAAGAATATGTGCCTGAGACATCTGAGAGTAGTTCTGAAGAATCAGAAAAGATCCATTCACCTAAAAAGAGAAGAATCAGAACTTGCTCCAGTACCTCATCATCTTGTGTGTGATGTGACATCAGACACTCAGAGCAGAGTTGCAGTTGAGACCTCCCAACCTACGCTGTCAAGTGAGAATAAACACAAGGACTCAGAGGCAAATACTCAGACAGAGAATGACAGTAGCAGTGAGCTGTCAGTCATGGAACTGAAAAGAAAGGTAGATGGCGGCAGGCTTTACAATGAAAAGCAATATTGCTTTTATTGTTCAAAACCATTCTATAAAATGGCGAGACACTTATCACAGGTTGACAAAAATGAGCTGGAAGTGGCCAAAGCTACTAGTTTTCCAAAAGGGTCAAAAGAAAGAAGGATTCATTTGGATCTTCTAAGAAATAAAGGAAACCGTGTGCACAACAGTAATGTTCCTAAAGCTGGGAAGGGAGTAATGGTTCCACGTCAACAAATTACTGCAAAAACAGTGGATGTGAGGGATTATATACATGGCTTGAACTGCCAGGGACTTTTCAGATGAAAGGCACTTTGGAGGCACATGCAGCAATGTTCCTTGGCCAAGAAATGTGCTGTCACAAAACCAGGAAGATCCAGAGTTCAGGCTCTCTGCACTTTTGGCCAACCTGTACCCGAGGGTGTAAACAAGAAGTTGTGGAAACTAATAAGTGCGATGAAGCATGATGAAGTTACACAGGCAGTGGAAAGTGATCATTGCATCATTACATTTGGAGAGCATCTGTGTAATAAAATGGGAAGTGCAAAAATGCGTGATCGCAAGGTCCCGATTCTACTGACTCCAGATATGCTTGTATCTATGGAGCTGCTTGTGAAGACTCAAAAAACATGTGGAGTATCGAATGAAAATCCATATATGTTTGGAAGGCCTGGCGCAGAGACACATTTTAGAGGATCGGATTGTATCACACTGTTTGCCGGATAGTGTGGAGCACAATATCCTAAGACTTTGTCATCGACAAAGCTTAGGAAGCAAGTGGCCATTTTATGCACAGTTCTTAATCTCCAAGATACAGAGATGGATCAGTTAGCAAATTTCCTAGGGCATGACATTCAAGTCCACCGGCAATTTTACCGGCTACCTGCAGGTACTTTGCAACTGGTCAAGATTAGCAAAGTTCTCCTGGCACTCGAACAGGGAAGGATGTGTCGGAGTTCGGATCGGGTCTCAGCCAGGGCCAGATGGACTGAGTGATCCGACGCCATATTTAATACTTCTTAAAACAACACATTTCGAGTCAGATGTAATCGGGTTTTATTGTATGCAATGCGAAATCACCTACAAGGAAACCAGGCTGTTCGCGAAGCAGCTCTCTCCCCCTTGACCGTGCATCAACCTTTTAACTTCTCATAACTCCTCCTGCCTGGGAGCTTGACGTCATAACCACACCCCCTTGGACTCAGCTCCCTCCACGATCTCACAGCACGTTCTCTGCACCCCAATTGGTTCCCTTCTGTTCTTATCCATTAACGTTTGTATGGTTCCCGTCACTAATCAGGCAATCAGGAGAAGTGTGAGGAATGTGAAGATTCTAGCCAGCTCTCTCCCCCCCCCCTTGTGACCCCTGCTTTCTCTGAGTTTATTGCTGTGATAATGGACCCTTGGATCACCAATTCAGATTTATGGTGGTCCCGTCTGCGTGTCCCTTGGGGTTTTTTAAGGTGTGTGATCTACCCAGCCTTCAGCGTGATAATCTAAGTCCCATCTGTAGGCCGTCTCTATGGCTTTATGGTTATCTGTGGCTTGCCCCAGCTAGCAGACCGTGCAGGAATTTGGCCAGCTGCAGGCACCAAGCCCTAAACCCCCAACCCAACTCTACCAACTGAGCCACAGAGATCGACACAAAATAGGCTTATATTCACATTAAAAAATCTCCCACAGATGGCTGAAAACCATGATGAGATTAACCTGGAGCCTAATGGTAAGGACACAAAAATGCATATGACATTGTTTTGAGTTTGATCAATATACACTATATAACCAAAAGTAAAGGGACAACTGCAAAGGTCTGAGTCCACTACCAATATTAATTTTTACTTATGAGGTTAAAGTATCAAACCAGCCTTAAACCATCATGATGCTGCCAGATATGCCGTAGATAGAGGTGGATCATTTTTGCAGTTTTAGCAAAACTTTTGCTTAGTCAGGGGTACTGTGTGGTAGTTTTGGGTAGTGTTGTAGCTTAGTTTTGGGTAGTGTTGTAGCTTGGTTTTGGGTAGTTTTGGGTAGTGTTGTAGCTTAGTTTTGGGTAGTTTTGGGTAGTGTTGTAGCTTAGCTTTGGGAAGTTTTGGAAAGTGTTTTAGTTTAGTTTTGGGCAGTGTTTTAGCTTAGTTTTGGGTAGTTTTGGGCAATTAGTAGGACACCTTGTTTGCCATGTTTTTCAGAGAAAGTCTATCTGGATAGTGACCTGTCTGACAGTGAGGATGAAGATGAGGCAGCACAACAAAGTTGGTCACCTTCAACATCTAAAGGTATAAAAGCAGACATTAAAATCTTCGCACTTCAATTTCACTTGGGTAATGCAATTCACAGTGTGCATTCTTATTTTATTTTATATCATTTTTATTTTAACCCCCCCCCCCTTTCCCACCCAAATTGCAACTATCCAAACAGCCCCACCGCACGACCCCCTCTATCAGACTCATGAACACGTGGCTTCTCCAAGTCACGCGACAACCGCCCAATGCTATTTCACACACAACAGTGTTGCTTAGATTGCATGCGCTTCAAGCAGTTTGAGGAGTAACCTAAGCATCATACTGTGTTAATTCCACTGCAGGCACCCAGCTGATCAAACGGGGTTGCTGTTGAGCGATGAGACTGCAAACTTTGTCCGACCTATCCCCTTTCATCCCCGGCAAGGCTATCGCCAATTGTGCCTTGCCAATTGCACCGTACATGTTTTGCCTATTTTGTTTTTCAGAAATATTTCCTGTGCACAGTGAAATGTGCAGTGAGAGTGAGGATGAGATGACCCCACAGCATAGGAAGTCATTTAAGTCGCCTTTAACCCTCTGAGGTCCGTGCTAAGCTTTTAGATGTTTTTTGATTTTGGCATGGTCTGATATTTATCTCAATTTCATCAATTTAACACACACTTACTCCAAAGTGTTTGATATTTTTATTTGAAGGACAATCACAGCTACATTTGTATGCCATCAATAGTTTGGTCAGTATCATATGCAGCTTGTAAATAGATCTACAAACACACAAGTTAAAAATAGTAAATTTTTCTGCTGTCACAAAAGTTGTGAAAGCACACACTAAACTATAGTGACGAATTGTTTTCCAATGTACGTTTGTTCATCAAGGTCTTGGTTATGTAAGGGTGTGAAAACAGTTTAGCACATCTGAGATCTAAATAGCTAAAAACCTGTTTTTATCAGAACTGGTCACATTTATTTCAGGCTGTGGGAGGGCTAAATGCTAAATACCTGAATATTCATTATTCATTGTCCACACCTCTAAGATCTGTCAGATGGGCCATCTCACTGGGCCATCAGTGTTATATTCTGAGTTCCTGTTCTGTTGTTTTTTGGTCTTTGTTTATTTTTCATTCAGTCCTTATTCATTATTCTTTATCCAGTATTGCATTTTCCCTGTTCTGTCACGTTCTGCTCCCTGTCTGTCCTTGTTCCGTTTATTTCGAGATCCACTCCTTGTCGTGTCATGCACTTCGGGAGTTTATACTTTTCGGGGTTTTTTCCGCCTTCGCTTATTATCTCGTTTTCTTCCTTCTTACTTTCTAGATTGCACTTTGTATATATTAGGTAGATGTGTATAGTACTAACCAACTAATCTACTAACGTTAGGGGTTTAGATTAAGTTACTAACACGCGGAATATGTTTGGCGTCACAAGACGCGGAATTCATATATTTTCACGAGTATTTTAAAACAAGCGAAATAAATAACATTTTAGGCTGTTCTTCTTTAGAAAAGTATTCTTCCATAGATCTTGTGTGCATATTGCAATTTGTTACGTTTGCAACACGCGGAATATGTAGTCACAAGACGCGAATTCATATATTGAATATATATACGAGTATTTGATAACATGGCAAATCAAATATAGTTACTTACTGTTCGTCAGTTATTGTCTTCGTCGCTTTTCATCAATACTCTCAAACACTGCAGCGCAGAAAATCTTTCCATCTTGAATAAAATTGTATGTCTGTATAAAATCTTGCTTCAAATTGTCGGGACAGTTTATGTGTTTACGCCGGCGTTTTCACACATGGCCCCACGCCCTCCCCACACCTCCCGAAACTCGCACCTAGTTACCATGTCAATAGAAGGGGGACGTTACTACCAGGTAAAAAAGAGAGTAAAAGGCAAGGTTTACTTTTGGTCTAATTAACCTAATTTAAAAAATCCCATTTGATTTGCCAGTGCTCAAATCGGAAAGTCGCGATTCTAAGGTTTCTGTCAATGTTTTTGTCACGTGTGTATGATAAAATATCGCGAAGTTAGAAATAGTAATATACTTGTATTGCTGCTTGGATCGGCGCCGATCCAGCCGACCTCAGGGGGTTAATGTCCAGAGGTATAGATGGATTTACCAACCCTAGTTACCCTTATAATTCACAATACCCTGCATTGTAATTCTAATATTCCCACACTTTGATTAATATGTATTTATATTGTCTATTTATACAAGGCCTTGTTTACAGTAAAGACCTGTTAACATGATGTGCAACAAAATATCAGCACGCATCATGAGACCAGAAACTTCTCAATGCATTTGCTGGACTTTTATTTTCTATTTTTCTTACAATTTCTAAAGTTTGGCCTGTGGTTTGCAGGAACAAGCTCTATGCTGGGCACCTAAACACACACGTTGCTACTCATAATGTAATAACTGCACATAATGTAATAATTGAAATGTAATAAAAGCTCATAATGTAATAATAATTGTCCAAACACTGAGTGATGTCATATAGGGGTTGTGAGAGTACTGTGATGCCATGGAGGGCTGGCTTACCGTCCACTTCCACCCGCAACACTGAAAATTAATCCTGCACCACAGGTTATTGCGCTGGGTCCCATATGAGTCCCACGATAATGCAGGCCTCTAGTGCAACAAACTATGCTTTGCTGCTTAGTGTTTTTGTCAAACTTCCCCTTTGCAGGTAAAGAATCCTTGAAGTTAAAAAAGAAAAATCTAAATGATGAAGGACCACACATGGATAAGCCACAGGGAACTTCGCAACAGCCATCATCAGAGTTAGCAGGTCTTCATTGCATCCCTCCTTGGCACTTCAGTGAACCACTATCTTCTTCTCACACTGTTTGAAGCTAAATATTTGTGCTTCTAACTTTCTAAATTGCAAGAATGCAGACAATTTGAAACAACTACCTCAGACTTTTTTTTCTTAACTTGGTTTTGCAAGCAAACTACATTTGTCTAAAGAGAGCATTCACCACTAGCAGTGAAGTCAGATCTAACTTAAGTACGTGTATTATAGTCTGTTTGAATGTAACTGTAGTTGACATTAACTCTGTAGGACTCCAGAGAAAGATAATTAAATTGTTGTCTGTTTTGAAAATGAGATGTTTACAATATATATCCCCGTTCCTAGGAAAATTAGGATAGGTAAAATGCAGATAAAGGGTAACTGATCTATACAACATATGATTTTATTTAGATTCGACAAAATCGCAAATGAAGATATGGACCCTGGAGGAGGTCAAGGCAGTGTAAAACAAGTTTATGGATTGGATCACATGTGGCAGGCTCCCGGGTAAAAGGCAGTGTGATGAATGTATAAGGTCAGCTCCAGACACACTTAAAGCCATTAAGTTCTGTGTGAGGAACCGTATATCTGCTTACCAGCGCAAGAGTAAGAAAAGGAAATGAAATTCATTTACGCCAACCTCAGTCAGAAGTGTTTTTAATCCTTTTTAGGCATGAAAAAAATTAATTGAATTGAATTTTTTTAACACATGCATTTCACATTTTTTTCATATCCACTTGGGTGGACAGCATGCGTGAGTTTTCAAGTGTTGAACTTTATAATTTTTTCCAATGAATCATTTTCTACAAAAATAGAAAAATATTGTCATGGCTCTCCAAACACTTTCTTTCAGATGTAGCAGTAGTGTCTTCAGTTTTACTGACTTGTACATCAGTTCACCAAGTCTATCTTGTATGAAAATTGACAAAGCACCCAGCATCATATGCTGATGGTTCTGCTTGCAACTTTATTCTTGCAGCATCTGTGAGGCCATTGACAGCTACAGTACATATAGAACCGTAGGCAGAGGTCTACCTCGACCGAGATTTGACCAAGTAATGGACATTCAACGATAACAATGCACAATTTGACTACATTACAGAGGGAATAGAGAGAGGGCTACAGAGCTAAGAAGAAGCAACAAAGGTGAAAGTTTGATGACACAGAGATGCCGTTCTGAAGCAATACATGCTAAATCTGTACAAGTACACTGATGATATTTTGTGATGTTTTGTTGATTTAAATAAAAGTCAAAAGTACACCTCAACAAAACCATCATCTTTATGAACAGTTAGAGCAGTCTGTGTCAAAGCAAGACAAAAAAAGTGTCCAAGTCTATAGATCAGAAACACCCCACCCCCACCCCACATCTCCCAGGTAACACGGCAAGTCTCTTAGTCATCACTATCACTATCAGGAGAGCTAACATCCAACTGGTAGTGCAACAGCAATCAGATCATTATCTGAAACGGAAGAGAAACAAATGGTATTTGGAACGTCACAGCATATATGTAAGGGCGTTGATGGTGAGGAACTTCAAAATGATAAAAGCACAGAGGCTTATAATTACCTACAGAGCAATATGCTTGGGAAATGACCTTGAGTCATTTGAGTCAAGCTGAGATTGAGTCTAGCCAACAAACCAAAACAGCTGGCTTGTGTAATGATGAGAGCCAGTGGACTGGTGTGATAGAAACAGTTGATTGTTCCTGCATTGCAGGGTTAGAGAAATCCTGTAGCCATGTAGCAGCTATTATCTGGAAGGTAGGGATATATGAATTAAAGTAACATGATTGTATTAACCATAAAAAGTGTCACTAGCACATAGCTGCAATAGAGCTCTCTCTTCGAGAGGGCTGCAGGAGATATACGTGGATAATTTCATCCTAACCAGGACAAGGCAACATCAGTGATATTCTTGCAGTTTTCTTGAAGAGAGAGCTTTATTGCAGCATACTACCACCAAAGTTATAACTAGCTCTAAACAGAATCCGATATTACAGGTTCTGTTTAGAGCTAGGTAACATGATTAGGTAACGTTAGCATGTCTAAGTAGCAAAAGCTAGGTTAGTGAAGCATAAGCATTTTCATGTAGTCTATACAAATTCTGTCAAACTCTGAAAAAAAGAAAAATACCACAATAAAATAATGACTTGTTTGTGTATTTGTTCAGGCTTTTGACAATGTAAAGATACCTTGAGGTTGAAAAATTATTTCAAAAAATTTCTTGATCGACGTCCAGAATGCAGTGGTTAGTGGCAGGGCCAGATTAAATGGATAAACTACACTAGGCAAACCATTTTTTCACGTGCGCATTTCGATACTTGTAAACAAACTGTAGAGTATTCGGGTAAGTATGGAACACACTTTAAACTGAGACGGTTAATGATATACTAACTGAATAGTGTAGCCATTTGTACTGTATCACATGTTCATTCACTTCCTGCCTTCTGTCCCCATCTAAAATCTAACAAGAGCTATATCCATGGTACCTCTTACTACCAATAACTATGGGGACCCCTAGTGATACAGCAAGGACACAACATACCCCCTTTTCTTAAAAAAATGTTTCGTAATAGCAAATAATAAGTAACAATATAGTAATGTAATAACATTTATTGAACATACTGTTATTTTCTTTACTTTTTCACATAAACAATGTCACATCACAATTTCAGGACTTTGTATAATTTTTTTTACATAAATGTTTGATGGTCCTGAAGCCAAGAGGGTGCCTCGCTCTTGGAGGAGGCTCAGGTGGGTGACAGGGCACTACATGCAACCTCCCTATTCCAGTCCGTGTCTGAGTAGAGATTCTACTCACACCCACAAACTCTCCAATCTCATCCACCCTCCTACATCTCCTGGTGTCACGTGGTGGTAGCAGGTGGACTATGGAACTGCCAGTCCACTGTCCGGAAACCGATTTCATCTCGGCCCAGGCCTCACTACTCTCCCTGCAGTTCCTGGTGTTCACCGAGACATGGATCGCTCCGCAGAACACGGCCACCCCTGCTTCTCTCTCCGCTGCTTAGACCTTCTCCCACACTCCACGACCCTCAGGTAGAGGTGGAGGGACAGGTATACTGATCTCCCACCTGTGGAGATTTGGTATTGTTCCTCTTTCTCACTTCTCACCCTCCTCCTTTGAATTTCATGCTGTCACGGTCACTGTTCATGCAAACTGCACATCACTGTGCTCTATCGCCCACCAGGTCCATTGAGGACGGCGGCGCCGCTCCCAGCAGCAATAAAAGTATATTACTATTTCTAACTTCGCGATATTTTATCATACACATGCGACAAAAACATTGACAGAAACCTTAGAATCACAACTTTCCGATTTGAGCACTGGCAAATCAAATGGGATTTTTTAAATGAGGTTAATTAGACCAAAAGTAAACCTTGCCTTTACTCTCTTTTTACCTGTTAGTAACGTCCCCCTTCTATTGACATGGTAACTAGGTGCTACGTTTCGGGAGGTGCGTGGGGAGGGCGTGGGGCCATGTGTGAAAACGCCGGCGTAAACAACACAAACTGTCAACAATTTGAAGCAAGATTTTATACAGACATACAATTTAATTCAAGATGGAAAGATTTTCTGCACTGCAGTGTTTGAGAGCATTGATGGAAAGCGACGAGGACAACAACTGACGAAGAGTAAGTAACTATATTTGATTTGCCATGTTATCAAATACTCGTATATATATATTCAATATATGAATTCCGCGTCTTGTGACTACATATTCCACGTGTTGCAACGTAACAAATTTCAATAGGCACACAAGATCTATGGAAGAATACTTTTCAAACAGCCTAAAATATTATAAAAAATCGTATGTAGCATGATCGGTTTCATGATCTCACGTCCTTGTAAAATCGATTCTTGTTTTTGTTTATTATTAGAGTGCTTCTGTTTAGTTAAATCCGTGTTTGGGATTACGTTTTGGATTTGCTGTTTAGCTAGCTTTGTTTGTTCAGCTAGCTTTGTTTGTTCCAGTTCGTTTATCATTTTGGTTTGTTTTGTGAGTTATTTGCGTGTCGCCTCCGACATTGTTTTGCCTACGTTTGTGGATAATAAAATAAGAGCCAAAATGGCTGCTGCCACAAGAAGCGCTCGTCGTGAAAGGAGAAATGGTAACTCAAATATTGCTTAGCCATTGAGTTGTTGTTTTAACTCTAAAGTGAAAAAAATCACAAAAAAAGTTTAATTGGAAGACCCTTTTTTTCCTTGGGTCTCAGGAGGATATTATGTGCATTATTGTTAGGCTGTATGACTTGTAATATGTGGCATTCCCCTGTATATACTGTATAGTAGTTTGTGTGCTGTTTTCAATAAATCTTCCAAAATGAAAAAAGCATATATTCTTCTGCATGGCTCACTGACTTGCTTACTCTGATGGCCTTTGAGAGAGAGAGAGATGGCCCATCTGACCACTATTAGAGGTGTGGACAATGAATAATGAATATTCAGGTATTTCGCATTTAGCCCTCCCACAGCCTGAAATAAATGTGACCAGTTCTGATAAAAACAGGTTTTTAGCTATTTAGATCTCAGATGTGCTAAACTGTTTTCACACCCTTACATAACCAAGACCTTGATGAACAAATGCAAATTGGCAAAACAATTAGTCACTATAGTTTAGTGTGTGCTTTCACAACTTTTGTGACAGCAGAAAAATTTACTATTTTTAACTTGTGTGTTTGTAGATCTATTTACAAGCTGCATATGATACTGACCAAACTATTGATGGCATACAAATGTAGCTGTGATTGTCCTTCAAATAAAAATATCAAACACTTTGGAATAAGTGTGTGTTAAGTTGATGAAATTGAGATAAATATCAGACCATGCCAAAATCACAAACCTCCTCTAAGCTTAGCACGGACCTCAGAGGGTTAAGGGCACGGGTATGGTCAGTAAACCAGGGTGCAAGTTTCTTCTGACTGCATTTTTTCCTCTTGAGGGGTACGACCGCATCAAGTGTATTCCATAAAATGTGATTTAGCGCATCTGTTTTGATGATCAATTGACAAAAAGCTATTTGGGTCCTGACTTGATACTAACGATTCGGGAAGTACGTTTATAAATTTCGAAGCTGTCAATGAATTTATGAAGCGGCTGGAATAGTATCTAGGTTCCGATTTAATAGGAATATTTACCTGAATTTCAAAAGTAATCAAAAAGTGATCTGATAGTATAGGATTATGGGGAGACACAATGATATTCTTGACATCGATACCATAGGATAAGACTAAATCTAAGGTATGGTTGTGGCGGTGAGTTGGTTCAGATATATTTTGAATAAAACCAACAGTCAATAATAGCTGCAAAAGCCAGTCCTAAAGGGTCACTGTCATTATCAACATGTATGTTGAAATCTCCAACAATCACAACTTTATCTGCCATAGTTGCCAAGCTTTATAGAAACTCTGCAAACTCAGAAAGAAAGACAGTATACGGTCCAGGTGGTCTATAAATAGTTACTAAGAGGAAGGATTGCACTGAGGTAACTATATCTTTTGACCGTCCAGAAAGCATAGCAAGCGATTCAAAAGAGGAGAACTTATCCCCACATTTAGGTGTGAAACTAAATTTTGTCTAAAAAATCACAGCAACACCGCCCGCTCTACCAGACAGACGCGGCGCTTGACAGCTGGCATAACCATCAGGAGACGCCTCATTGAGTGTACTGTATTCGTCAGGCCTAAACCAGGTTTCAGTGAAACTAATCAGGTCAAAACTATTGTCCGTGATTAGTTTGTTCACAAGAACCACCTTGGGGGAAAGTGATCTAACATTTAACAATCCACATTTAAGATGCGTCTTATTACAGGCAACACTTACTGCAGGCTGAGAGGTTTTAATATAAATAAGATTATGTACACAAATGCCACGACAAGGACAGGAAACAAGGGAGGAAGCCATAGTCTAATTCCTTACCGTAAATGTTTTCTTGGCCGTCGAACAGAAAACCACGGGGTTGGAGTCCCTTAATTTACAAAATTCACGCAGATTCGACGATGGTTATGAATAAAATTAAAGGTTTGCTGCCAATATATTTGATATTTTACGTGCAAAAGTTATTTCGAAGTAGCAGTAGTAGAGAGTAAAAAGCGTGTGAGCGTTTTCAAACAACACGTGTAACAGGAAATGACGAAACAGGAAATGTCTTCACTAGGAACTGCACCTCACATGACATTGTGGTATCTCCTTTGCATGTGTCTGACCACTGTTTTCTGTCATTCTCCCTCCCCCTCCCCTCTGTGCCTAAACCATCTTCACCTGTCCCCACTGTCCTTGTCTGTCAAAACCTCCACTCTCTATCCCCCGCTGCCCTGTCAGCTACTGTCCTATCGTCCCTTCCCCCTATTGATGCCTTCTCTCAGCTACCTGCTGAGGAAGCATCATCCACCCTACTTCTTCTCTCTCCTCCTCCTTTGATTCAGTCTGTCCTCTATCCACTAAACCTGCTTGTCTCCGACCCCCCACCCCCTGGCTAACTGACTCCATTCGGACTGACTGACTCAAATTGCGAGCAGCAGAAAGGAAATTACATTACATGACATTACATAAATGTTGAAAATCCAAATCCCCTGTAGCTCTGACTGACTTCCACACACTCCTGGCTACCTTTTCCTCTAACCTCTCCTCTGCTAAATGTGCATTTTTCCTTTCCAAGATTCAATCTGCTTCTAATCCTTGAAAAACTCGATGTCTTCCTCTCTCCTCGCCCCTCCTCCTCCCCCCCCCCTCCTCTCTAACCACGGATGACTTCACATCCTTCTTTCGCGAGGTCCTTCCCCCCATTCTTTCCCTCACCTAACCCTCCCTCACCCATCTTGCTACCTAAACCTCTCACCCCTCTGTCCTCCTTCAACTTATTCACTCCCACCACTCACCACCTGCGCTCTCGATCCCATTCCTTCCCCCCTCTTCCAGTCCATTGCTATGGACATCCTCCCCTTTGTCTCCAATGTTATCAACTCCTCTCTTTCCTCTGGCTCTGTCCCCTCTCTGAATCCTGCTGTCATTTTCAACTACCGACCAGTCTCTCTTCTCCCATTCCTCTCCAAAACACTAGAGCGGACTGTCTATAACCAACTGTCTGCTCATCTCCTACAGAATGACCTGTTTGATCCTAACCAATCTGGGTTCAAGGCAGGTCACTCCAAAGAGACTGCACTCCTTGCAGTCACTGAGGCTCTTAAAATGGCTTCAAATCTATCTGGTGAAAATTCAAACGCAAGCTACATTTAGCTAGCAACTTGCCTTTTGAGCTAACGGAAGTTAGTAACAGTACAGGAGTGTCATGGTGGCGCCCCTGGTCTCTCTCAGGAAAGTGGTGGATACCATAGATATACATTACATTACATTTACATTTGAAGAATTTAGCAGATGCTCTCATCCAGAGCAACTTACAAGATGTGCATAAATACATGGTAGGAATAATAAAGCACAAGAGATCAGTACAGTAATACAGTGATAGACATCATTGCAGGCATCTGCGTACCATACCCGTAACACTGGGAAGGAAAAGGTTAGTAATTTGTATTTTTTTAATGATTAAATTGAGTAAGCAGGGATACATAGTGTTGAGCAAGTAGGGAATGGTGATGACAATTAGCTAGATGTACAGAATTCAGTGGTAGTGGAGTCTGAAAAGGTGGGTTTTGAGTCTCTTGCAGAAGATCGCAAGTGATCCCGCGGTCCTGACCGATTGCGGAAGGTTCCACCGAGGTGTCAGGACAGAGAAGAGGCGAGACCGCGAGGAGAGGGTGCCGGGATGGATGGGTCAGTTTGGCAGAGGAGGTGGAGTGGAGGAGTTTGGCTGGGGTGTAGGGTGTGATGAGTGACTGGAGGTAAGGCAGTTCCTCTAGCCACTTGATAAGGCAGCACCAGTGATTTCAATCTGATATGTGCTGCGATGGGGAGACAGTGCAGAGAGGAGAGTAGAGGGGTGACATGGGTGAACTTTGGTCGATTGAACCCCAGCCGTGCGACAGCATTCTGGACTAGTTGCAGTGGCTTGATGGCACAGGCCGCTCACATTTGTTAACATTTCTGCTCACAGATTTCTGAGGTGTAAATTTCTTTGGCTTAAATGGTTTATCATTTCAGGCAGCCACAGAAGTGACTGTTAGTTTATTAACAAAGCACATCACTGGGAAGATAGGCAGTGTTCTACCGCACTGGACTGTGGTTATGAGCCTGACAAGTGAGGTTTGTGTGACTGTAACCAGCCCAGGAACTGCAGATGAAATTGAGCTTCTGGTACATGAATTAAAATAAATTACTAACCTTTTCCCCCCCAGTGTTACAGGTATGGTATGCAGCTGCCTACAATGATGTCTATCGCTGTATTACTGCACTGATCTCTTGCGCAAACTATGATTGTTCCTACCATGTATTAATGCACATATTGTAAGTCTCTCTGGATAAGAGCGTCTGCTAAATGCTTAAAATTTTAATGTAAATGAAGGGGCATTGTGGCATACACTGTCCAATTCCAATAAACTCTACTATACAGTAATGTCCATGAACCCCATATGGGATCCCAATTCCAATATATATAGCATAATGTGTCAAAAAAGTTTTTCATTGTTTCAAATTCTTTTTTTTTGTTTCATACAATCTTGATGTATTTGTGGGTGGTATTTCCAAGAACATGTACTGAGCATCAGGTCTTCAAATGTGAGGTCCAACTGTCACGTCTCATTTCCCCCAAATTTATACTGCAAAAACCACTAGAGCTAAACTTACAATCTTCATGTATGTTGTGGACGGTGTGTCCAAGAATATGTGTAGAGCATGGAACCAAAAGTAAATCAAATGAGAGCCCCAACAGTCATGTGAACCGTGAACCCTATATGGGATCCTAATTCAGTATCCAATATATACAGTATAAAATGTCCAATTCCAATATAAATTAATTGGAATGATTAAGCACTTTTTAACAGCCTTTCTGAGGCACAGGACACCAATGTTTACACACAACCAACACATTACAGGGGCTCAATAATGACCCCCTGAACGTTAGTACTTTGGTGTGAAATAAAGCGCTATATAATGGGCAAAGTAAGTGACACGCGGTCACCAAACACAGCTATGTCATGGATATGCATGTGTTTTACGAAAAATATGAGCCTGGTCACAATAGCTTACACACACATACACACAAACGCATACACACGCACACACACAGGCATGCATACAAACACACACATACACACATGCACGTGTGCACATGCACACATATGCATACGCAAACACACACACATAAACATGCACGTGCACATACACATGTGCATACATGCACGCATATACACACATGCTTGAGGACATGGGTCTGGCCCGCACCAGGGGACCTGGGGCCTGTTTGGGAACCCCCCCACGGTGTTGGCGCGTGTATTTCCGATGTCCGCAAACCATGTTCCGTTTGCCATATGCCATTTTGCAGCTGGACATTGAAGTCCTAATGCAGGTCTGCAGGAAGAGGACTGGGGAGAGAGGGATGGGGGATCACATTCCCAAAATGGGCTCGGTCTGCCGAGTTAGGGTGCGATCCAAACGGACGAGGGCAGCGAGGTGCCAAGTCTATCTGAGGGCGGAGAATCCGAGCCGGATGAAACCCACACCTGCACACAGGTGGTCCCCCTGACCTCGTTCCGTCGCCTCGGCTCTACAGGTACTCCTGGACACCTGCAGACTCTGGGATGCATGCAGAAGACTCTGGAACCTTCCGTGGAGGATGCTCATTTGTCTGTTTTTTGTGTTATTTAGAAGCCCATTTCTTCTTGGGCTCACCATAGTTGAGTTGATGACACACACTTTATCCAGGTTTTTAGATTTAATGACACTTTATCAAGGTTTGTCAGGCACGTGCACAGATAGGACCCGAGGGGGGCTTGAGACCCTGCCCATTTGCCCTCAGAGTCAAAAAGTGCCCTTTTTTTGGCTGGTTTTAATAGCAAATATAAAAGAGGAAAATGTATAATATCCATGAAAAAATACACCGTATCAATTTAAAAAGTACTCTGCTCTCCAACCCGCCCTTCCAAATGGTTTTGTCTCAATCAATATATCAACGTCGCATCTTCCGACATTCCGAATACAACTTGTCATGAAAAGCACCGCATCCTAGGAGTGGGCGCTATACCGGTATGAAAGTGACTACCGGTATTATGCTGCACCACAATATGGATTTTGCTATACTGTGGATACCGTTATATATTCATAAATTCTAATTTGGCATTCATATTGTTTTGTTCAAAATGTCAAATGAGTGATAGTAGTTAGTAGCTACATCTATTTTTTATTTTAATCTAACCTCCAGGTTCCTACGAAAAAAAGAAGCATGTTAATATGTTGACCTATTTTTTTGAGCGGACGTTTTTGCTGCATTTGTTGCGCGCATGTAGCAACAAACAAGCGTGCAGGCAGCTGCAGTTAGCAGGCAGACTACGTACTAATATTTATAGCCTATTACAAGTGCAAAAGTGAAGAATTGAAAATGAGCGAACACGCAGAAAGTGATGTTGCTCAAGAGCAGGATGATGACGAATTGGTTAAAAGAAAGGGGGCTCCTCTGTCGTTTGGAACTGGTTTGGGTTCAAAATCTCCGACCTCGACCAACAAACAATACTATGCAAGTTGTGTCGCCAGTGTTTTAGCCACAGGTGGAAACACCAGCAACCTGTTTACCCACCTGAAAACCATGCATGTCCGTGAATATGAGGAATGTACCGAATGCGTGAAACAGTTAGCCCAGGAGCTCGCCCGAAGACAAGCCAGACTCCCACTCAGCAATCAATCAAGTCATCATTCGCTGCCGGTACTCGCTATAACTCTTTCTGGTTATATAAGGTTAAAATACATATTTTGCCTTAACTAATGTCATTTAACTAAGAAGGGCTATTAAAATGTGATTCCGATTTTTTTCCTCATATATCGTGATATCATATCAATATCGTCTGGACAGTGGAAAATATCGTGATATGAATTTTAGCTCATATCGCCCACCCCTACCGCATCCCAAGCCCCAGTTCGGTTACAGTGAATTATATCACTCAGGTAGGCTCTGTTTTAATTATGAAACCACGATTAAACAACACTTACTTACTTTTTATGTTATATATCCGTTAAAAAAAACGATGAAGTAGGTCAGTAGGACTTGCCACCTTCACGCTTCACGGTACTCGCAAGCAAGTAAGCTAGACTAATTATCATTAACCCTTTGATACATAAGCCCTCCACACCCCCTCTAATGCATAACATGGGTCAAAAATGACCCGTCATCAATAAAGACATACTATAATAATAATTTAATAATAATTTTGTTAAAATAATGATTTTAGCAGTGATTTGGTCTACACAAGAATCCATTGATATTTGAAATGTTTTTTTTATTTACTTTTCAGCACATATACACCCATGGCCAAAAGTTTTGAGAATGACACAAATATTAATTTTCACAAAGTCTGCTGCCTCAGTTTTTATGATGGCAATTTGCATATACTCCAGAATGTAATGTAGAGTGATCAGATGAATTGCAATTAATTGCAAAGTCCCTCTTTGCCATGAAAATGAACCTAATCCCCCAAAAACATTTACACTGCATTTCAGCCCTGCCACAAAAGGAATAGCTGACATAGCTGTCAGTGATTCTCTCGTTAACACAGGTGAGAGTGTTGATGAGGACAAGGCTGGAGATCACTCTGTCATGCTGATTGAGTTAGAATAACAGACTGGAAGCTTTAAAAGGAGGGGTGGTGCTTGAAATCATTGTTCTTCCTCTGTTAACCATGGTTACCTGCAAGGAAACACGTGCAGTCATCATTGCTTTGCACCAAAAGGGCTTCACAGGCAAGGATATTGCTGCTAGTAAGATTGCACCTAAATCAACCATTTATCGGATCATCAAGAACTTCAAGGAGAGAGGTTCAATTGTTGTGAAGAAGGCTTCAGGGTGCCCAAGAAAGTCCAGCAAGCGCCAGGACCATCTCCTAAAGTTGATTCAGCTGCGGGATCGGGGCACCACCAGTGCAGAGCTTGCTCAGAAATGGCAGCAGGCAGGTGTGGGTGCATCTGCACGCACAGTGAGGCGAAGACTTTGGAGGATGGCCTGGTGTCAAGAAGGGCAGCAAAGAAGCCACTTCTTTCCAGGAAAAACATCAGGGACAGACTGATATTCTGCAAAAGGTACAGGGATTGGACTGCTGAGGACTGGGGTAAAGTAATTTCCTCTGATGAATCCCCTTTCCGATTATTTGGGGCATCCGGAAAAAAGCTTGTCCGGAGAAGAAAAGGTGAGCGCTACCATCAGTCCTGTGTCATGCCAACAGTAAAGCATCTTGAGACCATTCATGTGTGGGGTTGCTTCTCAGCCAAGGGAGTGGGCTCACTCACAATTTTGCCTAAGAACACAGCCATGAATAAAGAATGGTACTGCATGAGGTCTTGAAAAAGAAGGGTCAACACTGCAAATATTGACTGTTTGCATAAACTTAATGTAATTGTCAATAAAAGCCTTTGACACTTGTGAAATGCTTGTAATTATACTTCAGTATACCATAGTAACATCTGACAAAAAGATCTAAAAACACTGAAGCAGCAACCTTTGTGAAAACCAATACTTGTGTCATTCTCAAAACTTTTGGCCACGGCTGTACACATCTGATAACTGTCAATTTTCAGAAGCACAAAGATCAAAAGGTTCCTTATCAAAAACAAGTTACCTGGATTGCTGAGTGATAAAATACATTTATTCCAAAGATATAGCAAATAAACACTCAAGTGTGCATAAACGTACATAGGAAATGAATGCGGGTCATTTTTGACCCATGTTATGCATTAGAGGGGTAGTAATACAAAAACCATTTTTATTAAAAAAGAAAGAAAGGAAATATCAAAATAAAGATTTGTGATTATCAAAAACAAGTTAATTGAGGAATACCTGGATTGCTAAATGATGAAATTCATTTTTTGCAAAGATATAGAAAATAAACTCTCCACCGGGTCATTTTTGACCCGGGTTATGTATCAAAGGGTTAAAACAACGTTATCTCCGTCATGCAGGACAACTTACAAATATGCAACTAATTTCTAAAGCAAGTAGTTACGTTTGAATAGTTTTGCTAGTTTAGTGTAGTCACCCTGTTTTCTTTATAGCCAGTTTTCTAAAAACATGTTTAAAAGTGCCATTCAATTTTATCCTTCCTAACTTTCTTTCTCAAAGAAACCACTGATCTAATGTGACTAAATTCTTGAAACCAGGGAGATCAGGGACATGTTGAATCTCTTGAGCCATGTTTAAACAGCTATGGTCAGACACAAAAATAAAGAGATAAGTGAAATGTGTTATGATGTTGATATGCTGGTTTTAACTGTTATGAACTATGAATACTAAAGTATTTGCCATTAGATTCATTACTGTGCTTAGATGTTATAGCATGGTTTTGTAGCCCTTTTGTTCTTAAACTATACATTTAATGTGTTTTTCATGTGTTTTTCCAGATAAAAACAAACTAAAAACTTAAAAACTTTTATTTTATTTTCGTTGAGAAATTCTTGTTATCTTGTTCTCCACTGGTCCACCCCTGCTGCTCATTTTGGGTATAAAACCAATAGCAAATTGTTCATCAAATTGCTTCTCCTTCCCTTTTTCCCTTGCACTGCTTCACTGCATGTTTAAATAGTATTTCATAAACTTTTCCCACTTTACTAGTTTTGGTGCCATGTTTGGTTTCCAGTTCTATAAAATATATATTTTTAAATAATTTTTGCTTGGGTATTTGTTAATTCAGAATTATTCTTAACCTCGTGAAGTAGGCATATTGATTGTGATATGCCCAATTGTAATGTTTTTGATAAAATCTTCTCCATTTCACCCCAGAGTTGATCTATTCTCTCACACTACCAGAATGCGTGCACTAAAGATTCTTTATTTGTTTTACATTTCAGACATTTATCTGATATAGTTGAATCAAATTTGTGCATTCGAGGCCTCCTGCATGGTCCAGTGGTTACAACATTCGACACTGGCCACGGAAACTGTAGTTCGATTCCCTGCATCGCCAGAGTCGGCTCTGGCCAGGAGTGCCACCAGGGGCGGTGATTGGCTGTCCGCCCCAGGGAGGGGGGAGGGAAGCTGACACACACAGTTCACTGCGCATAGGAGTGGTTCTGGGGTACCAGAATTACAGTTGACGGCATGACGAGTGTTGTCTCGGAGGAGGCAGCGCTACGCCATTGTCACTGCCAGTCACAGGACTAAGGCAGCTAACTATAAGGGAAGGGGGACTGAACTAAGCACATGGGTAATTGGCTACCAAATTGGGAGAAAACGTGGTAAAATCTGAAAAATAAAATTATTTAAAAAAAAGAAAAAAATTGTGCATTCGGTCTCTGGTGTAATATATTCTGGTCATGAGTTTAAATTGTATGAGTCTTACATTTTCATTTATTATTGCAGATTGTGTCATTTGGATACATTCTTTCCATAAGATTTTTCTTCCTAGATCTTGATCCCAATTGTTTATTATTTTTTCTATTAATGTTTGTTCTTTATTTACTCCCTTAGTTAGTACCTTAGATTCCTGTATCCAATCTTGTTAGTTAATATTATTTCTAAGTCTGTCGTGCAGTCTGAGTTTAAGAGAAAATTATGGTTTATTCGATTCTTAATTTGCAGATAGGGAAAGATTTCGTTATGGTCTAGGTTAAACTTCTCTTTTAGTTCTGAAAAAGGCATCACTTGGTTATTACTGATCATGTCCTTCATATAATTAATATATCCTTCAATGAGGTCCAGATTACTGATTTGTTTTGAATGGTTATCCAGGAGTTGTCCCATAGCCTGGTATTTTGTGGTATAGTTAGGGGTTCTTTTATTAGTTTTTTCATTTTCCAGAAGCCTTGAAGGGTGTTGTTTATGATGAAATTATCAGTAATTCTCCTGTTTTCTTTAGAAAAATGACACAATAGACTTTTTTATTGTAATTGAGAATTTTCTATTTGAATCCATTTTTCCTCATCGCTATTTTGTATGTGATACCAGTAAAAACCCTGAGTGGCTATTTGTTCGAGTTCGAGATTTGGTAGGTTTAGGCCTCCTTCATCCTTTGACAGAAGTAACGAGTCTTTTCTTATTCTCTGCATTTTATTTGCCCATATAAATGATTAAATAATGATTTATAATTGAATTTACTGTTTTAACCCCCTGAGGTCGGCTGGATCGCCGCCGATCCGAGCAGCAATAAAAGTATATTACTATTTCTAACTTCGCGATATTTTATCATACACACGCGACAAAAACATTGACAGAAACCTTAGAATCGCGACTTTCCGATTTGAGCACTGGCAAATCAAATGGGATTTTTTAAATTAGGTTAATTAGACCAAAAGTAAACCTTGCCTTTTACTCTCTTTTTACCTGGTAGTAACGTCCCCCTTCTATTGACATGGTAACTAGGGGCGAGTTTCGGCGAGGTGTGTGGGGAGGGCGTGGGGCCATGTGTGAAAAACGCCGGCGTAAACACATAAACTGTCCCGACAATTTGAAGCAAGATTTTATACAGACATACAATTTTATTCAAGATGGAAAGATTTTCTGCGCTGCAGTGTTTGAGAGTATTGATGAAAAGCGACGAAGACAATAACTGACGAAGAGTAAGTAACTATATTTGATTTGCCATGTTATCAAATACTCATATATATATTCAATATATGAATTCGCGTCTTGTGACTACATATTCCGCGTGTTGCAACGTAACAAATTGCAATATGCACACAAGATCTATGGAAGAATACCGTCTTGTGACGCCAAACATATTCCGCGTGTTAGTAACTTAATCTAAATCCCTAACGTTAGTAGATTAGTTGGTTAGTACTATACACATCTACCTAATATATACCAAGTGCAATCTAGAAAGTAAGAAGGAAGAAAACGAGATAATAAGTGAAGGCTTAAAAAACCCGAAAAGTATAAACTCCCGAAGTGCATGACAAGACAAGCAGTGGATCTCGAAATAAACGGAACAAGGACAGACAGGGAGCAGAACGTGACAGAACAGGGAAAATGCAATACTGGATAAAGAATAATGAATAAGGACTGAATGAAAAATAAACAAAGACCAAAAAACAACAGAACAGGGACTCAGAATATAACACTGATGGCCCAGTGAGATGGCCCATCTGACAGATCTTAGAGGTGTGGACAATGAATAATGAATATTCAGGTATTTAGCATTTAGCCCTCCCACAGCCTGAAATAAATGTGACCAGTTCTGATAAAAACAGGTTTTTAGCTATTTAGATCTCAGATGTGCTAAACTGTTTTCACACCCTTACATAACCAAGACCTGATGAACAAACGCATATTGGCAAAACAATTCGTCACTATAGTTTAGTGTGTGCTTTCACAACTTTTGTGACAGCAGAAAAATTTACTATTTTTAACTTGTGTGTTTGTAGATCTATTTACAAGCTGCATATGATACTGACCAAACTATTGATGGCATACAAATGTAGCTGTGATTGTCCTTCAAATAAAAATATCAAACACTTTGGAGTAAGTGTGTGTTAAGTTGATGAAATTGAGATAAATATCAGACCATGCCAAAATCAAAAAACATCTAAAAGCTTAGCACGGACCTCAGAGGGTTAAAATAGGTTTTCGGGGGAGTTATCAGAATTTTGAGAAACGTAAACAGAAACTTGGCAAACCAAATCATTCATATTAGATTAATTCGCCCTGTGAGGTTTATGGGTAGATCATCCCACTTTTTAGTATCATCCTTCCGTTTTTGAATAAGGGGTAGGACATTTTGTTTAAAGAGTCGTTTTATTTGGGCTAATGGAGCATCCTAAATATTAGATATTTGTAATCCTTAAATAAATGTAAATTATATTGTAGATCCTGGTTTATTGTCATAATCTCCATTTTATCCTTGTTAACTTTATATCCCGATATTGTTGAGTAGTCATTAAAAATGTCTGTAAGGGCTGGAAGGCCTGTCTGGCTATTTTGTAGATAGAGGATTAACGTTTTTTGAGCTAATGGTTCGATGGCTAATGCGAATAGGCAGCCTTGTCTAGTACCTCTCATTAACGAAAGGTTAAAGGAATTTGACAGTGTGTCATTGGTCCAAATTTGTGCTTGGGGAGTTCTAGAAATTACTTTGATTAATTGTATTATTTATTTTGGGAATTTTAAATATTCCAGGATTTTAAATAAAAAAGGCCATTGTGCTGTTCCTACTAAAGCGTACTGTACTTCAGCTCAACAGCGAGCTAAACTCCACTCCAAAAATGACTGAGTCGTGTAGTAAGATTGACCATTTACTGTAGGCTCTTCACTTTGTACATGGACATGGAGTAAAAACTGCAATAAAAATAAATACAACAATATCAATTGCTGTCCTGTCCTTTCTTATTGTAATAACTCGTAAACACAAAACGTTTTCTTTTTTAATACAAACCGAGCGTGACATTTATCAAACACTCTTTTAACATTGTCTTATTTTATAACGTTAAATTATAAACTTACGGCATTGCCTGCTTGGAGTTTGTAAGAGGATGGAAATGATAAAAGCTGGACGCTAGCAAACATGTGTCTTCTCCTTCTAGACAAACTTGCTCTCTAACCAAGCACTTCCGTTCTAACAAAGGCATTTCCTCTCATTCCGGGAGAGGGGCGTTTCAAAATAAGAGTCCATCAGCGAGAAGTGTCTTCACAATAAAAGTTACATTTGACCAAATGCCTGAAACATAACAAATTACAACAGAACTGACTTAAAGTCAACACACTCCCCGTCTGACCTTTGTGAGGTCACTACCCTTATTACTATGCGGGTTCTGAATATCAGTCCTCTTTGGGTAGAAGCAGAACCAATTCGGTAACTGGTCTACGAAAAGTCTTTGTACAACCTTGGTCCATGGTCTTCACTTCCACCTTACGCACTCTCTCTTTTTTCAGGGAAAGTGGCAGTGACCATAGCCATTGGCCAATTGTTGCGAGCAGCTTGGTTGTCCTTCAGCAAGACGACATCTCCTTCTTGAAGGTTTCTTTTGGACACTGTCCACTTGTGTCTATTTTGCAGGGTTGGTAAATATTCGCGACTCCAACGTGTCCAGAACTTGTCGGCTAGGGCCTGAACTTGTCTCCATTGTTTGGTGTAGAGATCCCTTTCTGTGAAGTCTCCTAGAGGAGGTGGGACTCCAGCCTTCTGGGTGAGGATCATGGAGGGCGAAAGTATGAATGGAGAGTCTGGGTCGGTGGATACTGGGATGAGTGGTCTCGAGTTCATAATTGCTATCACTTCGGCCATAAGCGTGCACAGAACTTCGTGGGTCAGGTGAATATTCCCTTGGAGCAACATAGAATCGAGGATCCTTCGGGCCACACCGATCATACGCTCCCAGGGGCCGCCCATGTGAGAGCTGTGAGGGGGGTTGAACTCCCAAGAGCACCCTTTCTGGCTAAGGTACCTCTGTATGCCAATGTCCCCCTGGTCTGTGCTCAGCCCTAACTCCTTGCAGGCTCCTATGAAGTTAGTACCGCAGTCTGATCTCAGCTGCTTTGCTGGTCCTCTGATTGAGAAGAAGCGTCTGAGAGCGTTGATGCAGCTTGACGTGCTCAGCGACTCGATCACTTCTACATGGACAGCTCTTGAACTCATGCAGCTGAACATTATTGCCCACCGTTTGCTCTCTGCTTGTCCCCCCCGTGTGCATCTGGTTGTGACGGACCAGGGCCCAAAAACATCTAACCCCACGTAGGTGAAAGGGGGGCAGGATTGGAGGCGGTCTGGGGGTAAGTCTGCCATGCGTTGCTCCTGGAGTTTTCCGCGGAGCTTTCTACAGGTGACACATTTGTGTATCACCAAGTTGATCAGCGTCTTTCCACCCAAGATCCACAGGCCTGCTGCTCTTACCGCTCCTTCTGTTACGTGGCGGCCTTGGTGTTTCACCTGGTTGTGATAGTGCCTTACTAGCAGTAAGGAGATGTGGCTGTCTTTGGGTAGGATTGTTGGGTTCTTCTCTCCTGTGTTCAAGTGTGCATGTTTTAACCGGCCTCCAACGCAGATTAGATCACCCTCGAGGATTGGACTCAGCCGCTGAAGACTGCTGCTTTTGAGGATCTGTTTGTTTTGTTGGAGGGCTGTGAATTCTTTTGGGAAGGCTGCTTTTTGTGTAGCTTTGATGAGGACATCTTCCGCTTGGGACAACTCGTCCGGTGTGCGAGGTAAGCTACATTTGTGCCACCCTTTGCATCCGCTGACATTGTTCTGTTTGCAGGATCATGCGATGTGAATCAGGAGTGCTACACCCCTTACCAGAGAACTGAAAGTGGAGAAACGCCGAAACCGCTGTGTGTTAAGACCGTTCTCTTTCAGCTGTGTCGCGCAGGTGTTGACTTGTGGACGGATTTCGTTGTCCTTTTCAGGTTCAACTAACTCAAATGACTGACCTTTTTCTGTTTTCCCCACGGGTGGTTTCCGCAAGAAGGTGGGTCCGGAGAACCACGTCGTCTGCCCCAAGCGCGATGCAGGTACTGAGTGAGATGCATGGTCGGCTGGATTGTCTTCTGTCAGTACATAATGCCATTGTGCTGGTTTTGTGGACTGGCGGATACGCTGCACTCTATTGTGGACATAGACATAGAATCTCTTGGTCTCATTGTATATGTAACCTAAGACCACTTTACTGTCAGAGTAGAACTTGGTTTCGTTCGGCTTGACGTCCAGTTCATCTTGGATGAGCTCCGCCATCTCTACGGCTAAGACGGCTGCACACAGCTCGAGCCTTGGGATGGTAGGCTCGGACTGAGGTGCTAACTTAGACTTTCCCATCACAAAGCCTATGTCAACTTGACCATCTCGTTGTATTGCTTTCAGGTACGCCACAACACCGATGGCCTTCGTGGAAGCATCGGAAAACACACACAACTCTGTGTGTACTGCCTTGATGAGGGAGGTTGTTGTGTACGTGCGTGGCACATGCAGGTGCTTCAGGTCCTGGAGCGCGTCTCGCCAGGCCTCCCACTTCGTGAGTTTCTTGTCAGGAATTGGCGTGTCCCAGTCGGACTGGTCAGCTGTGAGTTCTCGGAGGAGAGCTCTTCCTTGGATCGTGACCGGAGCCAGCATGCCCAAGGGGTCAAAAACACTGTTCACCATGGAGAGCACACCACGGCGGGTGAACGGCTTGTTTGAGGTAGACACGGCAAAGGTGAATGTGTCTGTAGTTATCTCCCATAAAAGCCCTAAACTGCGTTGAGTAGGCATGGCTTCGCCGCTGAAGTCAAAGTCTTTCACGGCTTTGGCACAGTCTTCGGTGCAAAAGCCTCCATGACGGCTTGACTGTTTGAGGCGAACTTGTGGAGACGGAGGTTTGACTCAGCAAGTGAGGCTTGCGTCCTCTTCAGGAGGTCGATGGCTTCAGCCTCGGTTGGTACAGACATGAGTCCGTCGTCGACATAGAAATGTCTTTCTACGAATTGGACAGTGTCAGCTCCATGTTTTTGTGCACCTTCTCTGATGGCTCGTCTAAGGCCATAGATAGCCACAGCAGGAGACGGGCTGTTGCCGAAAACGTGGACTCTCATCCTGTACTCGATCACTTCTTTAGTTGTGTCATTGTCTTTGTACCATAAGAAGCGCAAAAAGTTCCTGTGTTCCTCTCTTACCTGGAAACAGTAAAACATCTGTTGTATATCCGCCATTACAGCGACCTTTTCCTTGCGGAACCGAATCAGAACACCGAGGAGGGAGTTGTTGAGGTCAGGCCCTGTGAGAAGCACGTCGTTGAGAGAGACGTTGGAGTGCTGGGCGCTGGAATCAAAAACCACACGGATCTGCCCAGGCTTTTGAGGGTGGTACACTCCAAACGTCGGCAGGTACCAGCATTCCTCATCTTTTCCCAATGGTGGTGCCACCTCGGCGTGGTGGTTCTCGAGGATCTTCCCCATGAAGGTGATGTACTGATCCTGCATTTCTGGTTTCCTTCTCAGAGTTCGCTGGAGAGACGTGGGCGATTGACTGCTTGCTCCCTGTTGTTAGGTAAACGTTGACGTGGCTCTCTGAAAGGCAGAGGAGCAGTCCAGCTGTTTGCTTCGTCCCTATAGACTTCCTTGCCCATTGTTCTTACAAAGATTGTGTCTTCAATAGATGGAGCAGGCTTATTGTCTGATTCAGTTCTGTTGAATACTGTTTGTCCCAGCGTCTTCTCTGTAACCTTGCCGGACCTGGAGAGAGTGTTATGTGACTCCCGCCCTGATGGATTTTCTCTTTAACGTACATGAAGCTTGTGCACGGATCGAGGATTGAAGGACGACCGTTCTCAGCACATTGGTCCTGGATGTTGCGACCGACGGCTTGTGCGCGTTGCCTAGGCACACTTCTCCTACAAGCACCCAGCCCAAGTCCAGACGTTGAGCGAAGGGGGCATTGCGCGCCCACTGACTTGTTGCCTTACTTGGTGCACTTGTATGACATCTCTGCCTAGCAACAGTAGGATCTCCGCTGAGGGTCTAGCTCTGGGAGGTATTCTGCTACCTGTCTTAGGTGTGGGTGGTGCAAGGCTGCGTTTGGTGTCGGGATTTCGGACCTATTGTCAACGATCTCATCACACTCGATGAGTGGTGGTAGGGGAATGCTAATTTTGCCATCAAGCGACTCAATCTGAAACCCTCGGCTCTTCTGCCGAATGTTTCAACCATGCCGGAACACGTTTTCAGATAGTACGAGAATGGTTCAGCCTTTACATCGAACAGCTCAAATAAGTCAGATCTTGCTAACGACCGATTGCTTTGGTCATCTAGTACCACGTGGCGTTGACAGCTTTGTCCTGAGAGCCCTTTGGGTACAGCTTTGCAAGACAGATCTTGGCGCACGATCTGCCTGCTTGGCCCAGACCACATACCTCTGTGCAGCTGGAACTGACGATGGCTTTGCTGGCACGGTCTCCTTCCCCCTCCCCGCCATTCTCTGCTGAGGATGAAGAAGCCTTGAATGTTGTTAACACTGACCGGGATGCATGGCTGTTTCGTGAATGCTGCTGTCGCACTCGGTACACTTTACTGCTGTTTTGCAGTCCTTCGCTAGATGAGTGGCTGAGGCTACACATTTAAAACATATTCCTTTCTCCTTGAGAAAGGCCTCCTGTCAGTGAGTGTTTTGTTTCTGAATGTCCTGCACTTTTTAAGCGGGTGTGTGGTTTGTTGTGGATTGGGCATGTTTTACCTGGGTCATTGTCGCTTTTCGCAGAGTTGTCTGCATCAGAGTCCGCTGAAGCGATGTCGGTCCTGTGAACCGAGATAGGATTCCTAGAGCCGTGACCTTTAAAGGTAGGTCTGTCTGGTTTTGTAGATGCAGTGCCACTATTGAGAAAAACGAAACTTGGATCGTTACGCTTCCTTGCTTCATAGCAGATAAACCTGGTAAAATATTCAAATGGTGGAAAATAACCGCCATTTTCTTCCTTCCACCTGGAGCCGGTGGAAAGCCATTTCTCCTGCAGGCCATACGGTAGCCTCTCGACGATAGGGTTTATGCCCTGTGCGGTGTCCAGATACGACAAACCCCGGAGGTAGCCGTCCTCCTTGGCACACTGGATCTCCATGAGCAGGTCGCCTAGCTCTCGTAGCTTTGTGTGGTCTTTCGCTGACACTTTTGGGAAATCGCTCAGCCGCTGGAACAGAGATTTCTCTATTATTTCGGGAGCTGCATAACATTCACGGAGTCTTTCCCATGCCCTTTCAAGAGCTGCTGCTGGATTAGGTACATGCACAGAGCGCATTCGTTTGACATGCTCGCCAGATTCCTTACCAAGCCATTTTGTCATTAAGTCCAATTCCTCTGTTGCTGTGAGGTCTAACCCTCTGATAGTGCTGGTGTAGGATGAGTGCCATGCGCGGTAGTTTTCAGGCCTATCGTCAAACTGATATAGGCTAGAACGCACCAAGTCTCGTCGAGCTAGGAACTTTGCAAGTGGTTCGGTGGCGGCGGATTGACATTAGCTGCCGGTGTGCCTTGCGGAGTGAAAGGCTGAGCCGAAACATTTAATTCGGAGTGAGCGTTGTTTAAATCCCGTCGATAATTGTGTTCTCCGTAGGGAAACTTGTATTCAACTTTAATAGGACACGGTGTGCATGTATTGTCGATTTGATGGTCGGCTAATACGGGTTTGCTAACAAGGTTAACATGTAGTGGTTCAATGTCTCTTACCGGGAACCGCCGTGTCGGACAGCTAGCATCGACCCATGTTCGTGGGGGAGAAGCGCGCGGTGTGGCTGGCTGACTTCGACATGGATATAATTGTTTTTGAGATTGAACAAACTCACTCGTGCGTTCCATTTTATCCGTTTCTGAGATGGTGTCTAACACCTTAGGGTTTTCTAAAGCTTCGGCAGCCTCTAAGGCTACTGCCTCTGCAACAGCTGCTTCTGCTTCACGCTCAAGGTCAGTGCTTCTATTTCGGCGTCTAATTTAGCTTTAGCTAGTTGCGCAGCAGCCTTATCCTTTGTAATTCTGCTTCCCTAGCAGCCTTTTCAGCTTCCCTAGCAGCCTCTTCGGCTTCTACAGCAGCTTTTTCCATTTTAAGTCGAGCTCCTCGGGTTGCATACGCGACTCTTACCTTGGCAGCCTCTGCTTTGGCACGGGCGAGTGCCGCTGCGCTAGCCGATGAGCCTGATGACCGCAAGCTTCTCCTGCTTGTCGTTGAAGATGCGTCGCTTTGCCTTTCCGCCATTTTCCTTCACTGTGTTAACACCAGAGGAAGTGTGCCTTTCTACTAGCAAACGCCAGTCGAAGTATGCTTTTTTACTTGCAAACACCAGTCGAAGTATGCTTCCTCACTAGCAAACGCCAGTCGAAGTATGCCTTTTTACTGTGCTGTTCCTACTAAAGCGTACTGTACTTCAGCTCAACAGCGAGCTAAACTCCACTCCAAAAATGAGTCGTGTAGTAAGATTGACCATTTACTGTAGGCTCTTCACTTTGTACATGGACATGGAGTAAAAACTGCAATAAAAATAAATACAACAATATCAATTGCTGTCCTGTCCTTTCTTATTGTAATAACTCGTAAACACAAAACGTTTTCTTTTTAATACAAACCGAGCGTGACATTTATCAAACACTCTTTTAACATTGTCTTATTTTATAACGTTAAATTATAAACTTACGGCATTGCCTGCTTGGAGTTTGTAAGAGGATGGAAACGATAAAAGCTGGACGCTAGCAAACATGTGTCTTCTCCCTTCTAGACAAACTTGCTCTCTAACCAAGCACTTCCGTTCTAACAAAGGCATTTCCTCTCATTCCGGGAGAGGGGCGTTTCAAAATAAGAGTCCATCAGCGAGAAGTGTCTTCACAATAAAAGTTACATTTGACCAAATGCCTGAAACATAACAAATTACAACAGAACTGACTTAAAGTCAACACAGCCATTCTACACAATCAAAGGCATTTTCTGCATCAACTGCCATTAAAACCATGTCTAATTTATGTTTTTTACTATATTGTATGAGGTTCAAACATATACCAGTGTTAGTTTGCAAATTCCTATATTAAATAAATCCTGTTTGGTTGCTGTGAATTATGTCCGGTAGTACTTTAGAAATTCGATGCTTATTAGTTTTGTTATTAAGTTCATATCTGTATTAATTAATATATTGGTCTAGTCTGATGCTGTTGACCCTGCTAACCCTGGTTTTAGGAAAACTGAGATTATTGCCTGGTACATACTTTGTGGTACAGAGTGGCTAACTGGAATCTCATTTATTACATTTTTGAATAATGGGGCGATCTCGTCCCATAGTTTAAGATATAATTCTGGTACGTAGGCCTACCTGTCTGGTCCTGGTGTTTTTCCTTTGCGGGCTTATTTTATTTCATCTTGTTTATTTCATTCTTTAGTTCCTGCTGTTGTTGTACTGAGATTTCCTTGAATTTAATTGAATCCAAAAATGTTGTTGGGTCATAATTTGATTATTTTATTTCTGAGGAGTATAGTATTTGGTATAATTATTTGAACTGATCATTAATTCTACATTCTCAATATGTGGTACTTTACATCAGTACGTGTAAACATTTATTAACATAGCTAGCTAGTAATCTTAAATTTAGCTGGCCGCAAGGGCTCCCAGTTTCCTCGGTTACTATTACCTAGCATGCTAATCCCTTCGTATTGTAATGTCAGGAAAACAGGCGGACACTGTTGTTCAATTATCAACGTTTATCTCACGAACGATGTCAGCAAACATTACAGCTTCTGTGCGCAACAGCAACTCACACTCAAAACCCGAACACCGGAAGAACAATCACCTCCCCGGAACCCATACCATTCCCGCCTCCACCCCAGACCCACCAATCACATCCCTCACAGCCCAGCGAACACCAACTGTCCATCACATGTTAACTGTTCACATGCCAGGTCGCTACATTGCCCCCCCACCAATAAGTTCCTCGTCCCCGAGGGAACAAACAAAGTCTCTCAAGTGACCTGGGGCCCTCCTCTGCCTCTGTGAGGGCTGGCGTGCTGCTGAGGGTAAGGGGACAGAGGGTCCGGGGGAATCAGTCTCTGGCAGGGGGCTACTGTTCCGGGGATCAGGGGATGGAGGCTGGGGTGACAGGGGCGGGGTTGAGGGGAGAGGGGACACAGTCACTGGGGAACCCGGGGCGGGTGAGGGAGGGGCTGCCGGGGGGGACGCTGGAGGGGCAGGGGTCGCTGGCCTCCCTGAGAACTGAGGGAGGGAGCCCCCCCTGTAGGGAGCTAGTCTGTCTCTGTGGATCACCACCTTCCTCCCATGGAGCAGCTGCACTCTGTAGACCACCTCCCCCACCCTCTCCAGCACTCTGCAGGGCCCCGACCACTGACTGTCCAGCTTGGGACACCGGCCCTTCTTCTGCTGGGGGCTGTAGACCCAGACCAGTTCTCCAGGCAGCAAGTGCCTTCCTTTGGTCTTCACATCATAGTTCCGCTTCTGCCTGACGCCAGCCCGCTGCTGCTGTTCACGGGCAAAACTGTGGGCTGACTCGAAGCGGTCCTGGAGCCTCCTGGCATACTCAGGTCCCGGGGGAATGTCTGGGGAGTCAGGGGGACGCCCAAACGCCAGCTCTGCCGGGGTGCGGAGCTCCCTCCCCAACATGAGCAGGGCTGGGGTGCAGGAGGTAGACTCTTGGACCGCTGTGCGACAGGCCATGAGCACCAGGGGCAGGTGCATGTCCCAGTCTCGCTGGTGCTGGGAGGTGAGGATAGCCAGCTGCTGTCCCATGGTCCAATGGAACCTCTCCACTAAACCATCGCTTTGGGGGTGCAAGGGGGTGGTGCGGGTCTTGTGAATCCCCAGCCGGTCACACATGGAGGCAAACACCCGGGATTCAAAGTTCCTCCCCTGGTCGCTGTGTAGGGACTCCGGCACCCCCAAGCGGCTGAACATGCCCTCCACCAAGGCATCTGCGATGGTCTCTGCCTCCTGGTCCGGGAGGGCGTAGGCCTCTGGCCACTTGGTGAAGTAGTCCATGGCGGTGAGGACATAGCGGTTCCCCCTGTCAGAACGGGGCAACGGGCCCACTACATCCACCGCCACTCTGTCCATCGGTGCCCCTGCTGGAAACTTCTGCAGTGGGGCATGGGAGCGGCCAGTGGGACCTTTGCGGGCCGTACAGGGGTCACAGCGACGGCAAAAGTCCTCCACATCCCTCCTGGCTTGTCCCCAGTAGAAACTCTGGCGGAGACGACGGAGTGTCTTACTGACCCCGAAGTGCCCAGACCCTGCTGCTCCATGCATGGCCTTCAGCACTGACTCCTTCAGGCCCTTGGGGACCACCACCTGCCACTTCTCCTCCCCTGTCGCAGGCTCTTTCCACGCCCGCTGTAGCACACAGTCACACAGCCGCAGGGACTCAAACGCAGCCCACAGCCCCTTGGTCGCCTTGGAGAGCACAGCCACCTCATCCACTAGAGGTCGCTGCTGCACCTCCACCCACTGCAGCACGGGCTGTAAGTCTGTGTCCTGCTCTTGCTGCCTCCTCCACTCAGCAGCATCCACCATCTGCAGCTCTCGGCAGGTGACCCCCTGTGCCTGCCGGACTGCAGCACAGCACTCCTCCTCTCCACGCAGCTCTCTCTCTCGTGTCTCCTTCCGCTCACAGTAACGACACCCGTCTTCAGCACACGGGCGGCGGGAGAGAGCGTCTGCGTTGGTGTGGCGTGCTCCGGCCCGGTGCACTACTGTGAAGTTGTAGGACTGGAGCTCCTCCAACCACCTAGCCATCTGTCCCTCTGGCTCCCTGAACGTCAGGAGCCACTAAAGAGCAGAGTGGTCAGTCCTCACAGTGAACGAGCCGACGAAGCTCTTCACCTGTGTCTGGTTGGTGGGGGTGGGCCAGCCGGTGATCGCCTGCACCTTCTCTTTCAGGGTGCCGATGCCCTCACCCCCCACCCTGTGCCCCAAGAAGGTCACCTCTCTCTGCATAAAGCGGCACTTCTCCGGGTGCAGCTTCAGGCCCGCTGCTCTGATCCTCTCCAAGACCTGCCGCAGAGCCCCCAGGGCGGCCTCGAAGGAGCTGCCGTGTGCCAGGATGTCGTCCAGATAAACCAGGCACTGCTCCCGGGGGACGCCAGCCAGCACCCGGTCCATCAGCCTCTCGAAGGTGGCGGGGCGTTACAGAGCCCAAGCTGAGGACCCGGAACTGCCACAGCCCCCGCCCTGTGCAGAAGGCGGTCTTAGGCCTGGCCGCTGGAGAGAGGGCACCTGGTAGTACCCGCTGCAGAGGTCAGGGAGAGAACCAGGAGGACCCAGAGACCAGGTCCAGAGACTCGTCGATCACGCGGCAGGGGGTACGAGTCCTTCTTGGTGACGTCATTCAGCGGCCTGTAGTCCGCGCAGAGCCGCCAGTCCCCGTTCTTCTTGGGAACCATGACCACGGCGGCTGCCCAGGGGCTGTCGGAGGGCTCGATGATACCCGCCTGCTGCATGCTCCACACAGCTTTGTCACACGCCTCCTGACGAGCCAGAGGGAGGCGGCGCGTTGTTGTTCAATTATCAACGTTTATCTCACGAACGATGTCAGCAAACATTACAGCTTCTGTGCGCAACAGCAACTCACACTCAAAACCCGAACACCGGAAGAACAATCACCTCCCCGGAACCCATACCATTCCCGCCTCCACCCCAGACCCACCAATCACATCCCTCACAGCCCAGCGAACACCAACTGTCCATCACATGTTAACTGTTCACATGCCAGGTCGCTACAGTATATTGGAGGTCAGCTAGCATTTCCGTAACTAGGCTAGCTGCCCCCCGTTACGGTACTTACTTTTTGGGCAGATTTTGCAGTAGTTGGTTTGTACTCACCTGCGTTTCCATCATCTTGGCCATTTTATCGCTTAGAGGTTGTCTTGTTATGTTTGTGTTTATCGTTGTTTTGTTCTTGTCGACATGGCTTCTTATCCGTACCGATATCTTTAAATTTCTTTTTATAAAGCTTTGCTTAGTATGGCGGGCTGGACTTAAGTGGCATAGGTTCTATTATTTAGTTTTTTGACCATTTTGTGTGGGGGTTGGGGGGGGGGGGTTACGATTCGGATACTTGGCTGTATCATCTTTGTTACAGCGGAGACGGGTGATGTAATGCAAATGACGTAACATCCTGTGAAGCAATGGCGAGTTGGGTGGCAGGCAGAGACAAAAACAGCTGTATGGACAAATGGAATAAACATTATGTTCAATCATTTTCCTTTTTCGACTATAACTAGGTAGCACAACTTAATACATTTAGGAAGTAATACAATTGCGAGTCAAGTCGGGACTCCTCGCCATGGCAGCCGAGGAGGAGAGAGATGTAGTTTGTGTCAGAGTCAAGGTGAGAAATTCTATTGATAGCTAGCTGTCTAATGTTATCTAGATAACGTTACATTGGGGTAGCCAGAGAGATAATGCTAGCGATCTGAGAGACTAGCTGGCTACGAACCCTTAATTCTATGACCCCAGGTATGACGACAACTTGTCATACTGCCAGCAAAAAAAATCTGTGTAAAACATAGCGAAAAATCTAAAGCTAGTTAACAATAAAAATAAAAACACGCCTACAATAAATTCAGTTGCGTTCCTGTCTGTGTCGGCGTTGATGGGTTCTGTTAGCTAATTAGCATGAACTTTAAAGAAAGATAGCTAACCATAACAAACTAATTAGATTGTAGATTTCCCAGTTTAGTTCCCGGCTAGCTAACTAGGAATTTTGTTGAACGGTATGATGTGCCATCATCTTGGGCTAGTAGCAAGCTAGCTAATAGACACTAAAACATACATCTTTCAGTTGTCTAGCTAATTGGTATATGAAAACGAAGTTAGCGAGTCAAGTGATTGAATGGCGGCACCAGATAGCTAGGTAATTTTGCTAATTTAGCCATCAACATAAGGTGGTTTATTAGTTGAATTGAATCATTATTGGCTGGTTGGCCTATATTAATGTCAAATGTGACAGTAACGTTCCCCTGCTAGCAAGGATCTAGAGGTTAGAAAGGTTTTAGGGAGCTAGTTAGCTACACTCCTTTAAAGCAGCTAACTGAGCGAACTGTTCTCGTTTCTTGGCTTATGTTCCAACGCCATATGCCTCTACACCTAGTGAAAACTAGTAACCACAAGTACCAGTGGATTTGAGGATTGACTTACCTTAACATATTATAGCGAAACATTACCTACAACATGTAAGAAGGTAGGAAGTAACGTCAGTAACTCCGCCTCCTTACCTGCCCAGTAACTTTTGTATTGCGTATCATAAACAGTATGGGCGACACAGCGCCCTTTGGGTGAGCGTGGCGTGGGGCTGCTGCGAAAGAGAAGACAAAGGCTGTGTCCGAAACCGCTCCCTATTCCCTATATAGTACACTACTATGTGTGGACGCCATTTTGTAGTGTGCGACGAATTCTAAACTGTGAATTTCGTTCACTACATAGTGAACGAGAAAATACCCACAATTCACCGTGATTTGTAGTGTACATCGACTGTACCCTACAATTGATCCCGTGTACCACAATGCAATGCGGTCGTGTCATACCGTCATACATACACCTCCGTTTATGCCTCAAGAAAAGTTCCGCCAACAGCAGTAACGACAGCAACAGGAATCATGGTGGTGGTAACGTTAGCTAACTGCTTTAGCCACCGATAGCTACCGTTATTATCGCTATCGGAGTTGGTGCTAGTCGTGAGCTCGTGAGTTATCCTAACGTTATTTTCTCCACACGAGCTAGTTAGCTCCCGACTTCTATAACGGTAGCTATTGGTGGCTAAAGTAGTGGCTAGCAGACAGCACCACAGTTGACAAAACCACACTTGCACATCATTAGAATTTAAACAATTTATTTGAGATTTAACATTAAAAACTGAACATGCAAACCCGATACCACCTGAGTACATTTCAACAGCTGCCATGAGTGCTCGATTTGTTTACGGGTGATACTGGGCACATCCGCTTGCGTCACCTGAATATCCGGCACTTTTATTTTTGACGCAAATGACGTTCAGTTGTAGTATCCGAAAACACTACTTTCGTTCGCTACATAGTACACTATATAGCAGTGGCGGGCCGTGCATTTCACACCTAGGCCTTCAGTAGTGCTCCGCCCAGTGGCCTTTCACCGGTTTCATATTCCGCGGGGGGTGGTACACGCGAGAGAAAGCTGAGACCAGTTTATTTATTTCGCGGACCCGGGGGGGGAGCACCCCCACGCTACGCCTATGGCTCCGTCTGAATCGATCCACCCCTCAATAACTATTTTATGGCTATAAAAAACATCTTATTCTTACTATGCAGAAATGCAGTATAAAGAGCCGTTGCATCGCAGATAGATAACTCGTGTAGCCAGAATAAATTCCTTTACTGAAGAAACAAACCCGGGGTGCTACAGCTGCGACACACATACAAAAACATCAATAATAACCTCATAAAATTGCAATATTATTTAGGAAAATAGCAACATTTTACTCACCAAAAATCCTTATTATTTGTACACAAAGTTTCAGTTCCATCAAGAAGTCCTTTTCTATCGCTTCAGCAATAGCAGTGATCAGGTCGTTTTGTATTTTGCCCGACATCCTACTAAACACTTTATTAGTGGACAGGTGGTAATGTAAATCCGTGTTGCTCTCAGCAATGAGAGAAAGAAGCTCCACATAGTTTCCTCTGTTTTTGGATCCAGCGCTTTCATCGTGTCCCCGAAATGAAAGTTCCTGCTTGCCCAAAAAATGACACAGTCTATCAGTCTTTTTAAGATTTCCCTATTTTTCTTCACCTTTTCGTTGTGGAGCTCCGTTTCCCTGCGCACTTGCTCGCTCAGCTGTAGATCCACTCTGGTTTCCCCAAAAGTTTTGGAAAGCACCGTTGCTTGTAAGTGTCCGGTAGTGCTTTGGTGTCTCATTGCTGCCTTGGTTAGGCAAGTCAAATTTACAAACCCAGTGTGGCTCCAAACACCATGTCGATCAGTGGCAAATAACAAGCACTCCCAGCAATACATTTTGCAGTGTTCCTCGGAGCCTGTGAGCCAGGGGTACCGCTCGTAGTTAGTGTACTGAAAGTGGCGGACAAATCCTTTTCCCGGTTGTGACAGGCTTGCTAGCTTCGGAGTTGCCCGACCTTTCTTAACGATGTCCAGCTTTTCTTGAAAAGTCCGTCTTGAAAATGGCTTTGACAATAAATCTGCAACTAAATCCATTTCTTCTCCTGGCTGCGCTGGCTGCGCTGCTTCCAGACCTGTATTTTCATATTAAAGCATTTAACTAATCACATTACATCATAGTCAGACACTCTCTGACTATCCAATCAAAGGGTGTGAATACGCTGACGTACCTAGGCCTTCTAGAAGACTCAAAATTTGATTGGTTGAAGCAACAGTTTGATCAACACTTATTTTATGCTACAGGGCCTTCAGAACGGATTGTGAAGGCCTCCAGGCAGATTTCTTTGACCCTGGCAACAAATGATGGCTGAAATGTGATTGGTTAAATGCTTTAATATGAAAATACACGTCTGGAAGCACTGCAACCAGGGGAAAAGCTATGAAAGGAAGCGGACAGACCATTTGGAATTATTTAATAAGTATTCATGGACAAAATATAATTAACATCAGTCTGTGATTCAGATATTTTTTAGGCCAGCAGAGAAGGCCTTGCAGGCCCTGACGGCCCACCACTGCTATATAGTATATACTATATAGGGAATAGGGAATAGGGAACGAGTGAGCGGTTTCGGACATAGCCCAAGTAAGCATCAACAGGGAAGCTTAATGCATTGGTTGATGAGTGTGTGAAGCACCGAGTGTGGCCCGGTTTGAGGTTAGTCGCAATGGGACCTGGCGGGTATGTTTTAAGTGGTATTATCTTTATAATGTGTTTGTTTTAAATGCGAAAGATTAGAGAAGGTACCCGTAGGTAGAACAAATAAGCGTTTTATTAACCAACGTGCACACACAGAGAGAGCCGTCCAAGAACAAAACTAAACACCGCTCTAGAGTTCATCTCTAACACACATTGTTATAGAAACACAGTGGAATCTTTCCACCCCTCCCTGCTATGCCCTCCCATCAGTATCTGGCGTGATGAATACATTTACATACACTTTTCATTCATGTTGTAGTGACTTCGTATTTGCAAATTCCCAAATTCTTATTTCGAAATAGTCACTTTAGATCAGGGATAGCCGTTAGTTCCGTTAATTCCGATCCAAAAATAAAACAATCATTTATTCACTAAGTTCTCTTTCTGACAAACAAACAAATCAAAGCCATTCATGCACAACACGGATATGCGGTGGAAAACTCACAGGAACAGCCAGGTAAGACAGAGAAGTAGATATGACGTCACCAGGAAAGGTGAGTATCTTAAAGGGAGAGTATCAGCTAAATATATTAAACATATTAAAGGCATAAGAATAATCATCATAATAATCCAAAAATAAATCAAATATTTCTAATAACTTGTATATTAATATTTTGTAAGCATATTTTGTAATCATTTTGTATTCATTTCCACAAACCCTCAAGTCCAAAAATGGCTCCTACATTCCAGCCCATAATTGTCCATTATTTCAAACGGCAATTACTTTCTATGCAATCATACTTTAAAGGAGCCTGAAATGTAGCATGTATTTTATTTTTCTCTTGAAAAAGTCAAAATCCTTTTGAAGAAAAAAATATATATATATAGACATGTATATATATGTATATATATAATCCAATGGAAAACTAAATATTCTGAAAAGGTCAAAAGATAAAGGTTAGTCAGTGTCATCAGTCACTGTGAGGCTTCTTCCAGTAGGCACAGTTTGCTGATGGACCTTTCCAGGATGTTGTTCTTGGTATTTACCTGTACTCGCTAGCATCGCAGAAGTGATGTAATTGTGTAGGTGGCAACTTTCCATAGTTGGTGGGTTTGAAGCCTCTGTTGATGTGGAGTGTGGACAGCTTGACCAGATCATCTAACCAACCATTACATTTTACATTTTAGACATCTTATCCAGAGTGACTTACACAGTTTACATTTCTTTACATACAGTCCATTTATACAGCTGGATATTTTACTGAAGCAATTCAGGTTAACCCCCTGAGGTCGGCTGGATCGGCGCCGATCCAAGCAGCAATACAAGTATATTACTATTTCTAACTTCGCGATATTTTATCATACACACGCGGCAAAAACATTGACAGAAACCTTAGAATCGCGACTTTCCGATTTGAGCACTGGCAAATCAAATGGGATTTTAAAATTAGCTTAATTAGACCAAAAGTAAACCTTGCTTTTTACTCTGTTTTTACCTTTTAGTAACGTCCCCTTCTATTGACATGTTAACGAGGTGCTAATTTCGGGAGGTGCGTCGGGCCATGTGTGAAAACGCGGCATAAACAACACAAACTGAAGAGGACAGTCTATGCTGATATTTATTTTATTTCGCTTGTTTTCAAATACTCGTGAAAATATATATAAATTCCGCGTCTTGTGACTACATATTCCGCATGTCGCAATGTAACAAATTGCAATAGGCACAGAAAATACTTTTCAAACAGCCTAAAATGTTATAAAATATATCGTATGTCTGTGTTTACGCTTGCAATCTGCCAGCAACAGTATATTCACGAGTATATTTTCAAATACTCGTGAAAATATATGAATTCCGCGCCTTGTGACTACATATTCCGCATGTCGCAATGTAACAAATTGCAATAGGCACACAAAATACTTTTCAAACAGCGTAAAATGTTATAAAATATATCGTATGTCTGTGTTTACGCTTGCAATCTGCCAGCAACAGTCTATGCTATTGATTTTATTTAAGCTTGTTTTTTTTTTTTTTACATCTTGTCTGTGTTTACGCTTGCAATCTGCCAGCAACAGTCTATGCTGATATGAATTTTATTTCGCTTGTTTTCAAATACTCGTGAAAATATAGCCTATGAATATCGCGTGTTGTGACGCCAAACATTCCGCGTGTTGCAACGTAACAAAGAGCCAAAATGAATATTCAGGTATTTAGCATTTAGCCCTCCCACAGCCTGAAATAAATGTGACCAGTTCTGATAAAAACAGGTTTTTAGCTATTTAGATCTCAGATGTGCTAAACTATTTTCACATCCTTACATAACCAAGACCTTGGTGAACAAACGCACATTGGCAAAACAATTCGTCACTATAGTTTAGTGTGTGCTTTCACATCTTTTGTGACAGCAGAAAAATTTACTATTTTTAACTTGTGTGTTTGTAGATCTATTTACAAGCTGCATATGATACTGACCAAACTATTGATGGCATACAAATGTAGCTGTGATTGTCCTTCAAATAAAAATATCAAACACTTTGGAGTAAGTGTGTGTTAAATTGATGAAATTGAGATAAATATCAGACCATGCCAAAATCTAAAAACATTAAAAGCTTAGCACGGACCTCAGGGGGTTAAGTACCTTGCTCAAGGGTACAACAGCAGTGCCCCACCTGGGAATTGAACCTGCAACCTGTGAGTTACAAGCCCAGCTCCCTAACCAAGACTGAGCATAGACCTCTGCGATATTATCGTCCCATCCATAGTTAATTTTACAAAGATCCTGAAGAATCTTCTTTGCTGGAAGAACCAATGGGGCTAGAAATCCAATGGGGTCATAGATAGAATTAGCGACAGACAGAATGCGTCTCCTGCTAATTGGTTGCTGCTTTGTAGCTGTTTTGAAGGAAAAGGTGTTGATTTCCACGTTCCACTGAACTCTGAGAGCTCGCTCCACTGGCAGATCTTCTCGGTCAAGATCCAACTCCTTCACTTCCTTGGCTTTCTCTTCATCAGGTATTGAAGACAGTACAGACCGACTGTTACTAATCCACTTAGTAAGTTTGAATCCACCAGTAGAACATACAGCTAAGAGGTCACTAGTTAGGGAAATGGCTTGCTTCTCATCAGGAACTGACTTGAGGTAGTTGTCTACATAAAAGTTCAGACGAATGGTGTTTAAGACGTCATCGCTTAGAGGTTTTTAAATTCCTAAAAGGGATTAACAAAGTCAAATACCAAAGATTTTTAAAGATAAGTGGGGTCAGCAGAACAAGAGGCCACAGGTGGAAATTAGTTAAAGGCAAATTCTGCAAAGATATTAGGGAGTTTTTCTTTACACAGAGAGTTGTCAATACCTGGAACAGCTTGACAGGTCAGGTAGTAGAGGCAGAAACACTTGGGCTATTCAAGTCCAGGCTAGATATAGTACTAGATACTCTTTAGATTAGGACATGACGAGCCTAGATGGGCCGAACGGCCCGTTCTCATCATTATGTATTCTTATGTTCTTATGTTCTTATGTTAACTTCTCGGTAAAGAAGGTTGCAGAGCTTCTCGGGTCTAAAAATGCATACGTTTTGACTACTCTGCTGCCCTTGGTTACCTTGATCTGAATAGGCAAGATTGCAAGTGCGCAATCCTTGGTGCAAGCCTCACCAGCAAGTCCGTAAGACTGCAGTGAATCCAGGGTGCTGGAGATAAGATATGTTTCCTTGTTCTTAGCTGCTGTGCTCTTTTCTTTCTGATAAGTTTCTGTTACTTTGATGTACAGGAGAGTTGGATGTTTCTGCTGACAAGAGGTTTTTACACATTTTACTCATGTGTCCTTTATGTAGACATGCAAAGCAGATGCCATTTGTTCTGAGGAACTCAATCTTCTCTTTATGAGGCTTCATTGTCATCTTCTGACAGCACTCCATAGCATGTTCTCTAGTACAGAATAAGCATGGCTTACAACAGGCACTTGTGTTAACATTGCTTTCCTGCTTGCTTTGTCTCTTGGTTTCCATAACCACAGGTGTCACTGTTGTGGCAAAACTGCTGCCTTTGGTTCCTGATTTAAATGGACTCTTGGGATCAGTCACCTTTGCTGTAAGGCTTTTTACTGCCCCGTCCTCAGGTCTGATAACTGCCCAACCTAGTGCCTTCTCCATATAGGCACTTTTGATCTTGATTTCATCACCGAAATGTCATTTCAGCAGCCGCTTTGCTTCATCATATCCTCTTCTAACTTATGAAAGATTGGTATTTCAGTGCATCTCCTCCAAACACAGGTATTTCTCTGGCAGGTAGTAAAGACAGTTTTTGTTGGTGCACAAGAAGCTCTGCTATTTCATTCTGTCTATGCATAACAGTGGTCAATGCAGTCTGGTCTCTTTGGTGAGCATTGCCTAATGTTGCACCTGGCTGAATGTCACCCCCTAGAGCAGTGTTTCTCAAATAGTGGGGCGCGCCCCCCTGTGGGGGCGCGGTGCGATGCCAGGGGGGGCGCGTGTGACCAGAGGCATAGCGTGGGGGGTGCAAGAGGGACGCAAAATTGAAGAAAACATTAAAAAACGTTAAAAAAACGTTCGTTTATTTCGCCAGTCCGCGAAAAAAACGAACTGGTCTCAGCTTTTTTCGCGTAGCACCCCCACCCCTGGTCCGCGAAATAAACGAACTGTTCTCAGCTTTTTTCGCGTAGCCCCCACCCCGGTCCGCGAAATACATAAACTGGTCTCAGCTTTTTTCCGCGAAATGTTTTCTTCTTCCTAGGGGGGGCGTAACAGAAAATAATTGAGAAGCACTGCCCTAGAGGAACATTGATGTCATAGACTGGCATGGTGTGGCCTTGGTCTTCCCTGCCCAGGCGCTTGATGGTAAATTGCTTGCCTCCTAGCGCCATCATCATAAACCACTTGCATGGAGTTGTCAGGCATGCGGTGTGCTTTCAGCTTTTACCTAGCCCCTTGATGGTAAGCCTGTTGTATGCCATCATCAGGTGAGGGGTGCAGAGAGCCTCGGTTCCAAGCCAAGTGTTCTCAGTGCTCTCTTATGTATTTGTTTATAATATTCATTCATTCCATCTGTAGGTGTCTTCACCTCAGCTTGTGATAATGATGAAACTTCAAATTCATTGAGGACTTTTAATTTGGCATCGGATTCTGCAATTGCCTTTTCAATTTCCAACTTTTCCTTTTTTGCATTCAGGTCTTTAATACTTTTTTTTCCAGTTTTTCTTGTTCCTCCTCCAGTTTGTGCTTTTCCTCCAAAGCTGCAGATTTAGCAATTAAAGCAGCATGCTCAGTCTCTGCTTTTATGCGCAGTGCAGAAGCAGTGGTTGATCCTACACTGCTTTTTGATCCTTTTTTAGCAGAGCTGCTGATGCTGTCCTCAGCTTAGACCACAGTGTGTTCACTGTAGACAGGTGTCATTCGGTTTTGAATATCTTTAATAAATGCAAGGAATTTTTTCACTTTAGGTTGATACCAGTCAAGTTCATCACCTTTTCATCATCAAACAATAGCGATTGTACAGATTGATGCATTTCTGCAAATTCATGCAACAGAACATCAAAGGCTTCCAACTGAACATTCACTTGTTCCACCGATACATCTTCACCAGTGAACAGCACCTCCAATTATTTTTTCCGCCTTGTCAAGACTCCCAAACTTCAGTCTATGAGAGCCAATCAATTTATGCAGCAATTAATCAGCCACAGCCTCTTGCTCTTTGTGATCCGACATTGCGATACCAGCCGCAATACCACAATAAACTCTGTGACAACCCGACAATTCAATAATCACACATAACCAGTGGCCCTTTTTCCACCCTTCCCATTGACTGGAACCATCTCACCTTCAATGTGACCTGGGGATTGAATTGTGGCCAAATTACCAAAATAGAGACACTCTTTTTCTCTCTAGTAGATCTTGCTGGTCTTTCGAGCCCTTTGGCAGAAACCCATTGCCTATAAATTAGATCACTCAATTTGTCTGATAGCCCATTAGGAAAATTATGGTATGCTTTACACACTGTAATTTAAATTTCATTTTTTTATTTGATTAGTGTTAATTAATTTACCATGACAACTGTTAAATATTCTGTGTGAATTGCCCGTTTTTTATAATAGTAAGGGTTGTTCATGGTAAGTGCAATTGTTATTGTAATATGTTTCTTTTCTTTTGCTTTTGTAGAAACAAGTACTGCTGTTTTGGTTTGGTTGTTCACTTTATGATCTTTGCACAAACTATTTTATATAACTGTGCACTTAATAACCTAAGAATTCATTTATTCATCTATACCAGGGGTGTCCAAACTTTTTGCAAAGAGGGCCAGATTTGGTAAGGTGAAAATGTGTGGGGGCCGACCATTCAGCCTGACATTCTTTGAACCATTAACATTAAATGCAAATTAACTATTTTATGAAATTTTTATTGCAAATGGCATACTTTTCATTTCTTCACACAGAACACAAATAAATCTAAACAAGTTTTTACCAAAATCACTCTGCCTTTCATATTTGAAGACCACATAAAATGAAGAAAAAGTCTGTCTGGAAAAAAAAACTTTCTGGAAGATTAAACATATCTAGGTTTATTTGAAACATTACATATTATTCACTATTAAATGCTCACTGTAAACTTCTAAATTCAAAAAATGTGAACAAGAAAATAACACTAACAGTTATCTTATTCAGAAGTACAAAACATTGAGGGCCATATGAATCCTTGTATCACTCGTTCTTTTGTTTTTCAATTGACCATCAAAAATAAAAAAACGAAAATATGCTATTTGATTTTGAATCGGATATCAAAAACCTAAAAGGCCGTGTTTTTCATTATTTCAATTTTAGACTCGGATCAAAAATACGAAATGGAAAAACGGGCTGCGGACCGAATTTGATTTTAATATTTAATTTGTCGGGTTTACGAGACCCGGTTTGATTGTCAATTGAAAAACAAAAGAACAAATGATACACGGATTGAAAAGACAGTGCATATTCAAAACTGTGGTTTTGATCATCACAAAAAAAAATCAATTCACTGACATTTTAGAATTTATTCACCTCAGAAGACTAAACAAATAACTTGCCTGCACTAATGTGAAGGGTGATACTGAGACCTCGACTGCAGTAAATAGGCCAGGTCTGGCTCAAAAACAGTGGTTTTGATGTGCAAGATGTCACGCAGGTGAGAGTCACTTAGTCTCGTCCTCAAGCGGTTCTTGTTAATGTTCATAACCGAGAATGTCTTCTCGCACAAGTATGTCGAGCCAAACAAGCTCAGCATTTTCTTAGCAAATGTTCGAATCTCTTGGAACCTGCCTTTATCCAGCTGGCGGTAAAAGTTGACAAGAGGGAGCTGTTGGTGCCGACTGCGACACTCGGCGTCACACTGTAGCTCAATGAGCTCCAGCTGCAGGTGGTCTTGAGCATCATCAGGGTCCACGGAGAAAGGAGAGGAAAAAAGCGTGATCTCCTTTTCAATAGCTGCAAAATCCCGAAAGCGCTGTTGAAACTCCTCAGCCAGAGATGAGATGTCTGCTGCATACCTGTTCATTTGCGCACTGATATTGTTCTGTGGAAAACTGGTCATTATTTCCTGCAGTGATGGGAAATGTGTGGTATTGGGCTGCGTTTGTGACAGGTGCCTTTGGAAAAGTAGCAGCTTGATCCCAAAGGCTTTGATGTGTGAATACAGTTGGCTTACCACTGCATTTTGCCCCTGAAGGCTCGTGTTCAGCGCGTTCAGATGTCATGTTATGTCAACTAAAAATCCAAAATCAGCCAGCCAAACAGGATCAGATAGTTCTGGCATCGGTTGTCCCTTTTTGCCAAGAATTGTCCGATTTCCTCCCTAAGAGAGTAGAAGCGCTGCAGTGCAGACCCCCGACTGAGCCATCTTACGTTGTTGTGATACACAACATCTCCGTATTCAGCCTGGATGTCGAGTAGTAACTGTTGAAACTGGTGGTGGCACAGGGCTTTGGAGCGAATATAATGAATAGCCTTTATCACCGGTTTCATAACATGATCGTATTTCAGATGTTTGGCACAGAGAACTTGTTGGTGAATAATACAGTGGAGTTTTATAGCTTTGCCTCCTTCGCTGACTTTGTTACAGACTAGGTTTGATAATCCACTTCGCTCGCCAACCATGGCAGGTGCACCATCCGTAATAATCCCAGTGACTTTATTCCACGGTAGTTTCATGTCATCTACGGCGGAACAAACAGAAACAAATAAATCTGTTCCTCTTGTTTGGTCCTTAAGGCTCTGGAGGTCAAGTAGGTCTTCACTCACGTTCATTTCATTGTCCACTCCTCTCAAAAAAATAAGTAACTGAGCAGTGTCAGATGCATCCGTGCTTTCGTCGCAGGCTAACAAAAAAAAAGTCCAACTCCACTGCTTTTGCCTCTAACTGTCTCTTAATATCATATGAAACGTCTTCAATTCTCCGTACCACAGTGTTACGAGCCAGGCAAACATTGGCAAACTCTTGCTTCTTCTCAGGACAAATTTTCTCCACCATTTTCATCACGCAGTCTTTAATAATTTCACCCTCAGTAAAAGGTTTGCAGTGCTTGGCAATCAGCGTTGCCACCTTGTAGCTCGCTTTGTGGCATTTTCATTTGACTCACGGGCTCTTGTGAAAAGCGCTGCTGTGCCATTAAAACAGCTTCCAGTTGCTTAAATTTTCGCCGTTCGTTCCCCAGTCAGCTTGTCGTAGTTAGCATGTTTCGTCTGGTAGTGCCTCTGATATTAAATTCCTGAAAACAGCCACAGTCTCTTGGCAAATTAGGCAGACACAGTTGTTTCGTATTTCAATGAAAAATACTCCAATTTCCACTTTTCCTGAAGCAGCGGCCCTCGCTGTCAACTTTCCTTTTTTAAATTACAGTCGCCATTTTTGAAATGGGTTGACAAGGGTCACGCGGCGAGAGTGCGGCCACAGGTCTACTGCCATCTTCTGGTGAGATATAAAATAGCTTTTTTTTACACGTGTATTTTATACTGTGGTCAACAGTGCTGGCGGGCCGCATATTATTGATTTTATGACAGAGGCTGCGGGCCGGTGGAAATTTGAACGCGGGCCGCATTTGGCCCGCGGGCCGGACTTTGGACATGCCTGATCTATACCAACCTGCAGCTATGATTAAGAGATTCCACACTACTGCGGTTTAATATGTCTATATTACACATTTGTTAATAAAAGCTGTTACTCTATTTTGTAATACTGACTGGTAGGGGTGTAACGGTGTACAAAATCATGGTTCGGTACATACCTCATTTTAAAAGTCACGGTTTGGGACGTTTTCGGTACAGCAGGGAAACAAAGAAATGCAAAACATAAAATGGCTTTTCATTTATTATGAACTTTGTATACAGTGGCTAATTGGCCATGATTTACTGAACAAAGTAAAGCGCATATCTTTCTTTTTCTTTTTTTTAAAGAGTGTGTTTTTGATTTAATCCAATTTTCTCCCAAGTTAGTATCCAATTGCACCCTTAGTTTTTCTTGTCATTCCCCCCTCGTATTGTGAGTTCGCTGCCATAGCCCTGTGATCAGCAGTAACACGGGCAAAGTATCGCTTCTTCCGAGGCAGCACCTGCCAAACCATAACTCCGGTACTCCAGAGAACCACTCCTGTACGCAGCAAACTTCATGTTCTTAGGCATGTACTTCGGCTTCCCTCCCCCCTCCCTGGGGCGGACAAGCAATTTCCGTCCTGTGGTGGCACTCCCAGCCAGAGCCGACTCTGGCACGGTCAGTAGAATCGAATCCCGGTTGCAGCGGCCAGCATCGAATGTTGTAACCACTAGACCACCCGGAAGGCCCCCATATCTTTCTTTCTTAAATAAAAAAAAGTGGCAATACTGCTGCAACCGCACACATAAAAAAAGTTCTGCATATGCATCCAGACAGTACGGAGGTATTCTAATTTTTAGGATTGAACATTTTTGTTGTTATGTTTGTGCCATTTATTTAAATTAATTGTATGTCACTTAGCGCATAATTAAATCCTTCTTCCCCTTAACTTTCTTACGTATTCCTTTTTAAAAAGTTGCGATGTCATTAAGGTGTCAGGCCAGTAACTTCCTGTGACCACCATGTGCTGCTGCAGTGGCATACTGTGCATTCCGGCTCAGACCTATTACCAGGTGTTCACGTGTCTATTCGCCTGTTTATTACATATCCAAATATATTACTTGTTATTGTCGTCGTTATTATTTGTAGTAGTGGTGATTGCATTTTTTGTGTTCTCAACATTGTTGTTGTTTTTATTACAGCTCTCCAAAAGTTCTGATGAATGAAGCACCAATCAGTATTGAGTAATTGGGTAATGGTCTGGTGCAGAAGACATGGTGACCGCTGATGTTCTTTATCATGTTTATGTTCACATTGTGTACATGAAGTATGAGTTTTGAATCATGTTCTTGTTAGGTACTGATACCTAGAACTCTGGGTTTATTGTGTTCTCGTATGGTTATCCTGAAACAGGAGAGGCTGAGTTTCTCTGTTTTTAACAGACTGCATTATTAAAGGTATCTTATTTCTACACATATATTGTTTTCTCTTCCTTCACCTGTGCCATGGCCAAACTTGACAACATGCCATTCAACAAGCAAGCATAGCCATGGTGTCCTGACAAGGTATTCACTTTCATTTTACAATTATGAAATTTAGCATTTAGCACTGTTTAATGTCATCGGATTCCATAGCACTGTACGCAATGTCATATCATAATACATCTCTTTTGTTTACCATAAACTGAGAACAATGTACCAGAATACCCATCCTCCTCTCCTTCTGTTAACAAGCACCTTAGGATGACTTTAATTCATTATCTCGCTCTCTCCATGTTATCATTTAAAAAAAAAATTATTCACAGTCATATCAGGCCAACTCGATTGATATCAGGATAGCACTTCCTGACACACTCTCTGGACCCTCCTTGTTCAAATACACGCTGTGGGCACAGTGCACTCCCCACTGACAATTCCAGGTTCCCAAAATGTTCCCGGGAAGTTTGAATAAACATTTCCAGCACTTGTCTCTCTTTCCAGTGTCAGCCGGGGTAACAGCACACACTGTGAATCACTAATTGCCAGCATCCATTTACTGTGTCCCTTGTTCTCTCCTATAGAAATCTGAGGGGGCATCACCTCCAGAGTTCCGTTCTTTTGCGGTGGACCCCCAGATAACATCGCTGGAGGTCCTGCAGCATATTCTCATCCGAGCCTTCAAGCTAAATGGGTGAGAAAGAGTGTGTGTGGGGGGCGTTATAGACGGGAGGGGGGGGATGTCCCGTTCAAATCCCATTCCCACGTCCCAAAGAACGATGCATAATGGGAGGCAGGATTTCTGTCTGCAGGGTCGTCAATAGCAGTGTGCCTACGCCTGCTGCGCATGTTACTGGACTGGCGGAGGAGGCAGCTGCAATGTGATGAGCATAATGTTTATGATTTAAGAATTAGCTACACCACTTCAGTTTCCTTTCTTTATCTCTCTCTCTCTCTCTCTCCTTGTCTATCAGGAAGCATACCTTTGGCATCAGCTACCTGTTGCGGGACCGTGGCGATGTGGAGGTGTACCTGTCCCTCCTGTCTGACTGGGATCTGGATGCTGCATTTGTCAGTGCAGCCAAACCCTACCTGCAGCTGAAGATTGACCTCAATCCGTCTGAAGACAGTACGAACCTGCTACCATCACCACCATCCACAAACCTACCATCACCACCACCCACTACCGTCACCTCAATCCATAAACCTGCTACCATCACGACTGTCTCTCTCCCCATGACCGTCTCTCCCCAGAACGTCTCTCTACCCAGACTCTCTCTTGCAAGACTGTCTCTCTACCCAGAGACAGTCTCAATTCTAATTCTAATTCTAATTCAAATGGGCTTTATTTGCATGACAAGTGAACTTGTGTTGCAAAAGCATTAAAATACATATATGAAAATAACATAAAAATACAAAAACAAAACGTACATGAAACCCTCCCCCTTCCACATATATGTACCCCACATTACAGCATTTTAATAAACAAACAACCCTCCCCCTCCCACACATATATACCCAACATTATATAATTTTTAACAAACTGATTATGGAACTTCTTTTTCATATATGATACAGATACATATATAAACATAGAACATAGCACATTTAGCCCACACCCTCTCAAATGATGGCAGGCAGCGATGTATTGAGCTGCCACCTCTATTGCAATAGTGACTTCCCCAAGGATTATTTTTTATGTGTCTGTGTCTTGTAGGTATTTATATTTATTCATTATGGCAGAAAATTTGGGGAAATATGTATCTCTGATGGGGAGGTACTTGGGGCAGGTGAGTAGGAAGTGGGCCTCAGTTTCCACCTCTGTCAGGTTGCAGTGATCACACAGCCTGTTCTCTTTAGCCAGCCAGGTCTTTTTGTGGTGGCCTGTTTCGATGGCAAGACTGTGGTCACTGAGTCTGTACATCATCAATGTGTGCCTTTGTTTGGGGTCTTTTATTCTGACAAGGTATTTTTCCAGGGAGTAGTCTCTGTTTATAGTTTGGTAGATGTCTAATTTATTGTTTGATTTTGTTTCTTCAAGCCAATCATCAATGTACAAATTGTTGTTTGTTGAGTCAATGTTTTTCAATGTTACTGGTGTAATTTTGTGTACATTGTGTACACTTTGGTGTTCCATGGCCAGTTGTCCCAGGGGTCTTTCTCTGGACAGAGCTGGTTGGTTTTCAGTGCTTTGTGCTGGTAGCAGTGTGGGTCAGCCTGGTTTAGATGAACCCAGAATTTTACAGCTTTTTTTTAATAGGGAGAAGAAGGGGGAATCGGCCTAATTCGGCCCTGCACACATTATTAGGGGCATTTATGTGAATATGTAACACAGTTTTACAGAATTCTAGGTGGAATTTATCACTTTGATTTTTATCCCATAATTTGGTGTTTAATAGGGGGCCCCATATTTCACTTCCATAAAGGAGGGTGGGCTGGATAATATAATATAATATAATATATGCCATTTAGTGGACGCTTTTATCCAAAGCGACTTACAGTAGTGAATGCATAGATTCCACAAAAAAAAATCCCAGTACATGTGGTCGCAGTGGGAACTGAACCCACAACCTAAGCTTTGCCAACGTCGTGCTCTACCTACTGAGCCACACAGAACCAGAATAATTATTATTTGGATAATACTATCAAATCATTTTAGCCAGATCTTAATGGGGGGGGTTGAATCTAGAGATTCAACATCTAGCCCTGTGTGCTTTGTCCCTTAATGCATTTATTGCCATGTTAAAGCTCCTTGAAGCACTAATCACCAGACCCAGGTAAGTATAGCTGGTGGTGTGCTCCAGGGTGTTGGCTCCCAATGTGAAGTGGTACCTGTTTCCCTGAGACCTGGCTTTTTCTGGAAGACCATAGTTGTGGTCTTATCCAGGTATACTGTCAGTGCCCAGGTCTGACAGAACTGCTTTAGGTATGATAGGCTCTGCTGTAACCCTTGTTCTGTGGGTGACAGCAGAAGCAGGTCAACTGCATAGAGTAAGAATTGTATTTCTTTATCATGTAGAATGAGCCCAGGAGCAGCAGACTGTTCCAACACTGTGACCAATTCATTTATATAAATGTTGAAGTGTTGGACTCAGACTGCAGCCCTGTCTCACTCCACGCCCCTGAGTAAGAATTCAGTTATTTTTGTTCCAATTCTGATACTGCTTTTTCTCAGTATACATCGATTTTATGATGTCACAGACTTACCTCCTACACCACTCTTTAAGATTTTAAAGAACGGTCCTTCATGCCAAATTGAGTTGAATGCTTTTTTGAAGTCAACAAAACATGCAAACATTTTCCCTTTGTTTGTTTGGTGGTGGACATGTTTGTTTATGAGTGTGTGTAGGGTGTAAATATGGTCAGAGGTGCGATGATTTGGTAAAAAGCCAATTTGACTGTTACTCAAGACCTTGTGTTCGGTAAGGAAGGCCAGTAACAATAGCATTAATTATACTGCAGAAAACCTTCCCCAGATTACTGCTCACACATATGTCTCATTTGTCTCCACTTTTAAATATAGGGGTAATCAAGCCTTGGAAATCAACTTTTGGTAAAGTTCTTCAAAGTGTTTTTTCCAGATATTGCCATTCTGTAATGTTAGTTGTTCTCTAGTATTTGGGCTCCCTGTGTTTATGGTTTGACAGCTTTCTCAGCTGCTTCCTAGCTGTGACACTTTCCATATCAAAACATTTTTCTTTTGAGTTATATTTTTGGTTTGGTCTCATTTTCATGTTTATAATTTTTAGGTTTGATTTTATTGCCAATTCAACAAATACACTATTTAATGGTTTTGTAGCCAAATTTACCCTGTTGCCTGGGTATTATGTATGCTGAAAGTTATTCAGCATGCTCTCTATTTCAGCACTGCTCAGTGCTGCCTGGTAATCTGAAGTGCTGGTCTGGCTCCACTTGTATTTGAGCTCCAGGTTGAAGAGCTTTGCTGCAGGATGTTTCTTTCTGGACCCGCTCTGATTTACTCAGGTATAGAGTTACCTGGCTGTAGTATGACAGTGGTGTTTGTGGCATAACAATAAATGCATTAATATATTCTGGGTACATATATGTGATGGTATAATCTACCACACTGCTACCAAGCACTGAGCTATATGTTTATCTGCCCAGAGAGTCCCCCCTGGTCCTGCCATTGATGATGTAAAGACCCAGGCCTTTGCAGAGCTGCAGTATCTGTTTGCCATTTTTATTCACCACACTGCCATAGCTCTACCTTGTGAGTAGTTAATAGTGTATGCTTTATGGTCACCTTTGTGACCTTTGTATGATTGATGGCCTCCAGGGAGATGTCCGATAACCGCCCTGAAACGGTGAACCAAGAAAGAGGGAGGGGGATTTTGGGGGTTGGAGAGCTTACAGACGGAGCGTCAGCGTGTGTGTGTGTGACGTGATGGATCGGCCAGGTGTTCCAAGGGGTGATGTCTCAGCGTGGCAGGGTTTCATGTTCCAAGCTGTGTTGGGGAGGTCTTTATGACGTGAGGCCTTAGTCAGCTAATAAAGGTTTAGAGAGATGGGTGTTTTTCTATGTTCAAAACAAAACCACGGTTACAATGTCTCTGAGATACATCACAGGTGATCTGTTCTCATCACCAGAGACCAGCGGTCTGGGGACACTGTATTAGTGCAGATATTCGTATGGGAGCAGGAATAGCTTTAGACTTTAAAAACCGTTACGGAGGCGTGCGTGAACCCAAATGGCGCGGTTG
>JAINUG010000252.1:0-81683 GCA_029706075.1 Aldrovandia affinis | reverse complement strand
GATGAGTTTGTGTCTTATTTCACGCAGTTTCATACAGATGTACGGCTCATCCGTCAGACCCAGTAACAACGTCTCAACACAGCCAAGAGTCGGGGTTTGAAGGTCTTAAATCGATGGTTTGCAGAAGGTTTGAAAAAATTGTTCAAAGCCCGGTGTTAACAGCCTCTTTGTGATGTCGATGATATTGTTTTCGAAAATAGAATTCCTCTGGCTCATACAGACACGGGTGGTGCTTCTGGCTGGGATGATCGATCTCACACCCGTAACAGGTCTCTCGGAGCTTCGCGGTGACTATGTTCTCCAGAAGCATACATGTGGTAACTTTTATAAGTCTCACACCTACGGGTGTAAGGACACAGTCAGACCCGTCGTCTGTAGCCGGTTCAGAAACAGTTGTATTAGTTTCTGTAGTTGGTGTAGTTGGTACCTTGTCCGTGTAATAATTTGTCGGGTGCTCCCAGTGCAGGTATTCCTGGTCGTTGGGGCCTGTAACGGAGGCTGAATCATTGAGGTTGTCCATGGTCCTGGGGCGTTGTAACAACTGTAAAACAACGCATGCATTTATAGCTAGAAGGTCTCAGGGGCGGGGTCCTGGGTACTTGTCATACCCCCACTCACACAATCCTCGTCATCTGCGGTCTGTAACAAGCTCCTTTTGACGTCGCCGTAGCCACCAACCAACTCCCCACATTTAAACAACGCATCCACACTACGGAGCATGTCATTTACTACGTTGTTATCCTTATCGTTAAATGGTTTGTATTTATCACAAAAGGCATCCCCACAGAAGAACAAGGCATATACCGCGCTGGGGATCTTATCGGGTCTGGTTTGTATTTGACACGAAACTCCCTCCACGAGTCTTTAGCAAAGCGTCGCCGTTTCACAACACATCTCCGCACCCCCAAATACACCCGGGTTAACGTACGGGTAACCCCTACAGTATAGTTCTACAGATTGTTTGTCTTTAAGAAACTTGTAACCAACACAAAAATGGTGTGTGGTTAAACAACGTTCGTATTTTACAATTGCTGGCTGGTTCAGGTATTGTTTCAAGACATTCTTTCTGTAATCTTTTCTCTTTCTTGGAGCCAGAGATAAACCTTCCAACGTTAAGCATGCGCGTCTTGTTGGTGTTAGAGTCTGGAGAGGGACCCGCCGAGACATTGTAACCGTGGTTTTGTTTTGAACATAGAAAAACACCCATCTCTCTAAACCTTTATTAGCTGACTAAGGCCTCACGTCATAAAGACCTCCCCAACACAGCTTGGAACATGAAACCCTGCCACGCTGAGACATCACCCCTTGGAACACCTGGCCGATCCATCACGTCACACACACACACGCTGACGCTCCGTCTGTAAGCTCTCCAACCCCCCAAAATCCCCCCTCCCTCTTTCTTGGTTCACACGTTCAGGGCGGTTATCGGACATCTCCCTGGAGGCCATCAATCATACAAAGGTCACAAAGGTGACCATAAAGCATACACTATTAACTACTCTTGTGTGTTACAAAGGGGTTTCACCACAGAGAGTGGCATTTCCTTCTGTACTGATGAAATCTATCTCTCTGCCAGTCCTGGCATTGAGATCTCCTATCATCAGTACAGAGCCCAATGACTGAAAAATAGAGAATTTCCTGCTGAAATTGTTTTAACCATTAGGCAATATGGGGAATCATATGGAGGTATATACAGCTCTGGAAAAAATTAAGAAACCACTGCAAATTGATCAGTTTCTCTGGTTTTACTACTTATAGGTATGTGTTTGAGTAAAAATGAACATTTTTTTAATCTTTTTTTTTTGCGAATATATTTTTATTGAACAAAAAAAAGACACAACAGCATGACACTACACACATGTACAAATATACATAAACACTTATGGATAAAGAAATAAAAAAGGAAAAAGACAAGGGGGTTATACTATGTAGTATACAAATATTATAATGCAATTCCATCAATATAATGCCATTTAAAAGGAGGTTATAAATAAAGGCCCCGACCTAAATTAAGGCCTTAATAAAATCAATCCCCTTGGTACAATTATTCAAGCTCATAGTTGAAACTGCATGGAGCTTCGCAGTTGAAGAATTAGGATGGACATATAAGATCTAAGCCACACAGATTTTTTGTCACTCTGAGGTTCGAACCAACCATTAAGAATGGACTTCTTGGCTGCAGTCAGTCCTGCCATAAGGAGACGCTGGTGTTGTAAGTTCAATACAACATTTGAATTGTCTCCAAGTAGTAGTAAGGCCGGGGATAAGGGAAGCTTGACAGCTAACAAATTTGATAGAATCTGGACAACCTGTTTCCAAAAGTCTAATATATAATGGCATTCCCAGAACATATGTAGAAAATAGCCCAGAATCCCGATGTTACATATCTTTCAGGAATGATCAGTAATTAGTTTCATTTGGTGGGCACGATGAGGAGTGACATTAAATCTGTGGGTCAGTTTGTAATTAATCACCTGATGTGCCAGGTTCTAAGAGGAAATAAATACATTCTCCCAGATATTCTCCCAGTTAAGTTTCACATTTAGTTGTTCAAATTCCCTATGGTATATTGTCACCACCCCCAAAGGTTTCAGTTTGGCCTTAATAAATGTATTGTACAAAAAATTGACTAAGCCCTGTGTGGTATTAGAAAAGGTAAGGAATTTGTACAGTGCGTGTTCACACAAAGGGGAGGCCAGAGGGAGCCCGTTTGCACGTAGTACTGAGCAGATCCTATGATTTTTTTTAAAAGGATGTAGGAGGAAGAGAGAATTTTTCCTTAAGTGTTTGGAAAGTTTGTAGACAATTATCATCAAACAAGTCATCTAGAACAGCGGTCCCCAACCTTTTTTGCACCACGGACCAGTTTCATGCAAGACAATTTTTCCACCGACCGGGGAGGGGGGGATATCACGCGCATAACAAAACACAATAAAGTGCATATTATATTATTTAATTATTACATTTATAATGTAAATGTGACTCAACTCAACTCAACTTCTTTTAAATGCAACTTTCTTTTTTTGGCAGTCTTGGAGTCTTCTGCTGTAGCCTATCATCATTGGGTCTTTCCCCCTTTTCAAAGAAGCTCTCCAGCAATGTTTGTTTTTTACTCATTTTTGCTAGGGTTAGCTTGTGGGCTCAGTTTATTGGTGCATGGAAAAAAACTGCGACTGAGAGAAGTGCGGAAAAGAGGCACAGACGGAAGTGGTCATTTTTCAAAATAAAACACCCTGCAGACTGCGATAGTCAATAAAATGGAACTAAAATACAAATGAAAACGTTTTTATTCTTTCTGTGCGGCCCAGTACCAAATGATCCACGGCCCGGTACTGGTCCGCGGCCCGGTAATTGGGGACCCCTGATCTAGAACATGCACATTATTATTGGACCAAGGAGGGAAAATAAAGGGCTTGGAGCCTGATAGTAAATTGTAATTACGCCACATGGGGGAGTTCTTATGCAAACAACCTGTGATATCTAAGTGTCTTTCCACTTGTTTCCAAATAGTCAATGAATTATAAATAATAGGTCCCATATGTAAAGACATTCTGTTCTGCTTAAGTCCGGAAAAGGGAAGGGCTTTAAGCCTATATGGGGATACCTGGGCCTCCTCTAAAATACGCCAAGGGACCTCTGATGATGCACTGTCAAACCATGTCCTAATGGGTCTTAATTGAAAGGACCAAAAGTAAAGTTTGAAATTAGGGTAAGCTAGGCCGCCTGCCAGTTTAGGGCGTTGAAGGGTTTCAAGACGTATTCTAGCACGTTTGTTTTTTACAGATTGTATCTATGTCTGAAGAATTTAGGAGAGGGACTAAGGGGGATCAAAGAAAACAAATTTATGCGAGGAAAAATGTTCATTTTGATGTCTAAGATCCTACCATGTAATGAAAGGTGCAAAGGAGACCATCTTGTGAGATCGGATTTCATTGTATCTAACGTGTGTGTAGTTATCCTTGCAAATTTTGTTAATGTTGGGGAATATCTTAATGCCTAGATAAGTGAATCCGGAGGGTAGAATTTGAGTAGGGAAGGAAGATGAGAGGGATGATAAGCTGGCTATTGTATTTAATGGCATTAGAATAGATTTCGACCAGTTAATTTTATAGCCGGAAAAGGAGCCAAATTGGTTGAATAATGTCAAAGCATGAGGGATGGAATTTGAAGTATCTGACATATACAGTATAATGTCATCTGCGTACAAGGAGATATGGTGTTGTGTGTTATTAATGTGTATGGGTTTTATTGAGGAGCTCTGCCTTACAGCTTGGGCAAGAGGTTCTAACGCAAACAGCATTGGGGACAACGGACAACCTTGCCTGGTGCCTCTTTCAAGAAGAAATTGTTGTGATATAATATGTCCCGTTTGTACCCCGGCAGTAGGGTTGTTGTATAAAGATTGAATCATATGTGTGAACCGATGATTAAAACCGAAACACTCCAGTACTGCCCACAGATATCCCCACTCTTCAGCATCCAATGACATCAGTCCACAGGGTGTGTTTGAGGTAGAAATTGACTCTATAATATGGAACAGTCTTTGAAGATTGTCAGCAGCTAATCTGCCCTTAATAAAGCCGGTCTGGTCCTGATGTACCAGAGTGGTGATAACGGTCTCTAATCTCCTTGCTATGGCCTTGGCATATATTTTCATATCTGATTCAAAAGTGCTAATGGCTTATAGCTGGAGCAATCTAGTGGGTCCTTGCCACTTTTCAGTAACAGTGAGATAAGAGCAGTCTTCTGATCTCTATGAAATGTTCTGATTTTGAGAGAGTATTCAATAGATTTAAGTAATAACAGTCCAACCAGATCCCGTAGTGCCACCAATAACTCCAGGGGTATGCCATCAAGACCAGGGGCTTTATGTTTTTGCATTGAACCAGCGGCAAGTTTCAGTTCCTCTAAAGTAATAGGCTAATCTAATAAATCATCTTGGGACTTTGATAAAGTGGGAAGATTCAGTGGATCCAAAAATATATTAATGTCCTCCATGTAATTGGCAGATTTTTCAGATTTATACAGTTTGGTGTAAAAGCTTTTGTAAATATTACTGACTTGGGAGGGGTGCATGTGCACATCACCCAATTCATCCCTGATCACCTTGTGGATAAACGCTCCAATTGTTTAAGTCCTAAAGCTAATAATCTACTTGATCTCTCTGAATTTTAATAATAAAGTTGTCTGGTTCTTAAGAGTGAGAATTCAGCTTTCACACTTCCTGGAACTGCTTTAAGAGAATTTAAAGATCTTGATCTCTCCTCATCAAAACTTTGTTTTTGAAGAGTCTCTAACTCACAAATAGATTTTTCCAAAGTTTTTAGACAAGCTAGAGGCAAAAGAGATACTGTAACCACGGATAAAGCACATTTCCCACAATGTGTGAGGGGACACATCAAGAGTATCATTCCTACAAATTAATAGTTTGAGTTCTTGAATGATTGAGAGCATGAATTGTTCATTTTGAAGAAGAAAAACATTTAAACGCCATCTTAAGGCAGCAGGGATCCACAATGTTTGTAGCATGTTCACAGTTGTAGGTTGGCCGAGTTAGCTATGCTACGAGTTAAACAGTCTTACCATACTATGCACTGGTTAATCAGTCCCTGAATGAAAAATTCATAAATGAGGCAGTTAAGAGAACCAGCCCATGGAAAACAAAAAGCGACCATGTGTGGGGCGAAGGCTCTGCGGCGCTCCGATGTGTATCTTGAGTAATCAGGGAAAAAAAGTAGGCGGGCCTGTCCGTTAGTTGGATTAGCTCCGGGCTCTCTGTACGCCTGCAAAGGGCCTGTCTGTCCATGTAACGAAGCAGCTTGAAAAGAAGTGTGCATGGTTTTCCCGCCTGGTGCCATCCTGGCTCTTCGGACCATAGATGCGGTGAGCTCTCTATTTCTATCAGGCCTCTACCGACCAGTGAAGGAAACCATTTAGGCAGATTGGTTTGAAGGAAGGCGATAGCGTTTTCAGTCTCAGCACACTCAGGAAGATTCACCAGCCGCAGGTTAGAATGTCTGTTGCGGTCTTTACTTTCAGCCAGGGACTTGGTGAGACTGGTAAGTTCCTTTTCATTTTTCGCAATTCTGTCCCTGTCTTGCCTCTGTGCGGCCTGAATAATGTCAGTGCGCTTAGAGACGGTTGCAAGTGTGGTGTTCATGGTTTCCATTTCGGATTCAATTTTCAGTCATTTGGACTTAAAAGTAGATATGTCTGATCGGATAGCCTGAATGTTTGTGCAAACTTCAGTAAGACTGACCTTGAGCTCCTTGATTGAGATCGCCAAATCTAGCAGCGTTGTTGATTGTGTGTCAGGGGTCTCTGTGCTCATTTCGTCCATGGACGTTGGCATTTTAAGTTTCTTCCTAGCTTTTTTGTTCAATGTTTTCTGCGGTGAGGGAGTACCAGGAGTCATTTCCCCTGCCGATCTTTTCTCTGGAGCATCCATCTATTGAATTGCACATTTGACTGGAAAAAATTAAGTTGTCTGTTGTGAAAAAAATTTTTTTGGGATGTTGGAAGCAGGAGTAGAAAATCTATGCAGCCATCTTAGCTGGAGCCAAACCGGAAGTCAAAATGAACATTTTTGTTTATTCTATAAACTACTGACAACATTTCTCCCAAATTCCAAATAAAAATATTGTCATTTAGAGCATTTATTTGCAGAAAATGACAACTGGTCAAAGTAACAAAAAATATACAGTGTTTTCAGACATTTAATAATGCAAAGAAAACAAGTTCATATTCATTTTTAAACAACACAATACTAATGTTTTAACTTAGGAAGAGTTCAGAAATCAATATTTGGTGGAATAACCCTGATTTTCAATCACAGCTTTCATGTGTTTTGGCATGCTCTCCACCAGTCTTTCACATTGCTGTTGGGTGACTTTATGCCACTCCTGGTGCAAACATTAAAGCGGCTCAGCTTTGTTTGATGGCTTGTGACCATCCATCTTCCTCTTGATCACATTCTAGAGGTTTTCAATGGGGTTCAGGTCTGGAGATTGGGCCGGCCATGACAGGGTCTTGATCTGGTGGTCCTCCATCCACACCTTGATTGACCTGGCTGTGTGGCATGGAGCATTGTCCTGCTGGAAAAACCAATCCTCAGAGTTGGGGAACATTGTCAGAGCAGGAGGAAGCAAGTTTTCTTCCAGGATAACCTTGTACGTGGCTTGATTCATGCATCCTTCACAAAGACAAATCTGCCCGATTCCAGCCTTGGTGAAGCACCCCCAGATCATCACCGATCCTCTATCAAATTTCACAGTGGGTGTGAGACACTGTGGCTTGTAGGCCTCTCCAGGTCTCCGTCTAACCATTAGATGACCAGGTGTTGAGCAAAGCTGAAAATTGGACTCCTCAGAGAAGATGACCTTACTCCAGTCCTCTACGGTCCAATCCTTGTGGTCTTTTGCAAACCTCAGCCTGGCTCTTCTTTGCTTCTCATTGATGAAGGGCTTTTTTCTAGCTTTGCACACATTCAGCCCTGCCCCTAGGAGCCTGTTTTGAACCGTCCTTGGCGTGCACTTCACCCCAGCTGCCGTTTGCCATTCTCTTTGTAGTTCACTTTATGTCATCCTATGGTTGTTGAATGACATTCGAATGAGTTGGCGGTCATCTCGGTCAGTAGAGATTTTTTCCTGTTTTTCTCCCAATTTGGTTGCCAATTATACCCTCTATTTATCTCAATTCCCCTCCCCCACGAGTCCTCCGCCCGTCCTCCAGGTCAAGACACTCTTTCCGGGCCGATTGAGCCGCTTCTTCCGAGACAGAATTCTACCACGGACGCCTTTTACCTGCTCCTCGACGGACTCCTGCCGGCTCACCCTCCCCCGGAGGACTAACTTTTTTCACCACAGTCCCGGAACCGTCCCGAAATACAATTGTAACCGTCCCAAAGTGAATGTAAACTGTCCCAAAAATTGAGAATGTTGTTTCTTTATTTTGGTTTTGTCATCTATAGTTGTTATTGCCATAAAAAACACCATTCAAATGATTAGGAAATAAATAATTGTATTTTTATTTGAAATAATTACTTCTTTTAACAATAGGCACATTAGATCAACAGGTAACAACATTCCATTCTAGAAGACATTTTCTTTTCCTTTTGGCCAGAGCTTTGTTTCTGTAGAGAAAGAGAAAATACATTGGTTTAGTCAAAAGGCTCCCAGGTGGAAAGATTTCACAAGAATCATTATGATTATTTATATATATATATAGTTAGTGTTAATTATGTCTTGTAGATTATTATGGATATTTGCAACTCTATTATTTTAAGGACTGATAGGATAGTTTATGAATTAATAAAACATGTAGTGAAAAGTACAGAAATCATCTGACATATCTAAGGGAATCAAAGTGTCGAATTTCATGGATACTGTAAGGAATACGAGTGTGTTCAGCCATATTTATTACAAACTGAAAATGTTCAACACTCACAATCAACTGCTCAACTGTTAGCTATTACTGCTGTGTAACGTTATGCCAAGTTGTAACTCATACTAACGTTGTGTCAGACCAAAACCTTTAATTTCTCTGAAAGCAGAGTTCGCATTATCATTGTTTATTGTGTGTGTTCAAAGGCGCTTGTAAAATACCTCTGTGGTGGACTGAACAAATGAACGGGCTGGCAGATTGCCGCCAGTCAATGCGGCCCCTAGCAACCGTGTAGCGCAGTGAAGTGTAGCGTCAGTAGCCTGGCGGATTTCTCCGCTTTTGTTTCGATAAATGTAACGTTAGGCCAATCAACTCGTCCTGCAATGGTAGTAGCTACTTTGTTGCAAAATGGTATACACAATGTATCTGTCTTGTGCTTGAATTGAGACAACTGGCGAATTGATACAGTGCATGCAGTTTTGAATGCTCTGGTGACTGCTGTGCAGCCTACAGCAGTGGTGAAGCATTTGCCGGCCATGGCGTGAATCTAAAATGTAACTAATATGAACCAAAACATCACGGAATCAACCAATTAGTGTAATTAACAAAAATAATGTACTGAAATAGCCTAAATGTAGCCACTTCGCTGGTTACCTTGCTAATTATTGTGGGTGCTCGCACTCACGGCTAACACCGTTTTTTCACACACGCCACACACACACAGGGCTAACGTTAGCTAGCAAGCAGCCCGCTATCTAGCTAGCAGCTGACTACTGTATACAGTTCCAATAGACTAACATTACACCTCTGTGATTTAAATGTTTCCTTACCTTAGACTCAGGGGTTGTACTTCGGTTGGATGCAGTTCCCTGTTGGTCAGTCTGTGTCTGTTCTCCATCTTCTTCTGCTGTGTTTATCCTCTTCAAATAGCGCAACATGTTTGCGAGTGCTCCCTTGACTGAGAGGATGGCCAGTACCGCGGGAACTTTTATTAAACATTCTGATATTTTCACGGGTCTCGTGCAGTGGTCTCATGCCACTGTCAACTAGGCGAGCACTCAGAAGACGCACACAGTTTGCCAGTGACAGTGATATGCGCACTGACCGTCGGCTCAGTTGACATTTTCCAAGTGGAAAAAAAAATTATCTTCGTCCCGAGGAGGATTTCTGTTCGTCCCAAATACATATTTTATCGTCCCTGGGACGACGGGACGGTGTTAGTCTCGAGCCCTGCCCCGGAGGCGGACAGCCAAATGCCGCCTCCGATCGGGGCTGACAACCAGGGCCAGTGTGGTAGAGACACAGGTTCCTGAACCGCATCCCTGACAGGCAACGCGCACCACACCGGACCAGCCAAAGTGTGGTGTGTTAGACCGCTACGCCATCCGCCGCCCCTAATAGTTAGTTTTTGATTCCAATTACTTTTGAGATACTACTAGCACTGTTTTTTGCTGTCCAGCTGGTCCTATTGCAAGAGGATAGTGAATGTACCATTCTAGCTAGGCTAAATAATAAAACAGACTGGGCTTCTTGAGTTCTTGAATCAAAAGTTTATTATTAAACAAGCTACTGTTCAGCCATAGCTCACGTCAAATAAAACCTACCCTTTTATTTAAGAGGAAAACTATCTGCAGTCCGTCACTTTAGCACCAGAACCAAAAAGAGAGGGAACAAGGGTGACTCATCCCAAAAAATATAAACTTGCAGGGCCAGCCCCCCTGCTGCTCCCACAACCTCAAGCCTGCCCGCATTACTCATTCCAGACATTCTTGTGGTTGGCAGAGAGCAGGCTCATTGACAGGCTGGACACAGCAAAAACCCGATATGCCACAAACAGTAACATCCAACAGGGACACATGAACATTGAACTATTAACGTCCTGGGTGGGTCGCTACAATAACTATTTTTTGATTCCAATTACTTTTGAGGTACTACTAGCACTGTTTTTTGCCATCCAGCTGGTCCTATTGCAAGAGGATAGTGATGAACACAGCAGTGGTTTTTATACTTTTCCTCATTAAATAAGATTTGGTTCAGGTGATCACCTAATCAGTACTTCATTAAGTAGAATGAGGTGTGCTTGTGTTGGAATTCAACAGACACTGGAATGGAATGGCTGCCATACATGTAGAGATGGTGATTTAAGAAGAATTTGGAGTGGTCTCCAAAAAAAATTCAGAGCTGTATATTGCGCATAAATAAATGTCTAAATTTGTGTTTGATACTGTTTTATAGAGGGCACTATCAGCTCCCTATAATTATTTGGAGTGGGTATTGGTATGTCTCCACAACACCATGTTTCCTGAAGAATTAAAACATCAGAACTATTTACAGAATGTACAATGTACAATGTCCGTGCTGTTCATTCCAGAGGTCGAAGGCCCTGGATATTCCAACTGGTGATTTTAAAGGATTAAATTATTGATATAAAATATTTTTCACAAAAAATATGTTTGATCTGTGGTACATTGTCTTATAAAATATACATACAATCTATACATATACATACACACACACACACACACGCACACATATATATACTGTATACAGTATATATATATACACATACATATAAACACATTTTATGTATTTATAGTTTAAGCATTGGTGATTATATATTTTGTAAATGATTTAAAATAGAAAACTAAATTTGACAATAATTTAACTAATTCGTTTTGTGCAGATGAAATTGAGCATTTGTCTTATCTGTCTTAGTTCTACAGATGCTGTGTTCCCTGCTCTTGATGTTACTGTAGCGTAGCTGTCTGGTTTAGCTGGGTGATGCTGCAGGCTGAGCACGCTGCCACTGGTGCGCTGCATGGGGGTCTGGGGGCCACATGTCGAGGAATTAACTGGGGGCTCCATGGAGGATGGAAGCTGGGGGCTGTGTGTGGTGGAGGGGGCTGGGGGCTCCATGGAGGTTGTAAGCGAGTTGGGAGCAGGGCGCAGCCTCGGGACACCTCTGCATCGATGCTGTGGATTATTTGCTGTGGCACGTCTAATCTGGGCAGCAGGCTGGAGATGGTGACTTTTGCTGCTGTGTGCTCCTGTGTGGCCTTTGCTGCAACCTGTCTCAGGGCCTTGGCTACATCTATCCTGTGTGTGCTCAGGTCATTGGTCCCTGTGTGTATCAGGATGTGCGTGGCATCGCTCAGTCGCTGTTCTGACAGCAGTCCCAGGGCAGTGTGTTGTTGGGCAGCGATTCTTTGTGACTTTTCTCCCAGGGAATAGGTGCTTTTCATTAAGGTATTTCCCATTTGAGTCACACAGAATTATGACATCTGCACCAGTTTTCTGTGCTGTGGGTCTACTAGTGCTGATAGTGTTGGGAATATCACTGCTGGGGGTGCCAGTGTGTGTGTGTGTGTGTGTGTGTGTGTGTGTGTGAGAGTTATGAGGGACCGTGTGTATGTGTGTGATGGGGGGAGGGGAGTTTGTGTCAGATTTGAGGGGAGTAGTTGGAGTGTTTATGGTAGTAGTGGTCTGTACGTCTTTGCAGGAGGTGTTGGTGTGTGTGTGAGTGTTGGATGAATCTGGGTGTGTCTGTGGGTGGGAGGATGTTGTTCAGGATGTGTTTCAGTCTCTCCATGTCTCTATGCAGACTTTGGCTATGCTGGTCAATCTTGGCCAGCTCCTGTTTCACCCTGTGGAGTTTTGTTCTTAAGGCCTGGTTGTCCTCCTCCTGTATCTCACACCTGTGCTGTCTGTAGAGGCTGGCTATCTCGCTGTTAGCCTGCTGTATGTGGGTGCTGTTGTGGAAAATTAGTCTAAGTTCTTTTTTTGCTCAAGTTTTCAGAAGTCCAATTATTTTTTAAGTCCCGTTTTGCTCAATTTTCCAAAAAGTAAGTTTAGACTTTATTTTAGATTAAATCACAAAGCCGAGAGCATCTTGCAAGTTGCTCCAAAAAATCATTTGTTTTACAAACATGTATATACTTAGCTTAATAGTTTCATGATTGGTCACTTTCATTCCTTTTCCTTATTGGCCTACCTTATTGTTTTGTTTTTCTGGCCACTTTAATTGGTCTTTGAGTTATGCATAACATTAATTACCCAGAAATAATGGTGGTTTTACCCATAAATGGTTATTCCCCTTTCTCTATCCCTCCCCTTGGGGTGGTCCCTTCTCAGTTGACTTTTACCCATCTTGGCATTGTACCAAGTGCTTTACTCATAATTTCTCTAATCGTGGTTCTGCCAAGCTAAAGATATTATTAAACCATGGCATTTCTGCGCCGCTAGAATCAGTGACACAGAATAACTCAATACATTCTGTAATACATCTTATGACCACGTACAATTTTGCAAACATCTTGTAACCACCTATACGTATACAAACATCTTGTGACCACATACAAAAACATCACCTTTCAGTGTATATCAGTGATTGTGAGTTTATATATAAACATTACTCTCCATTATATTTGTGTGAGTGATTGTGCGTTTATACTCCAATATATTTGTGTGCGTAAATGCATGTTTACATTCTTTACCTAACAGTGAATTTCTAACAACCGATTTATAGTAATGATTAATATGTCATACACCAGTGCTGACATCCTATTCTACTTGTTTATACTGTACTATTTTGAGCTCCCACAGCCAGCTCTCGTCATTCCTCCCCCCAGCCTTGCTTAGCTTGCCGATTGGCTCACCAATCGGCTTTTGTTGGCAAGAAAAAACTGCTTCCAGGGCGAAAACCCTTCCCCCCCTGGTTGGGGGAAGGGAAACATCCGCTTGGCGTTGCTGCAGAAACCTTGGATGAACCCCGGCGCAAGCAAGGGACCCATTCATCTTGAGTCTGGTTCAGAATGCAAAACCCCAGCTGTGGTCACTCCCTTTCTTATCTTCTACTTGGCTAAATAATAGTTTAGCACTCCTAAAGCGTTTGATCTAGAATAAGGCTGTATCAGCTCTGAAACTGCAAATGTTTTCTGTCCTGTTGGCTTAATACAGATCACAGTTTTTGCATAGATTCTGACCAGACACTGTCCATCGCCTACACGATGGGTTAGTACAACCCGCCTTTTCCATTGTTTCATAGAGGGACATAAGCGCTCCTGTGGCTAACCCCTGGGCTTTGGGTTGTTTATTCGGCCCTGGTCCCTTACTGCCAGTCTCATCTTTTTCTGTGGAGGTGATATTTTCTTCCTCAGTGCTTGGGCTGCTGTTAGCCAGTTTCCTCCCTGAACTCTGTAATCTCATGCTCCAGCACTGCCAGGCTGTTTCTCAGGGTTCTGATGCTGCTGTATTAAATTTGAGTTGGGGGCACAGTGGACAGGTAAAACAGGGGTTAATTCACTAACAAATATAGTGCTAATTTGGGGTTCACTCTCCAAGAACTTGAGCTCTGGCTCTTGTTTGTGTTCCTCTGCCTTGTGTTCCTCAAGTCAATCTCTCCCCAAAACTCTCTCTCCCCCAAGGCTCTCTCCCCCAAGGCTCTCTCTCCCAAGACTCTCTCTCACCAAGACTCTCTCTCCCCAAGACACTCTCTCCCCAAGACACTCTCTCGCCAAGACCGTCTCTCTCCCAAGACCATCTCTCTCCCAAGACCATCTCTCTCCCAAGACCATCTCTCCCCAAGACCGTCTCTCTCCCAAGATCATCTCTCTCCCAAGACCATCTCTCCCCAAGACCGTCTCTCTCCCAAGACCATCTCTCTCCCAAGACCATCTCTCTCCCAAGACCATCTCTCCCCAAGACCGTCTCTCTCCCAAGATCATCTCTCTCCCAAGACCATCTCTCTCCCAAGACCATCTCTCTCCCAAGACCATCTCCCAAGACCATCTCTCTCCCAAGACCATCTCTCTCCCAAGACCATCTCTCTCCCAAGACCATCTCTCTCCCAAGACCGTCTCTCTCCCAAGACCGTCTCTCTCCCAAGACCGTCTCTCTCCCAAGACCATCTCTCTCCCAAGACCATCTCTCTCCCAAGACCGTCTTGTTGGCTGTGTGGGCGCATTACAAGGTGTCAGAGAAAGACAACCGATTTGCTATTTGTAACAAATGCTCCAGTGAGATTTCAAGAGGAGGCAACTGAAGCAAGGATTTTCATACATCAAATCTGATCAGCCATTTACAAGACATATAGCACAGTACAACAAGTATGTGAAAGAATGTTAAAAGCTGTTCCATTTATTTGTATCATTGAATTTGTGCTCATTGAAAAGTATAATGAAAGGCAGAATTATTCTTTTTTGCCAGGGCACAAATAGGACAATAAATAATAAACTAGAAAAAATTCCACTGAAATTCTGAGGGTGCCTGCTCCCCACACACACGCAGTAATGCACACACACACACACAGATGTGTAGGAGAGGAATAGAGAGATATGTGTGTGTGTGTGAGAGAGAGTGTGTGAGTGTGCCTTCAATTCAATGGAGGTGATAGCAGCGGTGTGACATTTTTTAATGTAGCGGCAAATCTAGTGGTTGAATCAGTGTAAAACATCGCTAGGTGTTCGCTTTGATACGCCTCCTCATTAACCAGGCCGTTTTCGCATTTTAAATCGGTCGGGAAAGTCGTTTAAAACAAGTCGGAAACAAGCGGTGTGACATTTTTGATGTAGCAGCTGGTGTCAGCTGGTGAAGTTACCCCGTCGGCGATCTCGTCAGCATTGCCTAGCAACGCTTTCGCTTGAGAACGCGTTATCAAGCCGCTTTCAAAATAGAAACTGCTCTGGTTTAAAAAGTACAGCATATATAAACATTCTGTAAAAAGGCATCTTAATATAGGTAGTCCTCTCCCGTTTAAAGTTTGAATGGTGTCGGTATGATTTAAAATAAAGGAGCTGTGAGAAAATATAAATCACCTTCTATTATTCTTTTCTTTCTCCTTTTTTTTTTTTGACTTAACATGCGATTGAATGGGATTTTTAGACAGCGTTCTCTGTCCTTTTGGGCAATTTATTCAAAAACCGTGCATCCTATTTCAATGGAAGTAACATTGGATGAGAGGACAGAAATGCCTACATCTTGTTGTATAAATTGTGCCTGTACAGTGTAAGGTGTGGGAGTAAGATGATAATGTTTGGAAGATTTGGGATAAATTCTGCTACCTGCTGAAGGTAGAGGGCATTATGACGTCACCCACTCTAGTTGTGAACATTCCACTCCATTCACTCCCATGTTAAGTTGCATCTGAAGCTTTTTTAATAAATACATCTTCCAAACATTATCATCTTACTCCCACACCTTCCACTGTACAGGCCAAATGTAGGCATTTTTGTCCTCTTTCATCCAATGTTAATTCCATTGAAATAGGCCTCACAGTTTTTTTATAAAGGGCCAAAAAGGACAGAGAGTACAAAGAGAGTAGTTTCTAATTTTGCACTTTTTCACAATTTCCCATTTGCTTTCAATGGGCCCAAAAAAAGGGACGTGCGATTGCTAAGAAAAGTAATAGCACACAATTCCCGCTCGAGGCGCACGTTTTGATGTATTTCGTGCGTCTCTGCTGGCAACGCTGCAAGACTAGTAGCGAACCGAAGTTTGTACGGAAGAAAAATAATAAGTATGGAGGCGAAGAACAATAGAGTGCCTTTGCATTGCAAAAGGCACGTGTGCTCTCTTTTGCAAAGCAGGCACCCTAATTATCGGTATCAGTCACAAAAGTCTGAATTTTCATATCGGTGCATCCCTCTTGACCACAGAACATTGCTTAGAATTTTGTAAAACACCATCAGTCCCTAAAAAGCTTGTAACTCTTTCACCATAAAAGGTATTCCTACTATTTCAGATTTGAAATGCTGACATGCTTGCTTTGATAACAGCAAACTGTGATTGTTAATTCATAGACTGGTCACATTATGATAAGAAATTGAATATTCCGCTCGGGTAGGAAAGGGTTAAAGGTGTTTTGGGGGGTATAGGCCCGGTGCTGGAGGACTGGGACATTATCAGCCCTAAAGATGTGATCAGCTCTGACCTGCTGCCTGGGGAGAAACGATCTCTGGCTGCTGCTGCTCTCCCCTTCACACAGTCCCTCCTGTCCCAGGTGAGTCCCCTTCACACAGTCTGTCCTGTTCCGTGAAACTTATTGCACACATTTTAATCAGCAATACAGGCATTAGATCCAGTTTTATTAATTCTGTTTGTGTGGTCGAGCTGTCTGTGATGTTGCTGTGGTCACAGGTGGAGATTAATGTCCACCCTCCTGCTCTGCCCCACCCTGTCCCTATGTTTAGGTGGGCAGGACCCTGTCCCGGGTGCAACAAGCTCTGAGTTGGACATACGGGGACGAGGTAAAACTGTTCAAGCCGCCCCTGAGCGACGCAGAGTTCCACGGCTACCTGAACAGCCAGGGGCAGCTGTCCCGGCCTGAGGACCTGAGGCTGCGCATCTATCATGGCGGAGTGGAGCCCTCACTGCGCAAGGTACTGCCGCCGTGGCCCTAACCACCCCTAAGCATGCTGGGGCATGGGCTGAAAGAGGGTTCCACTAACTCCAACCCCCCAAATCCCCCCTGGGTGTTTCTCAGGTGGTGTGGCGCTATCTGCTGAATGTGTACCCGGACGGGCTGACGGGTCAGGAGAGGATGGACTACATGAAGAGGAAGACCAGGGAGTACGAGCAGCTGAAGGGTCAGTGGGCAGTGCGGGCCAGCCCAGAGGACCTGGAGTTCATCAGGGGAAACGTGCTGAAGGACGTCCTTCGCACAGACCGCGCCCACCCCTACTACGCTGGCTCTGAAGACAGCCCACACCTGACCGCTCTGACTGACCTGTTGACCACCTACGCCATCACACACCCACAGGTACACACACACACACCTACATCACATACCCACATAAATCACGCACACACTTACACCATGTTGTTTTTAAAGATTACTGAATTGCTGTATATCATTTAAAAAAAGATTTTTATACAAAAGATTGGCAAAATATAAAGTGAGATATTGTCTTAAAAGTGCCTCTCATTTTGTAATGCTCGGGTCCCACTCCTCCCCCAGGTGTCATACTGCCAGGGCATGAGTGACATCGCCTCACCCATTCTGGCTGTGATGGATAACGAGGCGCACGCCTTCATCTGCTTCTGCGGCATCATGAAGCGCCTGGAGGGGAACTTCCGGGCAGATGGCCATCTCATGTCCGTCAAGTTCCAGCACCTGAAGCTGCTGTTGCAGTACTCCGACCCGGAGTTCTACGCCTACCTGGTCTCTCGCAGCGCCGACGACCTTTTCTTCTGCTACCGCTGGATCCTGCTGGAGCTCAAGCACGAGTTTGCCTTTGAGGACGCCCTGAGGATGCTGGAGGTCACCTGGAGCTCACTGCGCCCTGACCCGCCCAAGACTGAGGTGGAGTTGCTGGGGAGCCAGGCCAGGGGAGGGCGAGACGGGGGCGGGACTGGGGGCGAAGCAGAAGGCCAGGCAGCACAGGACGTACATGCTCAGGCCATCCAGGGTGGCGGCGGATGGGGGGAGGGGTGAGGGCATGGGGGAGGAGGAGATCGCAGTGGACCGACCCATAGGGGAGGGGGAACGGGGGCGTGAAGCTGATGATTTAGGGGGAGGAGAAGGGAGGTGTGAGGGGGTCAAACTCCACCCCTTCATGAAGCAGGCCAGTTTTGGCGAGTTCAAGTACTACAGCGCCCACAACGGGGACAACTTTGACCTGGAGGAATGAGAGGTCCCACCCCTCCAGCCCCTGTCCCATGCTGTGTCAAGCTCCCCACCGGTGCAGCAGCCCACAGAGGAGAGTGCGGAGGAGCAGAGGGAGAGAGAGTTGCTCATCAGGGGGGAGGACACGCCCCCTGGGAGGTGGTCCCCAAATGGGAAAAAGACCTCTCCACTCTCCCCAGGCTTCCCCAGCTGGAGAAATGCCTCCTCCCCGCCTGCCACCATGTCCCCCCCCTCTCAGGCCACGCCCACATCCCCATTCTCCTTCCTCAATGGCAGGGCGGAGTCCCCGGCCACTGGGATGCATGGCTCCTCACATTTCACACAATCGGGTGCCTCATCCCCAGCCACACCCATGGGAAAGCCCTGCCCCTCCTCTCCGTCCTTCTCTTCAGCTCCAAGCCATTTGCTCCTCTCCTCCCCCATCCTGTCCTTTGGCAGGGCTGCCTCCCCCAATGTGTGCCCCCAGCAAATTCCCGCCCCTCCCTGCCAGCCTCCCCCTCTCCCCCCCAGGTACCAGGCCAGCCTTGCTGCCGCCCCCGCAGGAGTTTGGCAGGGGGAACCCCTTCATGCTGTTTCTGTGCCTGTCCATCCTTCTGGAGCACCGCGAGCACATCGTGAAGAATGGCTGCGACTACAATGAGCTGGCCATGCACTTTGACCGGCTGGTACGGCGCCACAACCTGGCCCGCGTACTGCAGCGCGCCAAGGTGCTGTTTGCCGACTACCTGCAGAGCGAGGTGTGGGACTCGGAGGAAGGGGACGAGGTTAGCTCAGACTCCCCCATCGCCGGTGGTATCCCCAACACTGGGCCCCTCTCCCCACCGCCCCCACCCTCCCTGGAGTCTACCTCCCCAAATTCCACCCATAACGTAGCAACCACCTGTCACCTACTCCCAAAATTCCCTAACATGGCCATCACCAATCCTAAACTCCCCAAGTCCACTAACATGGCCAACATCAATCACAAACTCCCCAAGTCCACTAATATGGCCACCACCAGCCTCACAAATCCCAATTTTGCAACCTCCACACTCCCTATTGCTTGCCTCCAAACTGGCAACTACCCGGCCCTTACTCTCTACACCCCCCCTGTCTCCTCCTGTGTCCTGACATCCCCTGTGTGTGCCTGCTTCACACACACACACACACACACTCACAGACAGACACCTCCTTGACTTCATTTTTGTCTGTATTTATTTATGGCTTTATGGTTCTTTATTGTTCTGCTTTCTATTAACTTCAAAGTCTCTTAATCCCCCTGGAGCAGGGGTCCCCAGCTCTGGTGCTTTTTGTTTTCACCTTAAAATCAGCATACAGTTCAGACCCAGTAAACCAGGTGGGGGAGTTAACTGTGTAAAGACCTCTACATGATTCTGCGTAAGCAACGGGACTGCAAAGCGACTGTGACGTGACATTCCTCTGCAACATGTTGCAGAGCACTTGGCAATACATACTTCTGCGCAACCTACACAACATGGTGTCCTTACACTTCCTGAAGCTGGTTCATTTTATACCGTGCTGAACAAATTATGCTAGCTATCTATATCATTTGCTACTGTTAGCGAGCTTTATTTGGCCTTGATACCAGGTTGCTAGCTAGCTAGATAGATATCGATAGTTTTGCTTAGGTAACATTAACGTAGATATATACAGGTATGGTATGCAGCTTCCAACAACGATGTCTATCGCTGTATTACTTCACTAATCTCTTGTGTGAACTGTGATTGTTCTTACCATGTATTAATGCACATCTAGTAAATCGCTCTGGATAAGAGCGTCTACTATATGCTTAAAAAAATGTATATGCACCCTGCTCTTTCTTTGTTAGTTGAATATTTTGCGCATGAAGGTGTTGTAGTGACATGTTACATTTATATGTAATCTAAAGCACAACACAAAACATCTGGATATTTGCAACCTTAAATATATCATTTAGAATGGCGTGAAGACCAGAGTCAATCGTTCGTTGTTTGCAACAAAGTTTAATGTCTCCGAGTTTAATGTACTGTCAGTACAATAGACTTTAAAAGCATGAAAGCAGCTTGTGTGCGAGCAACTGACCTTTATATCATTAAAATAATAGAGTAAATTCATGTGAAACAAAGGAACCAGCAGATGACTCTTGAAAATAATGCTCTTGGTCTTTTCATAGAATTTAAAAAATCGCTGCTTTTATCTTTCTCCCCTAATCTGGATATCGCTCTGGTTAAAAGCATTTGCTAAATGCTTAAAATGTAAAATGTAAAAAAATTATGTACTAGCTCGATTAACTGTGACCATGACAACTCCGCCTCCATTCGCTAACCAACCAATCAATGCTGTGAAACATCTACATAACATGTTGCGAGTTAGATTTTTGTGCTAGATACGCAACATCCTCTGCAACACCCTCTGAAACATCAACGCAACGTTGCAGAGAATGTTGCGTTGCAGTCGCGTTGCAGTCGTGCGAGCATGTATTGGCCTTAACGTGTGGCTCTCCAGAACCCCCCCAACCTGCTCTTGATAGTTTGAGTTGATAAAACAAAGAAGGCTCACCCACAGAACCCCCCATCCACCTCTATCTACTGTATCTCACCCCTCTTTCTCTGTCTCGCTCACCCTCACTCTCTCTCTTTCTTTATCTCTCTGTTTTACCTCCCCTGCCTCCCTCTATCTCAGCTCTCTCTCTCTCTCTCTTATGCCCCACCTCTCTCTTCCTCTCTTTCTCCCCCTCCCTTCTCTCTTTCTCTGTCTCGCTCATCCTCCCTCTCTCTGGGACAATCTCCAAAATTGAGATTTTATTCATTTTCATTAAATTAATGCTCTAGATAATAAATAAATGAATAAATAAAATAAACTTGCTTAAGATGGGAGCCCGCACTGCAGCCGAGAGCATGTTTGAGTCATTGGGCCTCAGGCGCAAAGAGTGAAATCCGCCACCTGACCAAATGTCTGTTGTTTTTGAGGGATGCTGAAGTGGTTAATTCTAGTGGTGTAACGGAATGCAGTTGATCTGTGATCCGTACGGATCATCCCCCAACGGTTCAGCACGCATATGAACCGCGGATTAATTGCTAAATTGAACCATTAGCAATTAGGCTAATTAAGGCATAAGACCACCCTAGTTAAATCCCCTAAGGCGTACTGAATCTAAAATGTATTTTGTGAAATTTTCGAATAAAGATTTAGTGAAATAACTTACATTTAAAAATTGAAATTGTCATTCATTGGTGTACGAAGAATAATAACATGCGTCAGCGGACTAATTTGCCTAAACTTCGCGGTTCATTAGACCAGCGGCCCCCAACCTTTTTTGCACTACGGACCAGTTTCATGCAAGACAATTTTTCCACGGACCGGGGGGGGGGAAGAATCACGCGCATAACAAAACACAATAAAGTGCATATTATATAGCCTAATTTAATTATTAATTTAATTATTACATTTATAATGTAAATGTGACTCAACTCACCATAATGCAGAATCAGTGGGAGCACTGAGCTTGTTTCCCTGCAACGAGACGGCCTTTTCAAAGAAGCTCTCCAGAAATGTTAGTTTTTTACTCATTTTTGCTAGGGTTAGCTTGTGGGCTTAATTTATCGGTGCATGGAAAAAAACTGCGACTAAGACAAGTGCGGAAAAGAGGCACAGACAGAAGTGGTCATTTTTCAAAATAAAACACCCTGCAGACTGCGATAGTCAATAAAATGGAAATAAAAGAAAAATTTAAACGTTTTTATTCATTCTGTGCAGCCCGGTACCAAATGATCCACGGCCCGGTACTGGTCCACGGCCCGGTAATTGGGGACCCCTGCATTAGACCCCTGTGGAAACGCAGACGTAATGGATTGAAGGAACCTTTTAATTCCTTGAAAATAGTTCCTGCGACTAATAGTTCCTGGTAATTTTGGGTGGAAACGTGCCTTTTGTCTCCATTTTTTTTTGCTGATCCGAAAAATGATCCGATCCGTGACTCAAAACCGTGATACGATCCGAACCGTGAGTTTTGTGATCCGTTGCACCCCTAGTTAATTCCATAACCCCCAACCCAACCCCGACTCCACACTCTCAATTGTCTCTTAAAATGTCCAAGACAAAAACTTAGGTTCTCTGAAGTTTCCACTCAGAGAGAATACTGTGTGGGCCAGGTGATCTGGGATGCCAGATGTTACAATTGGTCAGTGGCTCATATAAAAGACAGAACTTTCTTATATATACATAATATACATATACAGTGCCTTCCAGGATTATTGGCACCCTTGGTGAAGGCAAAAAAAGGCTACGAAAAAAATGTCTTTGTTCATCAGCTTGATCTTACACTCAAAATATGAGAGAAATTGTATTGAAGGAGAAGTGCTTTACCAAACCATACCATTTGTACAGCATTTCCCTTCAGCATGAGCTAGAGTGCCATCCAGGTTGTTTCTGTTTGGTTGTTTGTGATTTCAACAGTGGGAGAGGATGGACAGCGTGATATTACAAGTTGCACGTGATACATTTCAGCACGGGAATAGCTTTTATTGCTGTACTGTCCAGGCTGGCTCAGTGACATTTGACATAATGTGCCCTCATTCAAGTTGAAGACTGCTTTTTTGCTCAATGACATATTTTTTTTTAGTTTTTTCTGACTACTCTGACTACTGAAACAGAATTTCAGTTTTTAACTCTACAGTGACTCTGTTATGTTTGTTCCCAATTATTCAACTGCTTTTTTTGTTGAAGAAAATAGATATGGGGAAAAGAGATGAACAGCTTTTTAATTATGAGCCTGACTGCTTGTGCTCGTGTATTTCATTTTATGGAGACCCTCCTGAAACTTGAGCAACCGCTGGCCTTTTTCTTTTTATGATGGTCTTAACATTTGCACACAAAATGTTCCCTGTGTCTTTTACTTGAGTGCAAGTGATGGGTAAAACACCTTGTAGGATGGGATTTTATTTATTGCTGGTCTTTCTTTCACCTTACACAGCTCAAAGATTCTGGGGATAAGGACATTGTGTTGGTTTTGACGATTGCATGAAGTCTGCTGTAACAGCAACTAAATGTTCCGGTAAGCACTTGAACATTTTATACAGGCATAAAATGTCGATTCTGAAACAAAACTGACCGAATGGATGCAGTTGAGAAGTTTTTTTTTCACCACAGAATTGTGAGTGTAAATTTATATGTGAATATTACTGTAGATAGATCCAGTACAATAAAGCTATACTCGAGTTGGTCACTGTGTTATGCAGTCTCTGCTAAATTAATCCACTCTTTTCTGCGTGGGTTTGAAGTGAAAATAACATTGCTGCAGAATTGTGACGGGATGATTCTCAATCATACTGGGGATGTTACTTTCATAAAAGTGCCTGGCTCAACTTTTTAATGTAAAATGTATTTTCTGATTTTATTCTGTCTTTCTCCCAATTTGGCAGCCAATTGCACCGGCTATTTTTAGGTCAATCCCTCCCTCGCAGTTCGCTGCCATAGCCCTCTGACTGGCAGTGACAAAGGCGAAGTATAGTCTCCTACGAGTCAGTTTACTTCCCCCCGTCCCCGGTGGCACTCCCGACCAGAGCCGACTCTGGCGCAGCTGGGGAACCGAACCCTGGTCACCATGGCCAGCGTCGGACTTTCAAACTACTAGACCACGCGGGAGGTGCAGATTAGAAATTCCTCAATTTTTCTGGAGTGTCTGTTGTGCCACGTTCGATTGGGGACAGAAAGGAAGCCAACAGAACAACCATTTCATCACTCAAACATTTGAATCTATTAAAAAATATTGAGTGAGGACCATCTATGAATGTAGTGACTATGCACCAGAAATGCAGGTCTATGCACCAGATTTTAATCTAAAGGTTGAAATAACTGCCCTGTAATTTACTGTCACACATTCAGAAACCTTTAGGAACCTTTTTGTAACCAGGGGCACTAACTGGCACTAATCGCAGCTAGCTTTCTATTAATCTAATCAGAGACCATAGAGATACTCTGCTGTATTAGCCAATTACAGCTCACTAATTATCAAATTGAGTTTGAACACCCACTACACTATATTGTAAATGTATCCTTGTAATTCTGGAAAGGTGCACATTAAAAATAGTCAAATTCTGGGACGTTATATCAAAGATATACAGTATAGTAGATTCCAAATGATTTTTTTGCACTGGATCCTGAAATGCTGGTTTACCATAAAATGGGTGCACTAGCAGTGACTGGTGGCAGTAGCAGGGAGCAGAAGATGGCCCACAGAGTGTGATTCTTTACAGCCCCTCCCGCTCCTCCAGTCAGGCTGCATGTGTGTCTTTCCAGATCCTCCATTTCAAATCAGCTCTCAAGAATGAAGCATGAGCTGAAAAATGTGAAGATCTTTACATAAAACAAACAAACCACAGATAGATGCCCCAATTTACAGTGACCCTGACCAGGGTATGCCTACTTAAGGGGTGGGCGGAATGTGGGGACGACCTTCCCACTGCTGGCGTTCATGTACTGGTGGTGGGTCTGTCTTGGCCATCAAACCACAAGTCGGCATAATTAGACTGTGGAGCCAAAGACCATTACTGTGTTCTTTTATTTTCCATGTCTAAAATTGAACTGAAGGTCCGCAGCCAAGGGAGCCAATGGTTATTGGCTACAGCTCTTATTACAGCTACAGTGTAATGTATTGGTGTCAGGTATTGAAGTGGAATATGATAATATAAATTCTTGTTTTTCCGCAAATATTAATTTAAAATAGCACTAACAAACTAAATAAAAATGTGAATAAGCCTCCACTGGACTTTGCCGTCCTCCAATCCTAAAAGGATAGGCACCTGGGACGAATGTCTTTATAAAGCACCATAAGAATATGACTGAAGTACTGAACTCTGGTTCAGCAGAACAGTGTCTGCTCTTGACTGGTGAAAAATACATCACAGTATTTACATTAATCAAATTCAAAGAGGTGCTGATGCATAGCGTGACAATACTGCTGTGTTTAAGCACATGATGGAAGTAGGAACCTGGGGCCAAGGATACTAGCAGAAATGCAGCATAGGAGGGTAAACTAGGGGTTGTATGAGGGTATATTAGGCAGAGGATGAGGGTACACTAGCTGTTACATACTGCCCATATTCTATCCCTTCACAGTATTGACCAGGTCATGTTTGACCCAGCCCAAGAATCCCCTCATAATTAGTCTCTATACCTAATTTTGAACCCTAAATCTATTTTGCATCCCTAAACACCCTATCAGTCATTAATAAATGGGTGGTTAATTCTTAATTAGTGTTTCAGAGAGCAGGAAAGGGACAGTAGCGGGGAACTTTGAATGTATGGCCCTTACATATGTATTTTCCACACTTCTTTCTTCCTCTGCTTACCCATCTTGGAAGAAGAGATCAATGGCCTCTTGGACAGTAATTATTGCTGCCATTACTCCAGCGAATCAGTGAAATGGGAGCTAAGGTACATTTACAGTCTTATGACCTCCCCAACCCCTCTGTCTTTTGAGCTATGTTGGTTGCCTGGGAATTGCAGATCTCAAAACAGTATTGAGGCACCCTGTGACCTGTTCCCTATGTACACCATATATGATTATGCCTATGCACAGTTTTACTCTCACTGTTTTGAGATTCCCCCATGACACATCAAAGGTCTACAGGAGCCTGCCTTGGTGGGAATCCTGGCAAATGCAGCAATATGATGGGATCATGGGCAGTTCTCGTGACAGTGTCAAGCTCCTCGTTGAACTTGAACCTTGTCCCCACTGGCCCAATGAAAAAAATCACAGATTGTCACTCCAATCTAAAATGCAGCCAGCAGCCAAGGTCTTGGATGTGAACTACAGCCTCATGGTTGAGTCTGAAGTCATGTCAATGTCCTGCTCCTCTTCTTCAGCAGTGGATCTGGCAGGTGATGTTGCATTGAGTGGGTCTCTGTTCCAGTCATATTTTGCAGTATCCACAGAAAACTATTTCCTGAAGTGTGTTTGCAGGGCTGAGATGTGATCTCTCATACATGGAACGACTGTGTTCTACAGCTCATTAGTCTCGATTAATCCCTTGAGATTCTCAGTCTATATTCCCCTGTTCAAGTCTCCTGTCCCACATGTCCAGCTTCCCTGTGACGGACTGTGTCCTGTCTGCCATCTGTGAAAGGTATGTGTTGGTGCCCTGCAGCTGTGTATTCAATTAATTTAGCTTCTCAAACATGTCACTTAGGTAGACCAGTTTCAAGAGGAGGTATCATTAAACTTGCTGGAAAGATCGTTCCTTTCCTCCTCCAAGAAGATTTGGATTTCGTCTTTCAGCGCAGATACCCTGGGCAGCACCTTTCTGTGGGAAAGCCAGTGTGACAGCCCTGTATTCTGAACCCATTTCATTGCACAGTGCAGAGAAAAGCCGAGCCTTCAGTGGTCTGGTTTTAATGTAGTTCACTGTGGTGACACTTCGTTTAGCTCCGGACTGAGGTGTTTTGATGCGAGTGCCTTTCTGTGTATTATACACTGGGACCACTGCGCTTTCAGGGTAATGAGCTTGACGAGCGTCTGCAGTCCCCCCCATAGCCCTGCCATTGCCTGAGCCCTATCTGTGCAATCCCCACACTTTCCTCCCATTTCAAATCTGCTTATTTTAAGTAGGTATCTATAATTTTAGATAATTATTCGGCTGTTGCTCTGTTTGGGACATCGGTACAAAATAGCAAATCCTCACTCAAGTCATCTGCATCAACATATCTAACATACGCAATCAACAGACAGTCTCTGTTACTGTCAGTGGCCACGTCTACCTGAAGAGTGAAGTGTTTGTCTTTGATTTTGTTAATAAGCTGCTCTTTCATATCTTCCGAGATGTCTTTGGTGCATCTCGCAACAGTGTTGTTTGACAAGGGGATAGATTTTAGTTTTTGTCTCGTCAATCATAGTTGAGACCATATTGATAGCAGCAGGGAGAATTGACTCCTCCACTATGGTGTGTGGTTTCTTCCATTGTGTGACCTGGTAAGCTACTTTGTAGGAGGCGAGTTGGGCATTACAAGTAACAGATGCTGTTTTAACAAAGCGGCTCTGCTGGTCATGATATTCTTGTCATTTTCTTTTGAAGAAATCAAGGGTCTTTCCCGTGTAACTGAGATGTGTGGTCTCCAAGTGACGTTTCAACTTCAGCTTCATACTGTTGCCACTAGCGTTTTAGAGCACACAGAGGTCACTCCTCCATACTGTTAGGTTTGAGGTGTGAAATTTAGTATAACCCTCATTGATTGTTTTAATCTCTTTAAATTGGAGTCCCAATACAAAATGGGGGAGCAGTGAAGAGACTACATGAAGCAATACAGAAACCAAGACAGGTGGCAGTATTGAAAGTGAAGGCCCACACCAATGGAACTGATCCGAGGGTAACAACAAGGCAGATGAGTGGACAAAGGTTGCAGCCATCAAAGGAAAAGTTGCCTCTGTGGCAGCTGCGGATGGCTGAGCAGACAAACTGCGCTTTAAAGAACAAACTAACAAAGCAATTGTTCTCCATGTCAGGAAAAGACTGGATAACGAAACAACTAGTGGTGCTCCTCTATGAGAGCAGGACTGAACTAATCAAGATTCAGTTTCACCCTTCCAAATGCTTACAGGTTGACCTATGAGGACTCCTGGTGATTTGTGTATTGGTGGTGGTGTATTACATGTAATGGGTGATTGTTTAGTTGTGTTTAGTTGAATATTGCAGACTCTTGTCCCAGTGTGTCTCACATGATCACAGAAACGAACCTGACACGGCTGAGGACAAGGAGGACACTTCCATAGTTGAACCTGGAGACAGGTGCTGGTGAAAACATATCAAGAAGACATTTGATCCGAACTGGTCCGGACTACACACTGTTCTGGTCATGACCCCATCGACTGTTTGAGTGACTGGAATTCCAGTGTGCATCTTCATTACTTGATGAAAGGAACACAAGGGTGAGACCCAACATCAGGCACAATAATCCCCGTCTACCCTTCTGTCTCCTGGAATCCAATACTCTTGTCATGTGTCTCCAGGCGGACACACATATCCGCAGTCCCATTCCTACCCCCCTCTTCCAGTCCATTGCTATGGACATCCTCCCCTTTGTCTCCAATGTTATCAACTCCTCTCTTTCCTCTGGCTCTGTCCCCTCTCCCCTCAAAAGCGCCCATGTCACCCCCCTCCTCAAAAAACCCTCTCTGAATCCTGCTGTCATTTCCAACTACCGACCTGTCTCTCTACTCTCTTTCCTCTCCAAAACACTAGAGTGGGCTGTCTATAACCAACTGTCTGCTCATCTCCTACAGAATGACCTGCTTGATCCTAACCAATCTGGGTTCAAGGCAGGCCACTCCACAGAGACTGCACTCCTTGCAGTCACTGATGCTCTTCAAATGGCTTCAAAAGTCCCAATCCCTTAGCTCCGTACTCCTCCTCCTCGACCTGTCAGCTGCTCTCATCTCTTGTCGAGCTGGGAATCTCTGGATCTGCACTGGCATGGTTCAAGTCCTACCTAGCTGACCAGTCCTACCAGGTGGCCTGGAGAGGATGCCTTTCCTCTCCCCACACCCTCTCTACTGGAGTCCCATAGGGCTTGGTGCTAGGCCCTGTCCTATTTTCCCTGTACACCAAGTCACTTGGGTATGTTACCTCTGCTCATGGTTTTTCTTACCACTGTTATGCTGACGACACTCAACTCTTCTCTCCATCTGAGATGCAGGTCCCAGCACGGATCTCTGCATGCCTGGCTGACATCTCTGCCTGGATGTCCACCCACCACCTGAAGCTGAACCTGGGGAAGAGTGAGATGCTCTTCCTCCCAGTGAAGGGCTCCCCGATGATTGATGCTTCCATTGATGCTTCAATCACCATTAAAGACCCCATAGTGTCTCTGTCCCAGTCTGCTAGGAGTCTTGGTGTGACCCTGGATGACCAGCTGTGACCTGGACCTGCCGATTCTCCCTCCACAACATCCAGAGGTTTCAATCGTTCCTCACCCAAGAGGTCACACATTATGTTTGAAGGAGAGAACTGGGACACCACGTTTGCATTTAGTAGCTACTTGTTTTATTGAAACTTTCTAGCCACGACACACACAGCAGTTCATGGCTCCACCCACTACCGCATGCGTAGGAACCACATGGTCCAGCATTACCGTAAATTCCATAGTAAGTGGATATTTACAGCTGCGGATATCAGATAGACTATGTTTTTTCTACGGGTCTGTTAGTTTAATCTCTCAGAATATATTGTGCTATATTGAAATTCCTTCAGTAAAGATTTTTTTTTAACCTTTAATTAAACTACAAACTTATTCAAATCAATTCAGTTCTAGGTATCAGATGATATTGAACAGAAGCATGATAAAATGGTATATGTTCGGGTCTGTGTGGAAGAAGTTGGTAAAAACATAAAATAAAGATGTAGCCCTTCACATGTTTATTTAAAAAGTACTATTGTAGGCTACACTCTTTCCTCATTGTCAACAAAGCTTTGTCATTTTGAGACACATTTCCAAAATGAGAGTCATGCCTGGTTATCTACACATCAAATGTCACATTCAAACTTCTTTACTTTGTTTAATGAAATACTATACAATCGATAGTTTTTCATGTTTAGGTTTCATAGTTCATGGTATGCGCTCATTAATACGCTCATTTAGGTTTATAAAATAAAATAATGTCCCAAAAGTATTTGGGCTGCGGAGCCGCTAGGTTAGCCATAACTAATGCTAAATGTTTGGGTTGCCATTTTGCCTGATATCCACATTTGCTATGTCCTGTGTATCTTGGCCATTATGGATAACTGGCTGTTCATTCACTTCATTGAGTCTATACGCTTTGTTGTGATAAAGATTGTATCATGATCATGAAAAAGCAAACATTTCTGGATGTTCCTTCAGCAGTCAGCGTTACAGTATTTCTGAAAATAAGTACGCTTAAAACAAATTAAACAGGACTTTTCTGCATAGTAGCCTAATCTTCAGACTCAGAACTGATCAGTTTGATTCAATAACAATCACAGTAGGCCTACAAGTGAACATCGCTATAGGTTATGGTTCATTTTAACCGAAAAACATACGATTAAGACGTAGGCCTTCAATATGCTTGTTGAAAAAACTATATTGTACACTGATTCCTCATCCTTGTGAGTAAAGCTTTGCCAATTTGAAACTGAGGACACCCATTTAAAAATGAAAGAACAAACAGAAACCTACAGGCCTTTGCTTCAATTAGGTAAACACAGTCAGAATCCCATGTAAAATTGATGTAGCCTATATTTGTAGTGTTTTGCCCTTAAATGCTAAATTAAACAATACTTAGCATTTACACCATTAAAGATGAATTTCATTTTTAAAATGAACAAACCCATACACATACAATCCATCCAAATTCTAGGTGTCTGAGTATCCTATATTGCAATGGTGGACAGCTCGGAATCAAAAGTCAGGAGGCTTTGCTTTTCCATTGCAGTACTACTTCTTTATTAAAATAAAAGGTGCAGTACAACACATACATCGGAATCACATGGACGTCATTCTCAATGCATACACACCCCAGTGACGGTGATGTCTTTACATGCACTCAAACACACATCATTCATACGAGGGGGAAAAGGGGCTTTCAGTCAAACAATACCTTGGTTTTCATACTTGAACATTTATGAAAATAACTATCCGAACGCTCTAAGTTTAGCTGGCCACAAAGGCCCCTGGGGCATGTGATGTCCTGGTAGGCGGTGGCCTACGAATATGTAGCCACCTAGCATGCTACACACAAACTAATTGGAGGGAATCTAGCATTGTCGTGGCTAAGCTAGCTGTCCACCGTTACAATATTGAACAGACATCGTGGTGAAATGGTACATGTATGGGGTTTTTGTGAATCTTCCTTAAACAGAAAATGACCCAAAAGTCAAAGTAATCTTTAATTACTTAGCTATAGCTTTTCAATACGCAATGATTTTCGCCACAAGCAAATCACAAAACTTCCTCCAAAGACTACAGTACTCCTATATTATCATTATCACAACACCTAATATGGAGTATTTTCTTTCTTAAGGTTTATTCATTTAGACGATGAACAGAATTTAATGTGTGTAACCAGTCATGGTGTACAGCATTAGAATGACTTATTAACTGTAAAAAGAAATGTATTTAAAATAATTGTTTGCACATTTTTTGTTCTTCTGCATTGAACACTGCATTGATTTTTGATTTTTTGATTGAATAGAAGATTCTGGACACATTGGCCCACCTTTTAACTATACATAGTAAGTAAGTAAATAAATAAATCGATAAAAAAGAAAAAGTCTGAAACAGTTTACATCACACCAGAGCTTGTAAACTGATTTGTCTAGAAAAGGCCTATTTGTTGGCCGACGTGTGATTTATGCCGTATGATCTTGTTGCATGTTATCTTAAAAATAGAGTTGTTTTCATCGTCATCATCATCAGTTGTGTTTGGATCAATTATACAGTGGAGTTGTTCTTCTAAAAAATACATAAATACATTTTACCAGAAACTCTTAAGTAGGCTATTTCTAAATATATCGAGCAAGTCTTTTGTCTCATGTACACTTCAAAAAGCCAATCACTCAGTTACCCATACTGCTTTGCATGAGGGGATACGATATTTTAAACACCATCGCAGCTCATGTAAGAGAATCAATTCTCCCAACGAAGAAATTCTCTTTAGAAGTAGTTACCCTACAACTACAGAAATAGATTTTTTTGTTGCCTTAGGAGACTATGCCTCAGAGAAAGCATTACATTACATGTGGAGTACCTCAAGCAGGGCCGGCTCTACACATTTTGGTGCCCTAGGCGAGATTGGCATTTGGGTGCCCCCATTTGATTCAAGACAAAAAATATTTTTTACATTTTCTTTTTCAAATAAAATCACGTCTCAAACAAATCACTTACCAAAGTCTCATTTAAACAGGGAGGATAAGAGAAAATGTAAGAAAACTCATTTTTAACACAATTGTTAACAAAGTCTGGGGGCTTTTGCAAAAATTTGCTGAGTATGTCTGTACAGACAGGTACAGTTATTAGCCTATTACAAGCAAAAGCAGCTGTAGGACAAACAACTTAAATCGATTTTTTATGGATAGCTAGCCACATTATTATCACTGATATAATGTTGTACCCTACTACTAATTTTGGTAGCCTAATAATAAAGCTTGAGACTCAAGGCAAGCATGAGGATTTTGCAACTCTGCAATTCAGGTGTAGTAGCCTAGTTTTGGTAATAACTACAGGTGGGTACTAATAAGCTTCAAGCCAAAACGTGAGGGTAACTCAGCATCAGCATGCATTCATCCTTCAATCTGTATGAGTCTAGCAGTAGCTCTTAGCATTGCTTTATATAGCTAGCATTAGCTTGTTTAACTTAAATAGTTAGCTCCCTAGCCTCCTACAATAATACAATAATAGCCTCCATTTTCTCCCCTGTGCACCTGAAGGCTTGTGCCTTTTCAAAGTCATTGTGCAAATATAAAATCTGTCATCGATCTGATATCTATCTTGGGTCGCGCTGATGTTGGCTCTCTGCCTGACTGCATCAGTAGTGCGTGCCTCTCTGACCCCGTCACCTGCGCTTGACCCGACAGGCAACAGCACGTCTCTTGGGTTGCCTGTGATGCGCGCACGTAACCCCCACTTTCAGCAAGCAGCCAGGCATCGTATCCCCCACCTCAGTAACAGCATCTCTGTCAAAGTGCAGGCCAGATGAAACATTGTGTGAGGAACAGAACAGGGGTGCAAAGTGTATTTCTTTTTGTTTATTTGTTCATTGGGAGGAAAGGAGAGGGCGCACACCAGCCACCAGCGATTTTTATTTTTTAATTTTTAGGGCAACCTGTGCCCCTAGCTGACATGGCTCCCCATGGTCTGTGCCTTGAGCCAGCCCTGACCTCAAGGCTGTTCTGGGCCATTTGCTCTTCTCTTTATATATGCTCCCTCTTGGCAAAATCATCAGGAAACATGGTATTGATTTCCACAGTTTCTCACACAGGCAGATGCAGAAAGGCTGATGCATGCTTTTATTATGAGCAGACTAGACTAATACAATGCCCTCTCTTCCCAATAAAACATTGGTCAGCTGAAACTTGTTCAGAACGCAGCAGCACAAGTTTTAACTAGAACCAAGAAAAGAGCACACATTACGCCTGTACAGAAGTCATTGCACTGGCTGCCTGTGAATTTTAGAATTGATTTTAAGATTATTTTACTTGTTTTTAAAGCACTTAATGGCTTAGCACCATAATGCATAACTGACCTTCTAGTAAGATACAGTAAGATATCAGCCCCTCAGATCTTCAGATGCTGGTTTTCTTGTTCTTCCTTTTGTTTTTATGGGCCTAGATTGTGGAATTCCCTACCCAAGCAGATCAGAGAGGCTCCATCTATTGAAAATTTCAAAAAGCAACTAAAAACACAATTTTTGATGTTTGCTTTTAATTGACTTTTGTTTATTATTATTATTATTATTATTACTACATATTCTTCTACCTACACCTCTTTTTATTTGTTGTTTTAGAATTAATATTGTTTTGTTATTTTAAAACGGACCTTTTATCTTTTATCTGCTGTATTTGTTGCTTAATTATTTTGTATTTTGTCAGTTGTCTTTCTCTGTATGCACTTTGGGCTGCAAATAGTTCTATGAAGTAATGTATCAAGAAGATGCATTTAATGTTTTAACTTGTCTAATAAACTAACTATCACCTTTAGATAAGGTTTTATTTACATACCTGTGAACTTTTTTATGTTTTATGTTTTCAGAGCAACAACTTACGTTCTTATTTCCATTGCTTACAGAAATGTGTTGTGATATCCATTCTCAATTTTGCTAAAAAATGGAATAGAGAAGGAACATGTTTGTAAGGCTAAACCTAAACATTTCAACATTAGTGTTAAAAGTTAAAGAATGAAGTCAAAGGCTTAAAATGTTGAGGGATTTCCAGTACGCTGTATTGAGTTAACATTTTCAAATGACTGATTTTATTGAGAAATTGTAGCAAGACAAAAACACGATAAAGTATATGGAACTTTCCTGTCATTCTGCTCAAACAGTAAAATGAAAGCAAGCAATGAATGAAATGTTGCCATGAACCTAGGCATTTCATGATCATTGTCCTGACATTTATTGGCTTTTTTGTTTTATTTCATTACAGAAAATAAACCTATGGTTGCTCTTATTGAGATTTAATTTAAGGTAATTCCTCTCTTTCACTTCATAGATACAAAATGTACGCAAAACGTGACCTAAATTATAGAAAACATTAAAGACCACGTGTTACAAAATATACACAAAATGTGGCCTAAATTATAGAAAACATTCAATTTTAAAAATAAAATTGATCTTAAACACTGTATGTGAGGCATACTTACCAGCCTCACACGAACAATCTGCGTGTGTACCCTTATGTTCAAAACATTTTTTTTTTAAACCTTTTATATTGTAGCGGTGGATGCCACGGAATCAAGAGTAATGAGACTTTGCTTTTCCATTTTAAGTACCACTTCTTTATTAGAATAAAGCGTGTAGCACAGGGAAGTACAAAGCACAAACACAGATTCACACGGGGAACACTCACAACCCATTCGCACACGATGATGGTGTGGGAGAAGAAACAAGAGGAGCTTGCATTCATGAATTCTGTGTTCTGTCCCTATGTTTCCAATAGATCATTTATGTAACCTAATATCTGCACATGGTTTAATTCCTGTATGTTTTGCTAACCGGGCCAATAACATTCCACTAGAAACATAAATAAAGCCACTGTTAGTCTATTATCAGTATGTCAATTAAAAGAGAAATATTGCCTACATGCTGCGCTTGGAAGTGAGACGCCAAGGGCTTTAAATTAAACAGATGTATTAGGCATATAAATTATGCAGCTACACAAAACTCATTATACAAAAGATACAAGAATTATGTCTAACATGAATTTAAACCGAAGGCCCGAGTGTCTGTTTATGCAGTCATAAAACTCTCTGTCCCATGAGGTAATAATTATGTGTACGGGAGAGATCCGGACTGTGCGATCTGGAGCCTTTGAGGTTCAAAGTAACCGTAGTTCTCCCCTCACTAGATAAATGACCATGAAGGAAGTCCACCAGGGGTCGCCTGTCACTGGGATTTACGAGTCCAGTTTGGGTAACTTTGGATGGCACAAAGAGGAGAGGACATGGATTAAAAGTTAAACAAATGCATCTCACCACATTTAAGTAATTTACCTTTGTATCAGAGATTTTGCTAAATTTACTGCCAGCATTCCTGAGTCGCACGGCGGAGATTATAAACCCATGGAATAGGACTATCTGCCTAAATTGTGTGAGAACGATGTGACCATGTATCAAATAAGTTGTTAACATTATATATGTCTATATAACCATACAGTGCACAGTTATGTCAGCTGAAGTGTCTGTTTATCTCTGTTTATTTTGCTTTATTAAAGAGTGAAGAACAAAGAATTAAAGGATGGAAATGTAACCAAAACGAGAAATAAAATGATCATGAGGGACAATGGAATGTGATGAGATCATGGGGAGGGGTTGAGTCAGAGGGTGTAATGGTGATGTTGAGCTCCAAGGCAGGAGGGGGATGACATGTTTAAAAGGTGGATCCATGAAATGGTGGGGGGTCTTTGCGCAAACCAGCCACAGGTTCTTGTAGATGAATTCACATTGTGTACAATAAAACCCAGTTATATCGGACTCTGAAGAACGTATTGTTTATTAAGAAGTATTGAAAGTGGTTTAGGATCTCTCAGTCTAACTGGCCCTGGCTGAGATCTGATTCTCCACAGTGGTTGGTCAGCACATATACACATTCACACATCATTCTCATAGAGTAAAATGGGCTTTCATTCCAAACATATGTGGTACTTTACAGAATGTGTACACATTTATTAACATAGCTAGCTAATAATCTTACACTTAGCTGGCCACAAGGGCCTCGGGGACATATTACAGTTTCCTCAGTTACTATTTGCCACCTAGCATGCTAACCCCTTAGTAAAATGGAGGTCAGCTAGCATTTCCGTAGCTAGGCTAGCTGACCTCCATTACAGTATTGTAGCGAGTGTACGAGAGGTGATGTATCAGAAAATACACAGAGTCCTGCTGCGTTGCAAAAATGGCTACGCGAATAGGCACTTTATTAAAAGGCGATAATTATCTGTGTTCCATACACCGCACAACTCTGATAATATCTGGCAAACTTTGCTGGTACAGACACATCCTGAAAAGGACACGCCAGACCATTAAACTTCTTCACTAGTCAGCACAACAACCAGGAAGTAAACTCAGTCAAAAACATTTGCTCGATAATGAACACTTTTGCCCTGAATTACATGGAACCACACTAAACAGTATAGGCACACTGGTCGCAGTGGCCTCAACATTCAGCGCACCGTGACCAGCCACCTAACACACAAAAATGATAACAATAACACATGCAACACAGTTAATAACACAATAGTGTAATTAACACAGGGGTAACGAACAAATTCACAAATACGTTCCCCCATAATGCCCCGCGCACACATTTCAATTAGCGACCCACTGGAACGATACAGTATTGTTTAAAAAAGAATTAGGTTTAACACATGCTTCAATAACTTTGTGCGCTTTAATAAGCTGAAACATTGTTCACTAACAAGATAATAATGACTGACCAGCTATTTACAAGGTCTATTTCATAAAACCGTAAGTTGAAAGACAGGTTTTGGAGGCTCAGTTTGGTGTGAAAAGTACTAAAAAGTCACTCGAAAGTGCCTTTTTCACTGAGGAACTGATAGTTCATACGTTGGATATTGTAGGCAAGTTGTAGCGTTTACCGCTGAATCAAGACTAAGAAATATCGCTTTTCTATTATTTCTATTCTATTTTTAACAAGAACACATTTAAGCGCCAAGAAGCACACAGTGATAAGATAAATGCACAGAGGGGACACTGTTTACACATAAATCCTACCGATAAGATAAGATAGCCTTTATTAATCCCCAGGGTGGTACATTGCACAAATGATGACATACATGAACCCCCCATAACAGGGGAGAGAAAGGCTGTGTTCAAAACCGTTCACTCGTTCCCTATTCCCTATATAGTGTTCCCTATGTAGTGTTCCATGTAGTGAAGGATTCAACTGTTTTCGGACACTACAACTGAACATCATTTGCGTAAAAAAATTTTTGCCGGATATTCAGGTGATGCAAGCGGATGCGCCCAAGTATCACGTAAACAAACCGGGCACTCATGGCAGCAGGTTGAAATGTACTCAGGTAGTATCGGGTTTGCATGTTCAGTTTTGAATGTTAAATCCCAAATAAATTGTTGAAATTCTAATGATGTGCAAGTGTGGTTTTGTCAATTGTGGTGCTGTCTGTTAGCCACTGCTTTAGCCACCAATAGCTACCGTTATGGAAGTTGTGAGCTAACTAAGACACGACTGCATTGCATTGTGGTATATGGGAGAAATTGTAGGGTACATTCGCTGTTCACTACAAATCGCTGTGAATTGTGGGTATTTTATAGTGCATTATATAGTGAACGAAATTAACAGTTGAGAATTCGAACAACACTACAAAATGGCGAGCACACTATATAGTGCACTATATAGGGAATAGGGAATGGTTTCGAATACAGCCAAAGACTTTCATACAAACAGCATTCCACAATTATACAAGTATTACAGCTTCAACATAGCTAGCTAATAAATAATATTTTATAGTATGGGATGTTACCCTAATGAATACGTTACAATTTTACTACCCTCATAGTTCCAGTTTCATAAACCGTTTGTCTGTCTAATTTGTCCAAAATACATTGTTATGTCCGCTTACTACGGCATTTACGGTAATGCTGGACCATGTGGTTACTATGCATGCGGTAGTGGGTGGAGCCATGAACTCGTGTGTGTCGTGGCTAGAAAGTTTCAATAAAACAAGAAGCTACTTGTAGTAATACAGTACTACAGACTCCCGTGAATGAGAACGAGAGTTATGCAGTGACTGGGTCCAACTCCATCAGTAAATATTGTTTAACTGAGTCAATCATTCAATTTAAATTATGATTAATTTTAAGGGACCATGTAACAATAGGATAAATAAAAACAATAAGCATAATATCAACAACAATGATAATATTTAATTGGTAACATGGAACAAACAGCCTAAAAATAAAAGCCTTTCACGGTTAATTTCTCAGATCAGAAGGGACATCTCCAAATAAAAAAAATCATAAACAAATACTTGAAAGGACAACCTTTCTAAGTAGGCTACATATTACCAAGTGATCATTGACATGGACTAAAACCATCCATTAATACATTTAGCCTAAGTGCCACCTAGGTATTTATGTTGGCTAACTTAAGGTGTGACTTGCATTGTGTTGGTGTCCTGCATCATAGCCTACCTTGTTCCCCAACCTATCTGCACCAATATTAAAACAATATTGACCTCTAGAATTATCAACAAAGTTGTGATACATTCATATAGCCGAGCATATTATGTTTGAATATAATGATGTGGTTTCATTTCTCGAGTTGAGACTAGACCAAGTTCGTGACTCTGCCTTAAAAAATATTGCAACATCTACGTTGGGAAATAGCCTCTTTCATTCATGGTTTATTTATGTACTAATTGGGAGTAGGCTATAGGCTATGTGATTCTCAGATGTAACTGCTGGGCTATGCAACTAGTGTAAACCAGTTGCTTTAAATTTTATGCTGAGTCTCAGGCAAGTTCGTCATTGCCATATTTAGACATTATGGGGAGGGAGAGACGTAGAGCTGCAGCAATTATGTAGGCTAGTGTCTCATTCCGGATCCGGACCTGCGATGAGAAAGGAGAGCAACAGCATGTCCAGTTCCAGTTCTGTCACGGTTTCAGTACTTCACAGATTCGGTCCTCAGTAAATTACAGTTCAGGAACTTAAGTTACTGTTGCTCTCGGTCACCCCGACGGGAGGGGCTCAGGTTCAGTGCTGTCATTGGCTAATGGCTCCTACAGACTAGAGCCCAATGGTGGAAATGGTTAAATAGGAGGAGTCACTGCAGTTTCAACTAATGGCAGTTCCCAATTTTAGATTAACCAAAGGGACGAATTCGACACGGAGGTGAGTCAGTTAATTTCATTCACCAAAAGGATTTGTTCAAAAAGAACGAATCATTCATGAACAACACACCAGTAATGCCGAAGTAATGCAGTGTCTCCGAAGTCGACGGATACACTCTTAATCAATACTAAGTGCAAATTTGCAGTTCATAAAAGTTGAAAAGTGGTTCACTTGCAGACATAAAAAAAAGAAGTATTACCTTAAAATAGGAGGCATTATTATTTGAAGGATCTAATTTATCCATCGCTGCCTTGATCCATTGTGGAAAAACCGGAGATGTTGTTTACACTGAGGCTAGGAGAAGTTGGGGGGGGGCTTCCATGACCATAACTGCTGTTATTTTGTGCGGAAAATACATATCAACCAGATCAGCTTGCCAATGCGAGTCTATGCAGTGTGTAAGTATCCTGGCCCGCTAGGCATAATGTGAATTGTTCAGTACAATTCCATGTCTTTCTTTAATTACCTTAAAACAGGAGGCATTATCCTTTGAAGGATCTAAATGATCTATCGTTGCCTTGATCCGTTTTGGAAAAACCGGAGGTGTCATTTCCACTGAGGGGGCCCCGTGGGCCCCCCACCTCCCCCTCCCCAAAAGGTTGCTTACTTGCACACCACAAAGTCAAAAGGTGTCACATTCCTAAGTGACAGCTCAAGTAAAAAAAAGCCATATGATAATTATATATCACCTGTCAGTCTATAATTGAATGGATTATCCAGAGCATCTTATAAGATGGGCATTAATACATGGTAGGAACAATCATACTTCGCAAAGCTGCATACTATACCTGTAACAATGGGAAGGAAAACGTTTGTATTTTTTAAATGTTTTAAATGAGGAGTAAACAGGGATACATACAAAAAGTGTTGAGCAAGTAGGCAGTGATGATGACAATTGGGTAGATGTACAGAATTCAGCAGTAGTGGAGTCTGAAAAGGTGGGTTTTGAGTCTCTTGCGGATGATCGCAAGTGATTCTGCGGTCCTGACTGATTGCGGAAGGTCGTTTCACCACCGAGGGGTCAGGACAGAGAAGAGGCAAGACCACAAGGAGCAGCTGTCAGGCGCCCAGAGGGATGGGACAGTCAGTTTGCCAGAGGAGGCGGAGCGGAGAGGTCTGGCTGGGGTATAGGGTGGGATGAGTGTCTGGAGGTAAGGGGGAGCAGTTCCTCTAGCCACTTGAAAAGCAAGAACCAGTCATTTGAATATGGTGGTTCTGTGTGGCTCAGTTGGTAGAGCACAGCGTTGGCAATGCTTAGGTTGTGGGTTCAATCCCCACTGGGGCCACACATACTGAAAATGTATACATTCACTACTGTAAGTCGCTTTGGATAAAAGCGTCTGCTAAATGGCATATATTAATATAATGCATGCTGCAATGGGGAGCCAGTGCAAAGAGGAGAAAAGAGAGGTGACTTGGTGAATTTTGGTTGATTGAACACCAGACGTGCAGTCGCATTCTGGACTAGTTACAGGGGCTTGATGGCACAAGCTCAAGTGACAGCTCAAGTAAAAAAAGCCAAATTATAATTATATATCAGGTGAAATCAGTGGGGGTCTAATTGTTTAAAGTGTGGACACCTAGTCAGTTCAATGACAGATCAATTAGCAATGAGCCAAACCTGCATTTTGTTAAAACAGGTTTAATGAAAAGATTGATGTTAGAACATACACGCATGTTTTCAACAACATTAATTGATCATGGGATTGGCTGTAACAAAAACCAGCACACACCTTGGCTCCCCAGGACACACAGTGTAAACCACCATACACAATGAGTCATCAGGACTGAAGTGGAGAACCACTGCTATACAGTCTGTGTATAAGCATCTGAAAAGTTATATTTGTGAGACGGTTTCATACATGCGTATGCAAGGTTGTGCAACATATGTCTGAGGGTTTCAGCAGTGAATGTATGAGCTTCTTACAAACGGTGTGTGTGTAATCCTTAAATTAGGTTGGAACTTAATTAATAGTTGGTATTACATTGCTGAGGCTGTGTACTTCTCTTTGGACTGAGGGTAAGTGTAAGGTAAGTATAGTTATATAGTTGCGTATCTTGCAATGGCACTAATTAACTAATTAACTGCCTATTAGCAATAAATAAATGGATGAGCAATAACTTCCTGAGATTAAATGAGGATAAAACTGAAATTCTACTTATCGGCCCCAAAACAAAAAGAGAAATGCTAATTAAAAACTTGGGAGGATTAACCCCTGGATCAAATCTGAGGTCACAAGCCTTGGTGTCATCCTAGACTCAGAACTGAATTTCAACTCCCATATAAATAAAGTGACTAAAACATCATTCTTTCACCTCAGAAATATAGCAAAGGTACGACCATTTATAAATCAAAACGATGCTGAGAAGCTAATTCATGCTTTCATATCTAGCCGGTTAGATTACTGTAACTCACTCTTCACTGGTCTTCCCAAGAAAACCATTGAAAGACTCCAGCTCATTCAAAACTCTGCAGCTAGATTATTAACCAAAACTAAAAGGAGAGAACACATTAGTCCTGTCCTAGCTGCTCTACACTGGCTTCCTGTAACCTTTAGAATAGACTTTAAGGTCCTCCTTCTCACTTACAAAGCTCTAAATGGACAAGGACCTAACTACATAGCTAAATCTCTTACAAATTACACACCAGCTAGAACACTGAGATCATCAGATGTCTATTAGAGATCACCAGAAACTGTCATAAGAAGGTTGGTGATGCGGCCTTTGTCAACTACGCCCCAAAATTATGGAACACATTACCCATAAATATCAGGGAAGCCAACACACTAGACATTTTCAAAAGACAACTTAAAACCTATCTTTTACCAAAGCTTTTGATTAACTCTGACTTGCACTACTAAATTGATCTTGCACTATATATATTTTAATCTTCTCTGATTACGCATTCTGTGTAAAGCACTTTGAACTGCAATTCTTGTATGAAAGGTGCTATATAAATAAAGTCTTACTTACTTACTTACTTACTAATGTATAGGCGAGTGACTACGGAGTGCAACGTTCCATGTGTGTGTGTTAACTTTAATCTTAAAACCACAACGTCTAACTTCAGTTTAGATTCATGAGACATGCTGAGGTATGAAAATTAGCCCCCTTTCAGAAAAACATCAAACAGAATTTGCATAACGTAAGAATACAAAAACGTCTATACGCGAAAGTTGCGCAGGAGGTCGTAAGACAAATCGCCTCGAAGTATACCACTTTTCCCCCTATATACCCACACATAAAAAACACCAAATAAGGACACATTCTCAGGACACATTCACTGAAAAACGGTGCTGGCTTCCTGCTGGCAACATAAACACAGTTCACACTCTTTGGGGTTACTTCAGGGCATAGTTCTGTGAACTGCCCTACACCTATGAACTATGACTTTGACAGCTCTGCCTCCATTCACTAACCAACCAATCAATGATGCGCAATATCTCCGTGAATGGTTGTGCTGTGGTCACAAGTTCGATTTTTGGGCTAGGTGCATGACACCCTCTGAAACCCACTCTGCATAGATCGCAACAGTTGCATTGATGTTGCAGAGCCCTGGTTGTGTTGCTGCCGTGTTGTTGTCCTTCGAGCATGTAGAGGCCTTAACAAACTAACAAACAGCAGCACAGGCGTGCAATATCAGTTGTAGGAATGAGAGGGAATGTGCTTGAGGCTCATTTGCATAAATCTTGCCTGCAACCTCACCTGAACTAAAACAGTGCATGAGTTAACCCCTTAATGGCCAGTCTATCGATGATGCTCAAATGAGGAGGTTTACATGTTTATGATGCATATACAGTATGTGTATTACACAAAGGTGTGTATGATGGCGTTCAACTAGTGGCAACTTACATTCCTGTCGGTTCTGGCTCCACGATGGTGGAATGACCTTCCCTGGCCACCTTCAAGCGACGACTGAAGACTCACCTCTTCAGGGTGCACCTCTCCCCGTAGTCCAGTTTTTGTTAACTTAGGGACGTAGTTGCTTAGTATTACACATGTCTACTTGTTTATGTATTGTATTAGGCTTAGGCATTATTTTCTGCCCTGATTGCTTTATTGCTACCTTTGAATTGTGGCTACAAATTTACCTACAGGGTCCTAGTTTAACTATGTGGTTGCTCCTAGCACCTAGGAACTGTATTTCCAGCTAGGGTGGCTTTCAGCTAAACTGTTCTTGATTACGGTTAACACTTTGTTGTACATCGCTCTGGATAAGAGCGTCTGCCAAATGCCTATAATGTAATAATGTAATGTAATGTAACGTGACATCTTTCGTCAGAAGAGGTGTTCAAAATGCTAATAGAAAAAAATAAACAGGCGTCCTATGTAAATAATTATTGAGGCACGTGTGGTTATTAGCACCAGTAACCATGTTAACACTCCCGAAGTATCTGCATGTGAAAAAAGTGCTGTATCTTTATAACCCAGGACCACGTTTATACCTGAGTGCCAACCAGCCTGACATCTACCAGAGGAATATCCCTTATCAGTATCACCCTAGTAGATGATTAGTAATAAAAAAAACCTGAAGAAGTCAATAACTCGTTGAGTAGAAATAAGCTAATTTAACACTTGTGGTAATTGCATCGCCAGACCAGAATTTAATTATTTAAATTAAAGTGGGATGTTCGCTATCTAGCTCGCTCTTTGTAATGATAAAACTTTGTGGCCATACATGTCTAACATTGGGTGACCAGATTTGGTTATGGTAAATTATCGGTCATTTCATTGCATTGTTCTTAGCTGACTAGCAGAACGAAAATGCTTGTGTTGTAGCCCCTATACGATGTCTAGATGTTGGCGATTACCGAGAAGGTCGTTCCTTGGGCTCTAATTTCTCTTCTCCCTCTCCACGTCTGCTATGTAGCTACTTAATCTACTTGGCACCAGCCATAGATAAGACATAGGCAAGCAACATTATATTTAATGGATATGTACTGATAAAGGTACAAAAAAAAAAGCCACTCATTTGACTTTCGCAGGATGTATTTATTTGTGTTCAGGCAGGAAGCGGTGACACCTGTGAACACTACACCACAGCTTCGGTACTTGTCCCAGTGAAAGGTGACATAATTAACTGTCAGTGTGAGTCTTAACCCCCTGAGGTCGACGGGAGCGGCGCCGCTCCCAGCAGCAATAAAAGTATATTACTATTTCTAACTTCGAGATTTTATCATACACACGCGACAAAAACATTGACAGAAACCTTAGAATCGCGACTTTCCGATTTGAGCACTGGCAAATCAAATGGGATTTTTTAAATTAGGTTAATTAGACCAAAAGTAAACCTTGCCTTTTACTCTCTTTTTACCTGTTAGTGCGTCCCCCTTCTATTGACATGGTAACTAGGTGCTAGTTTCGGGGAGGTGTGTGGGGGGAGGGCGTGGGGCCATGTGTGAAAACGCCGGCGTAAACAACACAAACTGTCGACAATTTGAAGCAAGATTTTATACAGACATACAACTTTATTAAAGATGGAAAGATTTTCTGCGCTGCAGTGTTTGAGAGCATTGATGGAAAGCGACGAGGACAACAACTGACAGGAAGAGTAAGTAACTATATTTGATTTGCCATGTTATCAAATACTCGTATATATTTTCAATATATGAATTCGCGTCTTGTGACTACATATTCGCGTGTTGCAACGTAACAAATTTTAATAGGCGCACACAAGATCTATGGAAGAATACTTTTCAAACAGCCTAAAATGTTATAAAAAAATCGTATGTAGCATGATCGGTTTCATGATCTCACGTCCTTGTAAAATCGATTCTTGTTTTGTTTATTATAAGAGTGCTTCTGTTTAGTTAAATCCGTGTTTGGGATTACGTTTTGGATTTGCTGTTTAGCTAGCTTTGTTTGTTCCAGTTCGTTTATTATTTTGGTTTGTTTTGTGAGTTATTTGCGTGTCGCCTCCGACATTGTTTTGCCTACGTTTGTGGATAATAAAATAAGAGCCAAAATGGCTGCTGCCACAAGAAGCGCTTGTCGTGAAAGGAGAAATGGTAACTCAAATATTGCTTAACCATTTAAAATCTAAATTGTGAGTTGTTGTTTTAACTCTAAAGAGGCATGAAATCACAAAAAAGTTTAATTGGAAGATCCTTTTTTTCCTTGGGTCTCAGGAGGATATTATGTGCATTATTGTTAGGCTGTATGACTTGTAATATGATGGCCTTTGAGAGGGAGATGGCCCATCTGACAGATCTTAGAGGTGTGGACAATGAATAATGAATATTCAGGTATTTAGCATTTAGCCCTCCCACAGCCTGAAATAAATGTGACCAGTTCTGATAAAAACAGGTTTTAGCTATTTAGATCTCAGATGTGCTAAACTGTTTTCACACCCTTACATAACCAAGACCTTGATGAACAAATGCACATTGGCAAAACAATTCGTCACTATAGTTTAGCGTGTGCTTTCACAACTTTTGTGACAGCAGAAAAATTTACTATTTTTAACTTGTGTGTTTGTAGATCTATTTACAAGCTGCATATGATACTGACCAAACTATTGATGGCATACAAATGTAGCTGTGATTGTCCTTCAAATAAAAATATCAAACACTTTGGAGTAAGTGTGTGTTAAATTGATGAAATTTAGATAAATATCAGACCATGCCAAAATTACAAACCATCTCAAAGCTTAGCACGGACCTCAGAGGGTTAAAGCCAGTTTACATCAAAGATTCGCAATGAGACTAAACTGTTTTAGAATGTTGCAGAGAAATGTTGCAGTAGTTTAAATGACCCCGTCTAGATAAGAGAGCTAAATTCTTAAAATGTAAATGCCTCTGGTCGTCGGAAGTCAGCTGGAGGCGTCTTTGCCATTCATCATTACATTTGACATTTTAAGCATTTAGCAGATGCTCTTATCCAGAGCGACTTACAAGATGTGCATAAATACATGGTAGGAACAATCATAGTACGCGCAACAAATCAGTGCAGTAATACAGCGATAGACATCATTGCAGGTAGCTGCATACCATACCTGTAACACTGGGAAGGAAAAGGTTAGATTAAATGTATTTTTTATTATTTATTATTAACCCCCTGAGGTCCGTGCTTAGCTCAGAGCAGCTTTGTGATTTTGGTGTGGTCTGATATTTATCTCAATTTAATCAACTTAACACACACTTACTCCAAAGTGTTTGATATTTTTATTTGAAGGACAATCACAGCTACATTTATATGCCATCAATAGTTTGGTCAGTATCATATGCAGCTTGTAAATAGATCTACAAACACACAAGTTATAAAGAGTAAATTTTTCTGCCGTCACAAAAGTTGTGAAAGCACACACTAAACTATAGTGATGAATTGTTTTGCCAATATGCGTTTGTTCATCAAGGTCTTGGTTATGTAAGGATGTCAAAATAGTTTAGCACATCTGAGATCTAAATAGCTAAAAACCTGTTTTTATCAGAACTGGTCAAATTTATTTCACGCTGTGGGAGGGCTATATGCTAATTTCCTGAATATTCATGATCCACACCTGAGGGTTGTCCACACCTGTAAGATCTTTCAGATGGGCCATCTGTCTCTCAAAGGCCATCAGACAAAGACAAAAGCCAGAGTCTGTTTGGCAGTGGGCACAGGCACATGATCAAAAGTAGCCCGTTTTCTGGGTTTAAGATATTTATTTATCTTTAAACGTCTGTAGGAAAATGAAAGCAAAATCCGTGTCTGCGAAGACACGAAAAGACATAAACAAAACCAACGAGCAGGAACAAACAAAGTAAAACGGTAAATCCAAAATGTATCCAAAAACTTGGAATAAACTTAACACTGGGAATCGAAACAACAATAAGCACACACGAACAAACATGTTCTCGAGAGGCAAGAAACATTCATCACAATAGATAGGCTACTATCCAGCTAAGCTAGATAATGTCCAAGTGCCGAAACAGAGAATGCCAGCTGGTTAAATATCCCACTGTTAATTATTCGCATCAGTTCACAATGATTCAGATTATTTCCGTATAGCGTCACAAGACACGGAATTCATATATTTTCACGAGTATTTGAAAACATGGGAAATAAAATAAATATCAGCATACAGTCTGTTGCTGGCTGATCGCAACCATAAACACAGACAAGATGCGATATAATGTCAGGACATTGTTTACACTGCGATTTCACACATGGCCCCACGACCCTCCCCGAGACTAGCACCTAGTTACCATGTCAATAGAAGGGGGATGGTACTTCCAGGTAAAACAGAGAGGAAAAGGCAAGGTTTACTTTTGGTCTAATTAACCTAATTTAAAAAATCTCATATTATTTGCCAGTGCTCAAATCGGAAAGTCACGATTCTAAGGTTTCTGTCCATGTTTTTGCCGCTTGTGTATGATAAAATCTTGTGACGTTAGAAATAGTAATATACTTTTATTGCTGCTCAGATTGTCGGCGATCCAGTCGACCTCAGGGGGTTAAGTGGAGTAAGGAGGGGCATACAGTGTAGAGCAAGTAGGCAGTGGTGATGACAATTAGCTAGATATACAGAATTCAGTGGTAGTGGAGTCTGAAAAGGTGGGTTTTGAGTCTCTTGTGGAAGATCTCAAGTGACTCCGTGGTCCTGGCCGATTGCGGGAGGTCGTTCCACTAGCGAGGGGTCAGGACAGAGAAAAGACAAGACTGTGAGGAGTGGTTGCCAGGTGCCCGGAGGGATGGGGCAGTCAGTTTGCCAGAGGAGGCAGAGTGGAGGGGTCTGGCTGGGGTGTACGGTGTGATGAGTGTCTAGAGGTATGGGGGAGCAGTACCTCTGGCCACTTGAAAAGCAAATACCAGTGATTTCAATCTGATGCGTGCTGCGATGGGGAGCCAGTGCAGAGAGGACAGTAGAGGGGTGACATGGGTGAACTACAGCTGGTTGAACACCAGACGTGCGGCAGCATTCTGGACCAGTTGCAGTGGCTTGATGGCACAGGCCGGTAGGCCTGCCAGCAGGGAATTGCAGTAGTCCAGATGTGAGATCACCAGGGCCTGGGCCAGGAGTTGTGTGGCCTCTTGGGTGAGGAACGGTTGGATTCTCCGGATGTTGTGGAGGGAGAATCAGCAGGTCCGCGTGATCGCTGCAATGTGGCCCAAGAAGCACAGCTGGTTGTCCAGGGTCACTACAAGACCCCTGGCAGACTGGGACAGAGACACCATGGAGCCTTCAATGGTGATTGGCGGATCAATCATCAGGGAGCCCTTCGCTGGGAAGAAGAGAACCTCTGTCTTCCCCAGGTTTAGCTTCAGGTGGTGGGTGGACATCCATGCGGAGATGTCAGCGAGGCATGCAGAGATCTGTGCCATGACCTGGGTCTCAGATGGAGAGAAGGAGAGAAAGAGTTGAGTGTCATCGGCATAACAGTGATGTCAAGTCGCAAGTGTTGAGTTTTAGAACATCAGGACCATAGTTGCATTTCTCCAACCAAACAGCGCGTAGTATAGTGCACACAAAAATATGGCGTAATTCTGGACTGAGGAGAGAGAAGAGCATCTGATTAATCTTTTTGAAGAGCAGCCCTGTCTATCCACAACTTTCCTGAGAGAGACCATAGGCACTGCAATGACACGGTAGTGATGTGCAGTTTGTGAACGATTTGTTTGAATTGAATGACTCTTTTCACTGACTCGGGAGTAATGATTCGTTTTCTCCATTGAGTCGTTCATTTTACTCGTCCGATTGACCGAGTGGCTCCGCCTACATCGCACTCAGCTTTCAAGCAATATGTTTTTAAACATGGTAATGTAGCGGTGAATGCCATGGAGTCAAGAGTCGAGAGATTTTGCTTTTACATTTCAGCACAACACCAGGGCCCTCAGTGCGCAGAGTGCAAGTTGATTAGGCCCCTGGGCCACTCGGTGCTTACAATGTGAGGGTCCCTAGGCCCCTTGGTGTTTAAAATGTGAGCTGACCACTAGGGCCCCCAGACCCCGCAGAACTTACAGCATGAGACCCCCTGGGCCCCTCAGCGCTTACAGCCTGAACTGACCCCTAGGGCCCCCATACCCCTCAGCGCTTATAGCATGAGACCCCTCGGGCCCCTTTGTGTTTGAAATGTGAGCTCACCACTAGGGCCCTTGGGCCCCTCAGTGCTTACAGTGTGAGGGCCCTCAGGCCCCTTGGTGTTAGCTAGGGAACATAGGCAGCTAGCTAAGATAAAGGGGTAGCTAGCTACAGTAAGTTGAATCAATGTTAAAATGGCTTGCCATAGTCATGATGCTTAAATCAAAGCTACTAGCTATTAGCTAGCTAACTATTAGTGCTATTAGTTAAAAACTGCTATTAGTTCAAAACATGGGATGCTGTGGCCATGGGAATCAAAACCAAATTAGCTAGCCCAAATGTACAAGTGTGCTAAATGCAAATTGTGGTGTTGTTACACATTTAATATTGTTGTTTATACTGTATGTAAAATTGGGACATCTGATTATAATTGTGGACACATATTTTTAATATTCACTTGATAGATATACAGATATACAGAAGGCAAGATTAAACAAAGGGAATATCAAAGGGAATAAAAGTAACTAGAAAAAATTCCAGGGAAATTTAGAGGGTGCCTGCTGCCCACACACAAGAAATAACACACACACACACACACAGATGTGTAGGAGAGGAGTAGAGAGATACGTGCGTGTGTGAGAAAGAGAGTGTGTGAGTGTGTGTGTGTGTGTGTGTGTGTGTGTGTGTGTGTGTGTGTGTGTGTGTGTGTGTGTGTGTGTGCATGTGTGTGTGAGAGTGTGAGAGTATGTGAGAGTGTGTGGGTTGGTGAGAAGTAATGTGGTGTGGTGTGGTTTGGTGTGGAGTGGAGTTGTAGTGTGGTGTGTGAGCGTGTGTGAGAGTGAGAGTGTGTTGGTTGGTGAGAAGTTATGTGGTGTGGTGTGGTTTGGTAAGGTTGGCTCAGTGTGTGAGCGTGTGTGAGTGTGAGAGTGTGTGTCTGTGTGTGTGTGAGAGAGAGAGTGTGTGTGTGTGTGAGAGAGTGTGTGTGTGAGAGAGAGAGTGTCTGTGTGTGTGTGAGTGTGTGTGTGAGAGAGAGTGTCTGTGTGTGTGTGTGTGTGAGTGTGTGTGTGTGAGAGTGTGTGTGTGTGAGAGTTTGTGTGTGTGTGTGTGTGAGTGTGAGAGTGTGCGTGACAGTGTGAGTGTGTGTGAGAGTGTATGAGAGTGTGTGTGAGAGTGTGAGTGTGTGTGGGTGTATGAGAGTGTGTGTGACAGTGTGAGTGTGTGTGAGAGTGTGTGTGAGAGTGTATGAGAGAGTGTGAGTGTGTGTGAGTGTATGAGAGTGTGTGTGTGTGAGTGTGTGTGAGAGTGTGTGTGTGAGAGTTTGTGTGTGAGTGTGTGTGTGAGTGTGAGAGTGTGCGTGACAGTGTGAGTGTGTGTGAGAGTGTATGATAGTGTGTGTGAGAGTGTGAGTGTGTGTGGGTGTATGAGAGTGTGTGTGAGAGTGAGTGAGAGTGTGAGTGTGTGTGTGAGAGTGTGTGTGTGAGTGTGTGTGAGAGTGTGTGTGTGAGAGTTTGTGTGAGAGTGTGTGAGAGTGTGTGAGAGTGTGCGTGACAGTGTGAGTGTGTGTGAGAGTGTATGATAGTGTGTGAGGGTGAGTGTGTGTGTGGGTGTGAGAGTGTGTGAGTGAGTACAGGGTGGTGTGTGTGAGTGCGAGTGTGTGTGTGTGTGTGTGTGTGCGTGAGTGTGTGTGTGAGAGTGTATGAGAGTGTGTGGGAGAGTGTGAGTGTGTGTGTGTGTGTGTGTGTGAGAGTGTATGAGAAGTGATGTGGTGTTGTGTGGTTTGGTAAGGTTGGCTCAGTGTGTGAGCGTGTGTGAGTGTGAGTGTGTGTCTGTGTGTGTGTGAGAGAGAGAGTGTGTGTGTGTGTGAGAGTGTGTGTGTGAGAGAGAGAGTGTCTGTGTGTGTGTGTGAGTGTGTGTGTGAGGTGTGTGTGAGTGTGAGAGTGTGCGTGACAGTGTGAGTGTGTGTGAGAGTGTATGATAGTGTGTGTGAGAGTGTGAGTGTGTGGGTGTATGAGAGTGTGTGAGTTTGTGTGTGAGTGTGTGTGAGAGTGTGCGTGACAGTGTGAGTGTGTGTGAGAGTGTATGATAGTGTGTGTGAGAGTGTGAGTGTGTGTGGGTGTGTGTGTGTGTGCGAGTGTGAGTGTGTGTGAGAGTGCGAGAGTGTGTGTGTGAGTGTGTGTGTGTGTGCGTGAGTGTGTGTGTGTGTGAGAGTGTATGAGAGTGTGTGGGAGAGTGTGAGTGTGTGTGTGTGTGTGTGTGTGTGAGAGTGTATGAGAAGTGATGTGGTGTTGTGTGGTTTGGTAAGGTTGGCTCAGTGTGTGAGAGAGTGTGTTCAGATGTCACTTAACATGGGAGTCTATGGAGCGGAATGTTCACAGCTGTAGCGGAATTTTCACAATTGACCCTTCGCTAAACCACACCCCAAAACGCAAACTGGCCAATCGCAGCGCCGTGTTTTACATACTCCGACAGAGAGTCCGACAGTCTTTTGCTGCCCTCCGTTGACTTTCACGCAAAAATTAGAATTTTTCTTCATTTTCGAGCTGGTTTTGTGGATTTTTAGCAAATTATGGTTAAACGTTGTGTCTGGGGCACTTGTAACAGTGACACTCGTTACCCGGAGAGGTTGGAAGGGGATATACGTTTTTTTCCCTTTCCAAAACCAAAATCAAACCCTGAAAAGTGTAGGCTGTGGATAAAGCTATGTGAACGTCCTCATACCCAGTTGAACACCTCCAAGATCAACAAGCACAGCTTTGTCTGCTCCAAGGTCAGTAATTACTCTTATCAACCGTAAAATAATGTTATGCTGTTGTTATCAGATGTTAGCTGGTTAACCTAAATTATCGTAAGGTTCGTAGCTATCCGTGGCGCTAGCAAGCTTAGCCAGCGATGCTAACGTGGCTACGGTCTGGATATACAGCTCCGGGTTGCAACGTTGGTAAAGTTAGACTAAATGTTAGCTTTGTTATTCGTGACCCAGCCAGCTTGCTAACGTTAAGATGTTACTATCATTACTATTTCAGCACTTTGTCAATGGGCGCAGAAACCTGTGGAGCTAACCAGAGTAATGTCGTTACAGCACAGGCTACTAATGTTACGTTAGTTAGCTAATGCTAGCTAACTTACTACTGAATGTAACGTTATATAGGCCTACTGCTTTTGCTTTTTAATGATTGTAATAGTGAATAAAGTCAATAAAGACCTACCCAGCTTTACAGGAACAGTGTTGCTCCTTAATGTCATTGTCCTCTGTCTCAATCGCCAGGTGATTCACTTTTACTTTGTGATCTGTAGGCTATCCCTTCTATCCTAATTTTTTTGCGTTATTTTTGCAGAGTAATTGTGATATCCTGGATATAACCTTAGAAAGCATACTGTAGGCTCTTCTGTCTGGTTCTATCGGAAATCTCTTTGTCTATTTTCCAAAAATTGGATAAAATTTCTCCAGGGAGAGCAGTTAATGACAGCGGTAGCGCCATGCTGGCTCCGAAAGCTTGACGGACTTAGCAACAATAACTAAGGGGGGCGTGGTTTAGTGAAGGGTCAATTAGAGTCCTTCAGCAGGGGCATTGTGATATCACTCACTCTAGGTGTGAACATTCCGCTCCATTCATTTGAATGGGCCAAAAAGAGTCACGTTTTCGCACAAAGTGCGATCGCCAAGAAAAGTAATAGCACACGATTCCCGTTTGAGGCGCACGTTTTTATGATTTTTTGTGTGTGTGCTGGCAACGCTGCGAGACTAGTAATGCGCTGAAGTTTTGTATGGAAGAATAAATAATAAGAAGTATGAGGAATAACAATAGGGTGCCTTTGCTTTGCACTGCAGTGTGCCCTGTTTTCTCTGTCCCTCTCCTAATAGGTATGCTGCCATAGCTTACACCTGTTGGGGCTAACTGTATATTTCCTATGCTTGTGCTCCCCTGCTCTTACATAGTGCTACTGGCTATAGCACTGCTTTTTTCTGACTGCATGTTCTCTTCTCTGCCTCGGCCTCTGACTCGGGGCACCTGCCCCGAGCCCTAGATCCTGCGAGAAGTGTGAGCTGCCCCCATCAACCCTCACCCCCACGCCAACCCCAGTTCCTGGATCTGGACCCTCTCCGCGTGGTTTAGCCCCCCGCTGACTACCTAACTCAGACTAACCTTGGACTGACCATGACATGGTCTTTTTTGGACATACCCTGTGCCGGCCAGAAGAGGATGGGCTCCCCCTTTTTAGTCTGGTTCCTCCCAAGGTTTCTCCCTACCTAGGAGTTTTTCCTTGCCACTGTTGCCGTTAGGCTTGCTTTTGGGGGTCTAGGCCTGGGTTCCCCCTCTGTTAAGCGTTTTGTGACAATTCTGTTGTGAAAAGCGCTATACAAATAAACTTGATTTGATTTGATTTGATTTTGCAAAGCAGGCCCTAATTAAATTGGTTCTTATTGTGAAGTTGATGTATTTTTTCTCCTCAATGGGGTGTGGCCTATGTGCACAGTCTCCATCATATGATTGTACTGACTTATCAGAAACCATTGTTGGTTGTTCAGCCATATATATATATATATTTTATATGAAAAATAAAGTTATTTTCTGAAGTTCAAGCAACATAATTATCTCTGTGTCAGGCAGGTATATAAGACATTTCTTGGTAGGAAAAGCCACAGACAGATGCTTGCTTGGTACACCACAGTAATATATTCAGAGAGTTCTTTAATCTTTTTCTAAAACAACAGCCTTTTTCAAAAATCCCTCCTAAGGGCTATTTTCTAACAGCCTTTTTAAAGGGTTAGGGTTATTTTTTATGGTTAGGGTTTAGGGTTGTCTTCTTTTCTTTTTTTCTTCTTTTATCTACTCAAAGCTGCCTTTAGTTACAAGTAGCCTATAAAACACTACCACTTGTATTTTCCAACAACAGTATTTGAAGGCTGTTGTCATTATTAATATATATTAATTCAATCGTTATTGAGATATACTATAAATATATACATATATATTGCATACTAGTTCTGAAATATGGACCACAAACTTTGGAATAGTGATGTTTCCAAAAGGAAAGGCAAAAAATAAAAGGAGGCAAGAGAGGCAGTTTTGTTTCAAAGTGTTCCACTCATTTCCAACTTCTTTCAAAAACCCTCTGATAATAATAATGCTGATAGCAGCACCATTGCCAGCTGTGAGGAAGGAACTAGCACTAGTTAAGTTTCGAGTAATGTTGTCACTTCCCCAGAGCCATCAACTCTCAACAGTTAATGGTATACAAGAACCATCACTTTAACCTCCTCCTCAGGAGCAGTTGGGCAGTTCACAAGAATCAAATCTGCAACCAAGCCATTCCTGGTGCAATGAGGTCACTGACCCTGCATTATGGCAAAGCACTTCCAGTGACATTGTTAAGTCAGTGCTTATTGAAAGAGAAGCAGTCCCCTTTCAAAACCGCAGTGAAAAACACCCAGCTTCAGTCTGAGATAGAGCGCTTGGTGGAAATACTAAAAGTTTCAACAATGAAATTCTGAACGGTATATTGCCAAATGGGCAGAAGGTTTCTAGACAGTGGCTACTGTACTCACCCTCAACAGGTTGAGTGTACTGTTTTGCATGCAAACTGTTCTCCAGCAAGCTTGGTGCCTTTAGTCAGGGGTTTAGTAACTGGAAGCACTCTGAACAAATAGGCGAACATGAAAGTAATATAATATCATATAATATATGCCATTTAGCAGATGCTTTTATCCAAAATGACTTACAGTAGAGAATGCATACATTTCTCAATATATGTGGTCCCAGTGGGAAAGGAGTGCAGAACACAGATCATGCATGCTTGCCTTGCACCAGCGGACAAAAGGCAGTGCTTTACCTGCAGATCTCATGAAGCAACTTGATGGGAAACGTAAATACTGGTGGGACATTTTGAAAAGAGGTGTAGCAGTGATCAAGTTCTTGGGTGAAAAAGGACTTGCATTTAGGGGAGATGATGAACAGTTTGGATCAACCCATAACGGTGGTTTCCCTGGCATCGTAGAATTGGTCTCACAATTTGACCCATTCTTAGTCGAACATATTCAGCGCAGACTCCGTCCATGCCTTCGGAATACCTATGACCGCCGCCTGTCCGGTCAAAAGACCGCTGAGTCTACAGACAGAGGCACTGGCGCTGACGCAAAATGTTCGCCAGATGGCGCCTCTTACACAGTTTGTAGTCCTAAAATCCGGAAGTAAGCCTAAGAGAGTTTCACATTTTATTCTATTACATAAATTATGCACGTTCATATCTCAACCATGAATTTTGAAGCTGTTATGTGTTTTTAAAATGTAATGTAACAAGTTGCTACATTCAAACTACAACTGTTTTTGGAATAATTAAACATCATTACATTACAGCTAGATGGCTAGCTATGAATAAGCATTGCTTGCTCAGCTGTACAACTAGCTAGCTGGCTAGCTATGAACATAATATATAAATTGCCTGCAGCTGGCTAGTATTTCTGAAATGTAGCTACAGCTAGCTGGCTAGCTACGAACATAATATATGATTTATAATATATAACTAGAGAAAATTCCACAGAAATTTTGAGGGTGCCTGCTCCCCACACACCAGGCTGTTGTCGCGGTCCGAATCGATTGGGAATGTCTTTTAAACTAACTGGGAAAGACGCTAACTTGCCACCCATTCATTTCAATGGCAGCGATAGCAGCGGTGTGACATTTGTAATGTAGCGGCAAATCAAGCAGTTTAATCCATTTAAAACCTCGCTGGCTATTCGCTATGATGTCCCTCCTCATGAACCAGGCTGTTGTCGCGGTCCAAATCGGTCGGGAAAGTCATGTAAACGAACTGGGAAAGACACTAAGTTACTAACCATTCATTTCAATGGCAGCGATAGCAGCGGTGTGACATTTTTAATATAGCAGCAAATGAAGCAGTTTAATCCGTGTAAAACATCGCTGGCTATTCGCTGTGATGTCCCTCCTCATTAACCAGGCCGTTGTCGTAGTCCAAATCAGTCGGGAAAGTCATTTAAAATAAGTCAGAAACACGCTAACTTCCTACCCATTCATTTCAATGGCAGTGATAGCAAACGTCCCTTTTTGGGCCCATTGAAATGAATGGGAAATTGTGAAAAAGTGCAACATTAGAAATTACTCTCTTTGTACTCTCTTTCCTTTTGGGTGCTTTATTAAAAAACCGTGAGTCTTATTTCAATGCAATTAACACTGGATGAAAGAGGACAAAAATGGTGGACAAAAATGGTACATTTTGGTGCTTAAATTGCGTCAGATTCCACTTAACATGGGAGTGAATGGAGTGGAATGTTCACAACTAGAGTGGGTGACATCATAATGCCCTCTACCTTCAGCAGGCAGAACAATTTTATCCAAAATCTTCCAAACATTATCATCTTACTCCCATACCTTCCACTGTACAGGCACAATTTATACACTAAAATGTAGGCATTTTTGTAAATTGTAAATTCCATTGAAATAGGACTCACAGCTTTTGAAAAAATGGCCCAAAAGGACAGAGACTGCTGTTAAGTCAAAAAAAAGAAGAAAAAAAAGAAAAGAAGAATAGAAGGCGATTTATATTTTATCACAGCTCCTTTATTTTAATACCGACACCATTCAAACTTTAAATGGGAGAGGACTACCTATATTAAGATGCCTTTTTTACAGAATGTTTATATATGCTGTACTTTTTAACCCAGAGCAGTTTCTATTTTGAAAGCGGTTAATGAGGAGGCATATCAAAATGAATACCTAGCGATGTTTTACACTGATTAAACGGCTAGATTTGCCGCTACATTAAAACATGTCACACTGCTGCTATCGCTGCCATTGAAACGAATGGATAGCCAGTTAGCATGTTTCCGACTTGTTTTAAACGACTTTCCCGACTGATTTGGACTGCGAAAACGGCCTGGTTAATGAGGAGGCGTATCAAAGTGGATACCTCACTCTCACACACACTCACATACACTCTCACACACACACACACACACACACACACACTCACACATCACTCACTCTAGCTGTGAACATTCCGCTCCAGCTGTGAACATTCCGCTCCATAGACTCCCATGTTAAATGACATATTTTTTGCCGGGATCCTCCTGGAACGTGGACACCTCAAATAGAAATTCCATATGTTCCCAGACCTTTAGTTAAAAGGAAATGGAAACATTTTAAATAAAAAAACAACAAGATTTTTAAAACGAATGTCTTTTAAACTACGCGTTTTGGTCTGAGCGGTTAAAAACATTATAAGTTCGTATATTGTAGCAATCCTGCAAGGTCGGCTGTCATTTAAATGTGTGCGCGGTGCATTCTGGGGGAGGCGCTGCTGTAACTTTGAGCATCTCCCCTGGCTTAACTGTTAAAATGTTCTATTCCATATTTGTGTGTGTTGTTTAGTAGAACTGTACTGTGTTAGCTAGCTGGTCGTCGTGTCGTTGGAACCACTGCGACCAGAATGCGCTGTGTGTATAGTGCCGTCTCTCGAGTTCCAGAGAGAGTGTGTTCAGTGTGCCATGTGTGAAGTGGACTGTTACCTTCTAACTGACTGTGACATCTGTGGAAGGCATTTCAATGGTCTCTTGTATCCTTCTAAGGACTCAATAGACCAGCAGGACCTCCATTTTAGGCTACATCCGGAGTTGAACGGTGTATGGAACACGGATGCTAGCAATTGACCCTTCGCTAAGGCCCGCCCCCCTTAGTTACTGTTGCTAAGTCCGTCAAGCTTTCGGAGCCAGCTTGGCGCTCCCACTGTCGCTAACTGCACTCCCTGGAGAAATATTGTCACATTTTTGGAAAAACGAAAAAGCGATTTCAGACAGAAGCAGACAGAATGGTCTACAATATGCATTTGAAGGATATATTCAGGATGTCAAACTGACTCAGCAACAAAATAAATAAATAAAGTAAAAAAAATAAAGATAGAAGCTAAAGCCTACAGATCACAGAGTAAAAGTGAACCACCGCATCACCTGGCGATTGAGACAGAGGACAACGACATTAAGGAGCAACACTGTTCCTGTAAAGCTGGGTAGGTCTCTATTCACTATTACAATAATTAAAAAGCAAAAGCAGTAGGCCTATATAACGTTACATTCAGTAGTAAGTTAGCTAGCATTAGTAGCCTATAGTGTGCTGTAACGACATTACTCTGGTTAGCTCCACAGGTTTCTGCCCATCTCATCGGACTTATCCATACCCTGGACCTCTGTAAAGCAAAAAATATCAGCAGTGTGTCAGCCCAGTCCTCCACAAGCTTGCCACAACAGTGGCATAAGCTAAGGGGTGTAAAAATAATACCACAGCCCATAACAGCTGTTGTGGTGGCAAAGGCCAAGACGAACCAACGTTAGTAGCGTACCTTACGATAATTTAGGTTAACCAGCTAACATCTGATAACAACAGCATAACATTATTTTACGGTTGATAAAAGTAATTACTTACCTTGGAGCAGACAAACCTGTGCTTGTTGATCTTTGAGGTGTTCAACTGGGTATGAGGACGTTCACATAGCTTTATCCACAGCCTACACTTTTCAGGGTTTGATTTTGGTTTTGGAAAGGGAAAAAAACGTATATCCCCTTCCAACCTCTCCGGGTAACGAGTGTCACTGTTACAAGTGCCCCAGACACAACATTTAACCATAACTAGCTACAAAACCAGCTCAAAAATGAAGAAAATCTGAAACTTTTCCGTCGGAGTCAACGGAGTGACGCCATGAACTGTCGGACCTCTGTCGGAGACTGTCCTATGCTGCACTGTGATTGGCCAGTCTGCATTTTGGGGCGTGGCTTAGCGAAGGGTCAATTGATATTACCCATAGCTGAGCAGTGTACGGAGCATGGGTAATTATCACTTTCTTTATTAAAGTGGCTACTCGTGTAGCCAGTTTTGCATTCTACCTGGACTCTGTCTCCTTCCTTGATACACCACCCAATGCATGCTCGCCACAATATGATATTGTTAGCCTTAAATGAAACTTATATAAACATTTGAGCATTTGTGAAGTTTGCGACAACTTTGTGAAGTTTGCGACAACTTTGTGAAGTTTGCGACAGTGGGGTAGAACTTGGTTGTAGAGTTGCACAGCATTTTCGGCAATTGAGTGTTAGGCTTTTTGAAGTTTAAAAAAAATTGAAACGGTTAAACTTACGTCTGCCCCCGGGTGATAAATGGTTATATTTTCCATTATAGTGAGGTTTTTTTAATAAAACGAGGTTTAAACAGGGCTGTATTTTGGTCAAATTAGACAGTGTCATGACCAGCCCCTGGCCAGTTGCAACATAAAAGAGAGCACACAAAGTTGGTTCAATTCAAAAATGTTTTTAATTAAAGGAACCTAATAAATAGGGAAAAAAGAACAAGTAACATAGCCAGACTGCAGGTTACCCTCTGAATGGAGAGAGAGAGAGAGCATCAGCCAGAGGGCCTCCTAAGTAGACCCCCTCGAGGTGACACCAATTTCCTATTAGGAAGACAATCAGGACAATTAAGGCAACACCACAAGCGGCCACTAGGGTACAAGGGGTAGGGGGCCATAACACCCCCACCACCAAATGGTGACACCAGTCACCACAAAAGTGGTCAAATAATTATGGGGCTAATAATTACACAAGATACACCATGACACAACAAAACAGACACAGACCCCAACACTACTCACCAACCAGTGTCCACTCACCGACCCGCAACTCCACTCCAACACCTCCAATGACCCCGGCGCCTGGGAAAATCGAAGTAGGAGGGAGAAGCGAGGTCTAGAGAGCGGCCCGGAGATGGAGAGAGCACAAGAGACCCCCCCCCCAAAAAAAGAACTGTCGCCCTACATCCTTGACAACGCATCAGCTATCACGTTGTCTTTCCCCCGAATGTGATTAATTTCTAGATTGAAGGTCTGTAGTATGAGGCTCCAGCGCATCAACCTCTGAATTATGCATGCGGTTCACGAAAACCAACGGATTATGGTCTGTATATACAAGAACAGGGCATGAAGAGGAGCCAACATAAACCTTGACGCGACGACAGTAGAGAAAGTATCCAGTCATACCTAAGAATCGACGTACTTCTTAGCGGTTGGTTGGTACAGGAAATTGACAGATAGCCTCAACTTTTGCTCCTACCGGACATACTTACCCCCTTCCAACGACCTTACCCAAGTAGGTTACAGTAGCTCTACCAAATCCAACACATGGCTAGGTTAATGGTGAGGTTAGCGACCAACAGACGGTCAAAAAGCTCCCGTATATGACCCAAATGCTCGGACCACGAGGAGCTAAAAATCTTGTGGTTTTTCACCAAACACAACCTTATGGGTCAACACAAATTCATCAGCAAGGATGGCAGCATCTGACACATTGGTTACTTTTTGTTCATTAAGATAAGTGGCAATGGCCTCAAGCAGACAATTCTTAAACTCCTCCATAACCATCATCTCACGGAAGTGTTCCCTAGTCTCAACCTTCTCGATCGACACCACCTATCAAACAACTGCCCCTTCTCCCTTGCAAACTCCACATAAGTGTATTTATCCTGCTTAGCATAGCATCGGAACTTCTGCCGATATGCCTCAGGTACCAGTTCGTATGCACGAGATGGCAGCCCGGACTAAATCATAGTCAGCACTGTCATCAAACAATAAAGAGGAATATGCCTCTTGGGCCTTACCAGTAAGGACACATTGCAGCAGCAAAGTCCAAATGTCCTTGAGCCAATTTAAAGAGGTGGCCACCCTCTCAAAATGAGAAAAGTACTTCTCTACTTCCTTTTCTGAAAACGGAGGGACCATGCGAATATGCTTAACTACCTCAAATGCAACAGGAGAGGTAGTCTTCTTACTTGCAACATCTAACCACTTTATTTCCAAATCTGCCTCTTTTGCTGCTAATTCCAACCTTTTTATTTCCAATTCATAATCAAGTAACTGCAATTTCAATGAAACCTCAGACTCTATGAGTCGCGACGGAGACTCACACATCGCACTCAAACTGGGTGACTCCTCTTTAACTTTAAACACCCTCATGTCAGTCAAAATTGCCTTCAAGGTGTTAACAACATTGGCCCTAAGTCATTTATCACTACTAGTAATCTCAATTTGGTAGTGTTCTGCAATTCTAAACAGCTGATCTTTGGTAAACTCATCTGGCAAGTCCTCAGCGGGATCATCAAAAAACATCTGAATGTCAACAGTAGCCATCTTAAGACAATATAGACTAAATGCAGTCAAGAATCCTAGAACACAGTTAGAACCACCTACCTAAGAAAACACATTAATACATGAGGCAAGAGAAAATTGGATCAACAACAGTGCACCAGCACCGCAATAGCAGTAATACAGTGTAGTACAATCAACACTAACAACTGCCAATACCATAGGTTACACAAAAGGCTATAGGAAGGCAAAACAAGTACCATTAACCTAATCACTACACTTTGTGAAGTATCAGAGCACAGGAAAACTGCGTGACAGTACAATAATTAACAATAACAGTATCACCATAAGTAACCATTTACAGCGATGCACACAATTACACTAATATTAGGGCGTTAGGGTCACGTGATAAAACTTGGATGCTATGTCAGAATTCTATGAAAACACGTAGCATACACGTAGTAATAAAAAGAAAATATTTTCAATAATGTTGTCTACTTGTTACATTTAAATTGTTACATTTCAACATTAAACTATGTCAACATTAAAATAAGTGTTTTTTATTATGTCCAAATATGTTGTCTATGTTTGTTTTGATATTCACCTGTATCAGTTCGAACTGTCAGTGTCGAATGTTCACCTACTGTGTTGACTTTAAGTCAGTTCTGTTGTAATTTGTTATGTTTCAGGCATTTGGTCAAATGTAACTTTTATTGTGAAGACACTTCTCGCTGATGGACTCTTATTTTGAAACGCCCCTCTCCCGGAATGAGAGGAAATGCCTTTGTTAGAACGGAAGTGCTTGGTTAGAGAGCAAGTTTGTCTAGAAGGGAGAAGACACATGTTTGCTAGCGTCCAGCTTTTATCGTTTCCATCCTCTTACAAACTCCAAGCAGGCAATGCCGTAAGTTTATAATTTAACATTATAAAAAAAAGAGTGTTTGATAAATGTCACGCTCGGTTTGTATTAAAAAGAAAACGTTTTGTGTTTACGAGTTATTACAATAAGAAAGGACAGGACAGCAATTGATATTGTTGTATTTATTTTTATTGCAGTTTTTACTCCATGTCCATGTACAAAGTGAAGAGCCTACAGTAAATGGTCAATCTTACTACACGACTCATTTTTGGAGTGGAGTTTAGCTCGCTGTTGAGCTGAAGTACAGTACGCTTTAGTAGGAACAGCACAGTAAAAAGGCATACTTCGACTGGCGTTTGCTAGTGAGGAAGCATACTTCGACTGGTGTTTGCAAGTAAAAAAACATACTTCGACTGGCATTTGCTAGTAGAAAGGCACACTTCCTCTGGTGTTAACACAGTGAAGGAAAATGGCGGAAAGGCAAAGCGACGCATCTTCAACGACAAGCAGGAGAAGCTTGCGGTCATCAGGCTCATCGGCTAGCGCAGCGGCACTCGCCCGTGCCAAAGCAGAGGCTGCCAAGGTAAGAGTCGCGTATGCAACCCGAGGAGCTCGACTTAAAATGGAAAAAGCTGCTGTAGAAGCCGAAGAGGCTGCTAGGGAAGCTGAAAAGGCTGCTAGGGAAGCAGAATTACAAAAGGATAAGGCTGCTGCGCAACTAGCTAAAGCTAAATTAGACGCCGAAATAGAAGCACTGACCTTTGAGCGTGAAGCAGAAGCAGCTGTTGCAGAGGCAGTAGCCTTAGAGGCTGCCGAAGCTTTAGAAAACCCTAAGGTGTTAGACACCATCTCAGAAACGGATAAAATGGAACGCACGAGTGAGTTTGTTCAATCTCAAAAACAATTATATCCATGTCGAAGTCAGCCAGCCACACCCGCCGCTTCTCCCCCACGAACATGGGTCGATGCTAGCTGTCCGACACGGCGGTTCCCGGTAAGAGACATTGAACCACTACATGTTAACCTTGTTAGCAAACCCGTATTAGCCGACCATCAAATCGACAATACATGCACACCGTGTCCTATTAAAGTTGAATACAAGTTTCTACGGAGAACACAATTATCGACGGGATTTAAACAACGCTCACTCCGAATTAAATGTTTCGGCTCAGCCTTTCACTCCGCAAGGCACACCGCAGCTAATGTCAATCCGCCGCCACCGAACCACTTGCAAAGTTCCTAGCTCGACGAGACTTGGTGCGTTCTAGCCTATATCAGTTTGACGATAGGCCTGAAAACTACCGCGCATGGCACTCATCCTACACCAGCACTATCAGAGGGTTAGACCTCACAGCAACAGAGGAATTGGACTTAATGACAAAATGGCTTGGTAAGGAATCTGGCGAGCATGTCAAACGAATGCGCTCTGTGCATGTACCTAATCCAGCAGCAGCTCTTGAAAGGGCATGGGAAAGACTCCGTGAATGTTATGCAGCTCCCGAAATAATAGAGAAATCTCTGTTCCAGCGGCTGAGCGATTTCCCAAAAGTGTCAGCGAAAGACCACACAAAGCTACGAGAGCTAGGCGACCTGCTCATGGAGATCCAGTGTGCCAAGGAGGACGGCTACCTCCGGGGTTTGTCGTATCTGGACACCGCACAGGGCATAAACCCTATCGTCGAGAGGCTACCGTATGGCCTGCAGGAGAAATGGCTTTCCACCGGCTCCAGGTGGAAGGAAGAAAATGGCGGTTATTTTCCACCATTTGAATATTTTACCAGGTTTATCTGCTATGAAGCAAGGAAGCGTAACGATCCAAGTTTCGTTTTTTCTCAATAGTGGCACTGCATCTACAAAACCAGACAGACCTACCTTTAAAGGTCACGGCTCTAGGAATCCTATCTCGGTTCACAGGACCGACACATCGCTTCAGCGGACTCTGATGCAGACAACTCTGCGAAAAGCGACAATGACCCAGGTAAAACATGCCCAATCCACAACAAACCACACACCCGCTTAAAAAGTGCAGGACATTCAGAAACAAAACACTCACTGACAGGAGGGCCTTTCTCAAGGAGAAAGGAATATGTTTTAAATGTGTAGCCTCAGCCACTCATCTAGCGAAGGACTGCAAAACAGCAGTAAAGTGTACCGAAGTGCGACAGCAGCATTCACGAAACAGCCATGCATCCCGGGTCAGTGTTAACAACATTCAAGGCTTCTTCATCCTCAGCAGAGAATGGCGGGGAGGGGGAAGGAGACCGTGCCAGCAAAGCCATCGTCAGTTCCAGCTGCACAGAGGTATGTGGTCTGGGCCAAGCAGGCAGATCGTGCGCCAAGATCTGTCTTGCAAAGCTGTACCCAAAGGGCTCTCAGGACAAAGCTGTCAACGCCTACGTGGTACTAGATGACCAAAGCAATCGGTCGTTAGCAAGATCTGACTTATTTGAGCTGTTCGATGTAAAGGCTGAACCATTCTCGTACTATCTGAAAACGTGTTCTGGCATGGTTGAAACATTCGGCAGAAGAGCCGAGGGGTTTCAGATTGAGTCGCTTGATGGCAAAATTAGCATTCCCCTACCACCACTCATCGAGTGTGACGAGATCGTTGACAATAGGTCCGAAATCCCGACACCAAACGCAGCCTTGCACCACCCACACCTAAGACAGGTAGCAGAATACCTCCCAGAGCTAGACCCTCAAGCGGAGATCCTACTGTTGCTAGGCAGAGATGTCATACAAGTGCACCAAGTAAGGCAACAAGTCAGTGGGCCGCGCAATGCCCCCTTCGCTCAACGTCTGGACTTGGGCTGGGTGCTTGTAGGAGAAGTGTGCCTAGGCAACGCGCACAAGCCGCCGGGTCGCAACATCCAGGACCAATGTGCTGGAGAACGGTCGTCCTTCAATCCTCGATCCGTGCACAAGCTTCATGTACGTTAAAGAGAAAATCCATCAGGGCGGGAGTCACATAACACTCTCTCCAGGTCCGGCAAGGTTACAGAGAAGACGCTGGGACAAACAGTATTCAACAGAACTGAATCAGACAATAAGCCTGCTCCATCTATTGAAGACACAATCTTTGTAAGAACAATGGGCAAGGAAGTCTATAGGGACGAAGCAAACAGCTGGACTGCTCCTCTGCCTTTCAGAGAGCCACGTCAACATTTACCTAACAACAGGAGCAAGCAGTCAATCGCTTTCACGTCGCTCCAGCGAACTCTGAGAAGGAAACCAGAAATGCAGGATCAGTACACCGCCTTCATGGGGAAGATCCTCGAGAACCACCACGCCGAGGTGGCACCACCATTGGGAAAAGATGAGGAATGCTGGTACCTGCCGACGTTTGGAGTGTACCACCCTCAAAAGCCTGGGCAGATCCGTGTGGTTTTTGATTCCAGCGCCCAGCACTCCAACGTCTCTCTCAACGACGTGCTTCTCACAGGGCCTGACCTCAACAACTCCCTCCTCGGTGTTCTGATTCGGTTCCGCAAGGAAAAGGTCGCTGTAATGGCGGATATACAACAGATGTTTTACTGTTTCCAGGTAAGAGAGGAACACAGGAACTTTTTGCGCTTCTTATGTTACAAAGACAATGACACGACTAAAGAAGTGATCGAGTACAGGATGAGAGTCCGTTTTTCGGCAACAGCCCGTCTCCTGCTGTGGCTATCTATGGCCTTAGACGAGCCATCAGAGAGGGTGCACAAAAACATGGAGCTGACACTGTCCAATTCGTAGAAAGACATTTCTATGTCGACGACGGACTCATGTCTGTACCAACCGAGGCTGAAGCCATCGACCTCCTGAAGAGGACGCAAGCCTCACTTGCTGAGTCAAACCTCCGTCTCCACAAGTTCGCCTCAAACAGTCAAGCCGTCATGGAGGCTTTTGCACCAAGACTGTGCCAAAGCCGTGAAAGACTTTGACTTCAGCGGCGAAGCCATGCCTACTCAACGCAGTTTAGGGCTTTTATGGGAGATAACTACAGACACATTCACCTTTGCCGTGTCTACCGCAAACAAGCCGTTCACCCGCCGTGGTGTGCTCTCCATGGTGAACAGTGTTTTGACCCTTGGGCATGCTGGCTCCGGTCACGATCCAAGGAAGAGCTCTCCTCCGAGAACTCACAGCTGACCAGTCCGACTGGGACACGCCAATTCCTGACGAGAAACTCACGAAGTGGGGAGGCCTGGCGAGACGCGCTCCAGGACCTGAAGCACCTGCATGTGCCACGCACGTACACAACAACCTCCCTCATCAAGGCAGTACACACAGAGTTGTGTGTGTTTTCCGATGCTTCCACGAAGGCCATCGGTGCTGTGGCGTACCTGAAAGCAATACAACGAGATGGTCAAGTTGACATAGGCTTTGTGATGGGAAAGTCTAAGTTAGCACCTCAGTCCGAGCCTACCATCCCAAGGCTCGAGCTGTGTGCAGCCGTCTTAGCCGTAGAGATGGCGGAGCTCATCCAAGATGAACTGGACGTCAAGCCGAACGAAACCATGTTCTACTCTGACAGTAAAGTGGTCTTAGGTTACATATACAATGAGACCAAGAGATTCTATGTCTATGTCCACAATAGAGTGCAGCGATCCGCCAGTCCACAAAACCAGCACAATGGCATTATGTACGGACAGAAGACAATCCAGCCGACCATGCATCTCGCTCAGTACCTGCATCGCTTGGGGCAGACGACGTGGTTCTCCGGACCCACCTTCTTATGGAAACCACCCGTGGGGAAAACAGAAAAAGGTCAGTCATTTGAGTTAGTTGAACCTGAAAAGGACAACGAAATCCGTCCACAAGTCAACACCTGCGCGACACAGCTGAAAGAAAACGGTCTTAACACACAGCGGTTTCAGCGTTTCTCCACTTTCAGTTCTCTGGTAAGGGGTGTAGCACTCCTGATTCACATCGCACGATCCTGCAAACAGAACAATGTCAGCGGATGCAAAGGGTGGCACAAATGTAGCTTACCTCGCACACCGGACGAGTTGTCCCAAGCGGAAGATGTCCTCATCAAAGCTACACAAAAAGCAGCCTTCCCAAAAGAATTCGCAGCCCTCCAACAAAACAAACAGATCCTCAAAAGCAGCAGTCTTCAGCGGCTGAGTCCAATCCTCGAGGGTGATCTAATCTGCGTTGGAGGCCGGTTGAAACATGCACACTTGAACACAGGAGAGAAGAACCCAACAATCCTACCCAAAGACAGCCACATCTCCTTACTGCTAGCAAGGCACTATCACAACCAGGTGAAAACACCAAGGCCGCCACCTAACAGAAGGAGCGGTAAGAGCAGCAGGCCTGTGGATCTTGGGTGGAAAGACGCTGATCAACTCGGTGATACACAAATGTGTCACCTGTAGAAAGCTCCGCGGAAAACTCCAGGAGCAACGCATGGCAGACTTACCCCCAGAGCGCTCCAATCCTGCCCCCTTTCACCTACGTGGGGTTAGATGTTTTGGGCCCTGGTCCGTCACAACCAGACGCACACGGGGAGGACAAGCAGAGAGCAAACGGTGGGCAATAATTTTCTGCTGCATGAGTTCAAGAGCTGTCCATGTAGAAGTGATCGAGCCGCTGAGCACGTCAAGCTGCATCAACGCTCTCAGACGCTTCTTCTCAATCAGAGGACCAGCAAAGCAGCTGAGATCAGACTGCGGTACTAACTTCATAGGAGCCTGCAAGGAGTTAGGGCTGAGCACAGACCAGGGGACATTGGCATACAGAGGTACCTTAGCCAGCAAGGGTGCTCTTGGGAGTTCAACCCCCTCACAGCTCTCACATGGGCGGCCCCTGGGAGCGTATGATCGGCGTGGCCCGAAGGATCCTCGATTCTATGTTGCTCCAAGGGAATATTCACCTGACCCACGGTTCTGTGCACGCTTATGGCCGAAGTGACAGCAATTATGAACTCGAGACCACTCATCCCAGTATCCACCGACCCAGACTCTCCATTCATACTTTCGCCCTCCATGATCCTCACCCAGAAGGCTGGAGTCCCACCTCCTCTAGGAGACTTCACAGAAAGGGATCTCTACACCAAACAATGGAGACAAGTTCAGGCCCTAGCCGAAGTTCTGGACACGTTGGAGTCGCGAATATTTACCAACCCTGCAAAATAGACAGAAGTGGACAGTGTCCAAAAGAAACCTTCAAGAAGGAGATGTCGTCTTGCTGAAGGACAACCAAGCTGCTCGCAACAATTGGCCAATGGCTATGGTCACTGCCACTTTCCCTGGAAAAGACGAGAGAGTGCGTAAGGTGGAAGTGAAGACCATGGACCAAGGTTGTACAAAGACTTTTCAGTAGACCAGTTACCGAATTGGTTCTGCTTCTACCCAAAGAGGACTGATATTCAGAACCCGCATAGTAATAAGGGTAGTGACCTCACAAAGGTCAGACGGGGAGTGTGTTGACTTTAAGTCAGTTCTGTTGTAATTTGTTATGTTTCAGGCATTTGGTCAAATGTAACTTTTATTGTGAAGACACTTCTCGCTGATGGACTCTTATTTTGAAACGCCCTCTCCCGGAATGAGAGGAAATGCCTTTGTTAGAACGGAAGTGCTTGGTTAGAGAGCAAGTTTGTCTAGAAGGAGAAGACACATGTTTGCTAGCGTCCAGCTTTTATCGTTTCCATCCTCTTACAAACTCCAAGCAGGCAATGCCGTAAGTTTTTATAATTTAACGTTATAAAATAAGACAATGTTAAAAGAGTGTTTGATAAATGTCACGCTCGGTTTGTATTAAAAAGAAAATGTTTTGTGTTTACGAGTTATTACAATAAGAAAGGACAGGACAGCAATTGATATTGTTGTATTTATTTTTATTGCAGTTTTTACTCCATGTCCATGTACAAAGTGAAGAGCCTACAGTAAATGGTCAATCTTACTACACGACTCAGTCATTTTTGGAGTGGAGTTTAGCTCGCTGTTGAGCTGAAGTACAGTACGCTTTAGTAGGAACAGCACACCTACACTGAATTTCTAGATTTTGATCAAGTTGCAAAATCTGGTGTCGTCGTATTTTCTTTTGGAGGCAACTGTTACATCAAATAACTGGATTGGATTCAATATTATTTTTATTGCCAAGATGTGTGCGGATACACACAGTGTGTTAAATGTTCATCTGAAGAATATTGGCTGAAATACAAGCTAAGACATAGTTGTTTTCAATATTCTGACAGAATATTTTTCAAAGACACGAAATTAACACATACTGCTACAACCCGGGGGTCATAAGCTTTGTATTGATATATAGGTTGTTGGGGTTTGAGCCAAATCCACATTCCACTCTGGGATATTGTGTTGGTCGGTAGGCTACAGCTAGCTAGCATGTCTTCGAATGTCAGTGGACCTACTTGGCGATATGCCAGCAAATAATGAGCTTGTTTCGTTACCCACGACAGTAACATCAGCTCGCTGAATGTTTGGAAGTTATTAGCACAGAGTTAGGCTACTGTATTAAAGAAACACATAGATTATATGCAGGGCTGTACCCAGGAGTCAAGAATTACCGAGGTCATAAGACCTAGCCCCTCTAAGGGGGTTACTCAATAGAAATGTGCCAAGAGATATTTGTTGTAATCAGTCTAGCCTTGTAGCTAATTCACCACAAGAGTAGTAGACTGTCATGTAATGGCCACTTAAAATGTAGCTAGCTGTGTACCTATCGCCACTGTCAATATATGCTATGTTAGCTAACGTTAGCCTATCACCACTGTAGTCTGACTAAAAAGTGGTTTGTGTAACAGTCAGCTAGACAGAGACAGTTACGTTTGGCCAATGACTACACAAAACTATGCACAATCTAGCTATCGATAGATAATCTCTGGAGATGAATAGCATTAAGCTGGTTATAATACAAGCAGTTAACGTTTTTATAATGTGAGAGATCTCTACACCTACATCATGCTTTGTTTGGCTTCACATCAGCAATCTGAGTTACAACTCCCGCTGTGCAGCGAACTCGTCGCAAGCGTCACTGCGTCATCTTTGCTGAGCAAATATTTTGTAGTAACGACAAGATCCGTCTGCTCGGGACGGGTCCACTATACCAACACACAAACACACACTCACACACACCATTGCAAATCATGTTAACAAGTAATTACATACGATTCTAATATTGAAGTATAAAACCATCCTAGTCTAGATGTGATATGTCAATCTTTATCTCCAATACTCCCACACATACACACATCCATCACCTTTAACATTCACACACTGAACACACACACACCTGCATTATTTTGTTAATACATTTGTTATTTTAAACCATATTTATGTTGTGGTCTCCAATTTGTTTCAGCTGGACTGACCGGTCATAACAGTCAAAATAGTCACCCAACTACATTTAGCATATTTAAAATTTTGTAGATTTGAACTAATTTACTTTTTAAAATTATTATTACCACAAATATGTGTAATTTTATCAGATTTAGTTACAAATTGTTTCATGCAGAATGAAGATAATTTCACTGATGAAAAATCTGATCGTTTTCATAAATTAATTGATTGGATATTTTTGTAATTAATCTTGATAGGATAAGATACCCAATACTTGATACTCAATATGCACATAAATTATTGTGCTAATTTGCATATTATTCCAACAATATACATATTTTTATTATAAAATACTATTGTCATATCAAGCTAAATATTCTCCACAAGCCCTGAAAATGTCATTACAATATGACCAACCTATCAAAAGTTAGACTACAAAGTATGTTGGAATTCAGGGTAAACCAGGTTCACCAGGTGCCGTTTTGGCACTCAGCTGTTCCATTGACTTATGCATGAAGCTGTGCGACCTTTATGACGTTGTGTCCAGCAGCTAAAAATGTCAAATCTCTGCAATGGTAGGTCCTATCCTCATGAAACAAATTGTAGTTAAAAAAACAAGTGACTAAGTGACAATGGTAGCATCAAAACCATCCCATATAACACGGGAATTAATTACATTACATTACATTACATTACATTACAGGCATTTGGCAGATGCTCTTATCCAGAGCGACGTACAACAAAGTGTTAACCGTAGTCAAGAACAGTTTAGCTGAAAGCCACCCTAGTGGGAAGTACAGTTCCTGGGTGCTAGGAGCAACCACATAGTTCAACTAGGACCCTGTAGGTAAATCTGTAGCCACAATTCAAAGGTAGCAATAAAGCAATCAATGCAGAAAATAATGCCTACGCCTAATACAATACATAAACAAGTAGACATGTGTAAAACTAAGCAACTATGTCCCTAAGTTAACAAAAACTGGACGACAGGACGACAGGGAGAGGTGCACCCTGAAAAGGTGAGTCTTCAGTCGTCGCTTCAAGGTGGCCAGGGTCTCAGCTGTTCTGACTTCCACAGGAAGGTCATTCCACCATCGTGGAGCCAGAACCGACAGGAGACTTGACCGGGAAGCGCAGGTGCGGAGGGGGGGAGGTGCTAGGCATCCTGAGGTAGCAGAACGGAGTGGTCTGGCAGGTGTGTAGGGTTTGAAGATCTTGAGGAGGTATCAGCTATGCTGATCCCTTGACTGCCTGGTATGCTAGGACCAATGTCTTGAATTTGATGCGAGCTATAACAGGCAGCCAGTGGAGGGTAGTGAGCAGGGGGGTGACATGGGAGTGTCTAGGAAGGTTGTAGACCAGACGGGCTGCAGTGTTCTGGATGAGTTGCAGGGGTCTGATGGCAGATGCGGGAAGGCCAGCCAGGAGCGAGTTGCAGTAGTCCAAGCAGGACAGTACCATTGCTTGGACCAGGAGCTGGGTAGAGTACGTGGTAAGGACGGGACGGATTCTCCTGATGTTATACAGGAAGAATCTGCACGCCCGGCTTACCGCTGCAATGTTCATTGATAGGGACAGCTTGTTGTCCATCACCACACTGAGATTCTTCGCACAGGGTGATGATGTCACCAGGGTTTCACCTAGAGAAATTGAGAAATCAAGGTGGGGAGAGTTTAGGGCAGGAATGAAAATTAGTTCTGTTTTACCTGGGTTGAGCTTTAGGTGGTGACTGTCCATCCAGCTCTGAATGTCCCTCAGGCAAGCAGAGATGCGGGTAGAGAACTGAGTGTCTGATGGGGAGAAGGAGAGAAAGAGTTGAGTGTCATCAGCATAACAATGGTAAGATAAGCCGTGGGCAGAGATTACAGAGCCAAGGGAGCGGGTGTACAGGGAGAAGAGAAGGGGACCGAGGACTGAGCCCTGTGGAACCCTGGTGGGGAGGGAGCGAGGCGGTGATACTTTACCAGCCCAGGCAACCTGGAACGAGCGACCAGAGAGGTAGGAATCGATCCAGGCGAGGGCTGTACCACAGATCCCTGTTGCTGCCAGGGAGGACAGGAGGATGGTGTGCTCCACAGTGTCGAAGGCTGCTGAGAGATCAAGCAGGATCAGGATGGAGGAGAGGGAGGCGGCTCGTGCGGTGTGAAGTGCCTCATTGACCGAGAGGAGAGCGGTTTCTGTTGAGTGGCCAGATCTGAAGCTAGACTGGTGGGGGTCCAGCAGGTTATTTTCTGTAAGGAAAGCAAAGAGTTGGTTAGATACCGCTCTTTCGAGGGTTACTGGGCGATAATTCTGGATGACTGAGGGGTCTAGAGTGGGTTTTTTCAGCAGAGGGGTGATATGGGCCCTTTTGAAGGGCGAGGGGAAACAACCAGAAGACAGGGAGGAGTTCACAAGGGAGGTGACAAATGGGAGGATATCAGGTGTGATAGCCTGGAGGAGGGATGAAGGGATAGAGTCGAGGGCACAAGTGGTAGGGCGGTGGGAGAGGAGGAGGTGGGAAATATCAGAGTCTGAGAGGGGAGAAAAAGAGGGGAAGCAGGGGGATGGCACAGAGGGAGGGGAGGGAGTGGAGGGCACAGAGGAGGGGAGGGAGTGGAGGGCACAGAGGGAGGGGAGGGAGTGGAGGGCACAGAGGGAGGGGAGGGAACAGAGGGAGGGGAGGGAACAGAGGGAGGGGAGGGAGTGGAGGGCATAGAGGGAGGGGAGGGAGTGGAGGGCACAAAGGAGCTGCGGATGTCTGCAATTTTCTCCTCGAAGAAAACAGCAAAGTCATCTGCAGTGAAGGGGGACTGAGGTGGGGGAGGAGGTGTGCTGAGGAGAGAGGAGAAAATAGAGAACAGTTGACGAGGTTTAGAGATAGAGTTTAGAATTTTAGTTTGATAGAAGTTTGCCTTAGCGGCAGTGACGGCAGAAGAAAACACAGACAGTAGAAACTGATAGGATGAAAGGTCGGATGGGTGCCTGGATTTCGCCCACTTCCTCTCAGCAGCACGGAGGCTGACCCGGGAGGTGCGCAGGGTGTCAGACATCCAGGGACTAGGAGGAGATGAGCGTGCAGGTCGGGGGAGAAGAGGACAGAGAGAGTCGAGTGCAGAGGACAGAGATGAGATTAGGGTGGAGGAAGCAGTGTCAGTGGGGAGTCTAGAGAATGCTTTAAGGGGGGGGAAGCAGTGACAATGGGAGTCACTGGAAGGAGGAATCTGCTGTGTGCTGTTACCCGACTGTCTGAGAACCCGCCCCGTGATTGACCCCCGCCTGCCTGACTTACTGCTGTCCCCTCCCTCCCTGTCTGCTGCCTCAAAGTCTGACTTCCTGTTTCCTGTTTCCTGTTTGCTGTTTGAACGCGACGCGCGCTCTAGTCACCGCTCTAGTCACCGCTGCTCCAAGTTTTACTGCCCGCATTTTCTGCATCTTTATACTGGTTTAAATACAAAACTCCTTTCTATTTTTAAATCTTTTTCGGTTACTCCTATCTCACCAACTTATAAGGTAAGCACAAACGATGGCTGCTTCCTCTCCCCTCTCTTGCTCTGGTTGTAGCATGTATCATCTTAGCTCTCCTGCCGATGTTACTGTTAATGATAATTTTACATGCCATAAGTGTGAGCTTAATTTAGTGTTGGCGGAGAGAATAGTTGAGTTAGAGGCCTGCATCCGGACCCTCAGAGAGATTAAAGATCATGAGAGTTTTATTCAGTCCCTGTAGCTACGCCGGATGCACCTGTGAGCGCCTCTCCCATCGCACCAGCAGAAGAGCCGACGCAGCACGGCCAGTTTGTCACGGTTCGGTGGGGACATAGTTGTCGGCCTAAGCCGGCCGTACACCACCCAACTCACGTTTCAAATAGATTCTCCCCACTCACACCTGTTGAGGAAAAAGAGAAAGCTCTTATCATTGGCGACTCCATTCTTCGAAACGTGAGAATAGCGTCTCCGGCGACCATAGTCAATTGTATTCCGGGGGCTAGAGCTACCGACATTGAATCCAATTTAAAAGCGCTGGCTAAAAGTAAACGTAGATTTTCCAAAATTGTTATCCACGTCGGCGCTAATGATGTCCGGTTGAGGCAATCGGAGATCACTAAAACAAATTTTGTCTCGTTGTGTAAATTGGCAAACGAGATGTGTCGGGAAGTAATAGTCTCTGGTCCCCTCCCAGCTCGTAGAAGTGACGAAATCTACAGTAGATTAACGTCGCTAAATCGCTGGCTGACTGAGTGGTGTACATCAAATAGCATAGGGTTTATTAATAATTGGCCTCACGTTTTGGGGAGAGCCTGGTTTACTGAAGAGAGCGGACTCCACCCGAGCTGGAGGGTGCTCTTCTGTTATCTAATAACATAGGCCATAGTCTGAATCGGCGAAATTGACATTCAAGAGCTACAGCCAGGCAGCAGACAGACGGTCTTAAACAACTGTCTGCAAGTTTCCTGAACTCGTGACTAGTTTCCACCCCAGTTCCCACATAATTGAGACCGTGTCTGTTCCACGAGAGAAAACCGTAGTCTATTGAAACTCAAACCTCCCGTGGGATTTTTTCTAATAATCTGATAAGGATCAACACGAACCATCGTAATGCAAATGCTAAACCTAATTTCGATAGAACTCTCCTTAAAATTGGGTTGCTAAATATAAGATCACTAGCTCCTAAAGCTGCCCTTGTGAACGAACTGATCACTGATTATAAACTTGACATTTTAAGTTTGACGGAGACTTGGCTTAGACCTGATGAGTACATAGCATTAAATGCATCTACCCCAGTTGGATACTCTAGTTGTCACAACCCTCGACAGTCAGGCAGAGGTGGCGGTGTGGCTGTTATTTTTGACACTAGACTACGCCTTACTAAGAAATCTTTAAACACATTCCCTTCATTTGAAGTGCTTTCCTGGGCTCCATACAGACTAATGTAGATAATAGATCTGCATTTACTTCATCTTTTATACTAGCTACTATCTACAGACCCCCTGACCCTATGCTGTTTTCCTCTCAGAGTTTTCTGACTTTTTATCAAACCTAGCAGTTATGGCAGATAAAGTTGTGATTATAGGCGACTTTAATATTCATGTTGATAATGGAAATGATTCTCTAGTGAAGGCTTTTGCTTCTATTCTTGACTCCGTTGGTTTTGTCCAAAATGTGTCTGGGCCGACTCATTGTCATCAACATACACTGGACTTAGCTTTATCCTATGGTATTAGCATTAGTAATCTAGTTGTCTCTCCTCATAATCCTGTGCTCTCTGACCATTTCCTTATTACGTTTGAAATTCATGCTACCACTGCTATTAGATCAAAACCAGTGTTCTACTTTAGTCGCTCCCTAAATTCCTCTACCATACCTAACTTTGTCAGCCTGTTCCAAGAATCATTTACTGTTAATCAGGATCCCACTAGTCTACAATCTATTGATCAGCTGACTGACAATCTAAATTACACCCTGCGCAACACACTTGATGCTGTTGCGCCTCTCAAAAGAAAACTAGCCAAAAGAAGCTTGCACCATGGTATACTGACCACACACGTGCTCTTAAACAAGCTTCTCTTAGAAGTTGGAACGTAAGTGGCGATCCACTAAATTAGAAGTATTTTATTCTGCCTGGAAAGACAGTCTGGTACAGTACAAATATGCTCTCTCCTCCGCAAGGTCAACCTATTTGTCTGATCTGATTGAGCGTAATAAGAATAATCCAAAATTTCTTTTGATACAGTGGCCAAACTGACAAAGAACCAGACTGAAACCAATGCTAAGCCTCCGGCAGCCCATAATAGTAATGATTTCATGAACTTTTTCTCTGAGAAGATTGAGAAAATTAGAGATGAAATTTCTAAAATGGCACCTTCTGCTGTAGCGGACACTGATCAGAAAGCACAGGCTTACCAGGACAGGGGTCCTATGGCTACTCTTGAGTTTTTAGTGCTCTGGAGTGGACTGAATTTTCTAAATTGGTTATGTCCTCCAAACCATCTACTTGTCAATTAGACCCAATCCCAACAAAACTTGTTAAAGAACTTCTTCCTGTTATGGGGCAATCCATGCTAGACATTATTAATCTGTCTCTTTCATCAGGCTATATGCCAAATTCTCAAAAAGTGGCAGTAATTAAGCCACTTTTAAAGAAACCAAACCTTGACCCAGAAAATCTCAGTAACTACAGGCCAATTTCTAATCTTTCTTTTCTCTCAAAAATTCTAGAGAAAGCTGTAGCTCAGAGACTGACTTCGTTCCTGACATCAAATGACATCTATGAAACTTTTCAGTCAGGATTTAGGTAACACCATAGCACTGAGACTGCTCTTATTAAAGTTGTCAATGACTTACTGATATCAGATGACTGTGGATGTGTCTCTATTCTGTGCTTTTGGACTTAAGTGCTGCGTTTGACACAATAGACCACCAAACTCTTCTGAGCAGACTTGAAAACCTAGTTGGACTGCGTGGACAGGCACTCTCCTGGTTTAAATCCTACCTATCAGATAGATATCAATTTGTGCAGTTAAATGACGAGCCCTCTGCTCTCATCAAGGTGGAATATGGTATCCCTCAAGGTTCTGTTTTGGGGCCATTATTGTTCTCCTTTACATGTTGCCACTTGGTGATGTCATTCTGTAAACATGGCGTACATTTTCACTGCTACGCAGATGACACACAATTATACCTATCAATGAAACCTGGCGAAGGACAATTCGAACAGTTGGAGGCCTGTTTTAAAGACATAAAAGACTGGATGTCAGATAATTTTCTATTGCTGAATACTGATAAAACAGAGATGTTGGTCTTGGGGCCCAAAAACCTCAGAAGAGGGTTATCTGATTTATCTCTTAATCTGGATGGTTGCTCTGTTGCTGCAAGTTTGGCGGTAAAAGACCTTGGTGTTACTATAGATCCTGGTCTCTCATTTGATAGTCACATCAAAAACATTTCCAGAGTAGCCTTTTTTCACCTGAGGAATATTGCCAAAATTAGGGGCTTCCTGTCATTAATAGATGCAGAAAAATTGGTACATGCCTTTGTTACATCTAGATTAGATTATTGCAATGCATTACTGTCTGGCTGTTCCAATGCCTCACTCAGGAGCCTACAACTCGTACAGAATGCTGCTGCAAGGATCCTGACTAGAACAAAGAAATATGAGCACATTAGTCCTGTGTTAGCGTCACTTCACTGGCTTCCTATAAACTATCGTGTAGACTATAAGGTACTCCTCTTAACTTATAAGGTGTTGCATGGACTTGCACCTCTTACTTGACGGATCTACTTCATCCGTATAATCCCCCACGTTCACTTCGCTCACAAGATGCAGGCAACTTGGTAGTCCCTAGAATATCAAAAATACAGCAGGTGGCAGAGCTTTCTCCTATAGAGCTCCTTTACTGTGGAACAGTCTACCCATCTCTGTGAAGGAGTCAGACACGGTCTCAATTTTCAAATCTAGGTTAAAAACGCATCTCTTTAGTCTCTCTTATAGTCATTAGGTGCAGATGTGAGGGGGCGAGCAATAGAGCCTTCTGGTGCAATGAGCTATCCTTACTGTCACCAATCATAAGTGATGATCCGCCCCTATCAGGACTGCTGATGATGTGGTGGGATGGTCTCTGAGTGCCCTCATGGCTGCGTGCTCCCTGTGCCACTCACCTAATTAGTTATGCTGCCCTAGATTACTTCTGCTGGTGCAAAAGTGTTATCACTACTCTTCCCCTGATCCGGCGTGATATTTATCATAGTCATAATTGCACCTTTCCTCTTTTCTCCCGGCTTCGTGGCACCTGCCCGAGCTCACCTGCCCCAGAGTCAACCCCCCACCCCTGCCATGTGTTAGCCGGATGCCGCTGGCCCAGACCCTAGCTGCTGGTTCCATCCCCGCCCTGCCCTGGTATCTGGAGGGATGAGGTCCACCCCACTCCTACACTTAGAATGCCCTTCCAGTGGTCTGTTAAGCCACATGAGCCTTAAGGACTATTTGTGTTGTTTTCTCTGTATCCCACAATTTTCCAGGAGTTCATCTCACCGCTTTTAAGGGGTCAGGGAATAATTTTCCAGTTTCCTACATTGGCTCCAATGGTTTTCTGGGTTTTTTGATTCCCTCTGGAAAATGCCAATTGTGAAGCGCTGTGTGACAACCTGTTTGTAAATGGCGCTATACAAAAATAAAGATTGATTGATTGATTGATTGATTGATTGATTGATTGATTGAGTGAGGGAAGAGGGTGAGAGGGAGCGAAGGTTACAACGGCAGCACGGGTTATGGGGGGGCAAGGGAGAGGGAGAAGGAAATTAAATGGTGATTAGATGTATGCAAGTGGGTAACCATGAGATTGAGCAGGGGCAGTTCTCAGGAAGATCAGGTCTAGGAGGTTGCCTGCCTTGTGGGTTGGGGGAGTGTTGCAGGGAGAGGTCAAGGAGTGAAGTAGTTAGGAAGGCAGCAGACTGGGAGGCCTCTAGGTGGATGTTGAAGTCTCCCAGGAGGATCAGCAGGGTGCCGTCCTCAGGGAAGGAGCTGAGCAGGGTGTCTAGCTTGTCGAGGAAGCATCCCAGGGGCCCTGGTGGACAATAAACAACAACAATAAAGAGTTTAGTAGGATAGGTGATGGAGACAGGGTGGTATTCAAAGAGGATATAGACAGGTTGGAGAGGGAACGACTGAGAGATAAGCCCAAACCTGTACCACCACCACGGCCGGATGGCCGGGGGTGTGGGAGAAGGTGTAGGCGGACCAGAGGGCAGCAGGAGTAGCAGAGTTGTCAGGGCTGATCCAGGTCTCGGTGAGGGCAAGAAACTGGAGGGACAGGAGGGAGGCATAAGCAGAAATGAAGTCGGCCTTCTGTGCGGCAGACCCGACAGTTCCATAGCCCCCTGAGATTGTGAAGCTGTCACAAAGGGTCAGGGGGATAGGAGAGGTTGGAGGTTCCATTGTCTCGGGAGGGTGCAATGCTGGAAGTGCATTCTGAATGGGAGAGAGCAGACTGTTATGGGGTGCGGGCACATACTAGGAGGAAGACGCAAGCGTCGCTCTGACAAAGCTAAAGAGGGGATCAAACAGCTGAGTCAAATAGTGTGATAATTACACGGATTTACTCAGGACTGCTTGCAAATTACGAAAGTAGCACATATAATTACTTACTTTCGCTCTCAGAAAAGGACACGGAAGTAATTCTATCACAGATCACAGCCACCACGGCTTGAAAGCACACAGCGTCACAGTTCCACAAGCAAGTTGCAATGTGACGCGCTAACTTTGCTACACTCAAAAGCACGAACAAACAAACTGCCATGAACATGAAATGGAAATGGCTCTAAAGAACGATGCAAAAAACACGCTACCGATTGCATTACATCAAAAAAAAAAAAAAATGCAAATGTAAAAATGTAGCAAATTTCCACACTTACCCAAAGACAACTGCACGCTCTCTCGTCATAGCGTCCTCCGCCTCAGCAAAATCACAAGTGATACTAATCACACTAATTACAACGATAAGTGAAGTCACTGTGCGTTAATTTGACTGGTGTGTGCGTAGGTTGCCAAGGCTTCCCCCAGGTCCTAACTGTCTAATAGAAACACAAATCTAACTAACAAACCTAATCCAGTCTTCAGTGCATTTACTGGGACTCGAGGCGGCTTTTAAACGCAAAACCCGTGAATGCTAAAGAAGACCAATTGAATAGCCAACCACAGTGAACCGGAGCGTAACCCGATCCAGGATTAACATAAAAAAATAAAACAGGCAAAATGACAAGCCCACAGGGCATGCCGGACGACTACAGTTATCTGAGGGAGTCACGGCAAACCAGGTTCACGAAATTCAGAAGACCTACAAAGTGAATAGAGAACACTTGCACCAAATGAGAAAAACAGAACATACAACCAATATTCAACAATATTTAATTTTTATTCAATATTGGTTTATTCAACCAAATGCATTCGGGTTCACCGCCTCCCTGCCAGGCAATGAACAAATCATTTCCGGGGAGAACACTTTTATACACAATAATTTAGACAAATGCTTTAGCCTCGCCCACACACCAGTATTTTTCCATCTCTAGGAGAACTTCGTATCTTTTGGCAAGGCGCACTGCTCTGACCTCGACTGCTGTGGTTTAATTAACTCTCTGCAAAAACATTCCTAAGAAACACACAGCTTGCTGCCTATCTCTTTGGCACAGCGCCACACCTTGTTAAAGGTGAGAAGAGGTTCAAAAACTATTTTGAACAGAAACAGAATTTGTCTATCAACGGTAAACTAAAACTACGCAAAACAAGAAAGAAAGAAAGCATGAAAGCTGGCAACAACCATGGCTCAAAACATACAAAAATCTAGGGGCAAATCAAAACCGGATCAGATCTCCTGACGAGCGCCCAATTACCTATAAAAGGGCCGTAACAGACAGACAATCAAATATTATAGGCTTACATTAAAAAAGGAATGCATGCTTTTAAAAAGGCATTCTTTTCAACTACGCACCTTGATCTGAACAGTTTTTTTCAAACAATCCTCTTAAATGACAAACGTCATGGTCTGAACTGTTTAAAATGTTATAATTTTGTGCGTTTGTACACTACATTGTTAGCCTTAAATTAAAGTGCGCAAATGGTTACGACATACTTACTTATGATGGTTTTGTGGGAGAATCAGATCTCAGCCAGGGCCAGATAGACTGAATGATCCCAAAGCCATTTAATACTTCTTAAAAAAACAACACATTTCTTCAGAGTCTGATGTAATAGGGTTTCGTGACCACTTTCTACTTTCCTTTGTTAACCCCCTGAGGTCCATGCTTAGCTCAGAGAAGCTTTGTGATTTTCGTGTGGTCTGATATATATCTCAATTTCATCAACTTAACACACACTTACTCCAAAGTGTTTGATATTTTTATTTGAAGGACAATCACAGCTACATTTATGTGCCATCAATAGTTTGGTCAGTATCATATGCAGCTTGTAACAGATTTACAAACACACATGTTATAAAGAGTACATTTAGAAATAGTAATATACTTTTATTGCTGCTCGGATCGTCGTACATCCAGTCGACCTCCCAGGGGGTTAATATTTTCATCATTTAATTATTCGCTTGGCTCTTTAATGAAAAATAAACATACATACACAGACACCTCAGCTGACCTAATCAGTATTATGTATTTACCTGTATTATGTACTAATAATTTGATTTGATAAATGGAGACTGGTGGTAAAAGACCTTGGTGTTACTTATAGATCCTGGTCTCTCATTTGATAGTCACATCAAAAACATTTCCAGAATAGCCTTTTTTTTCACCTGAGGAATATTACCAAAATTAGGGCTTCCTGCCATTAATAGG